>OY986438.1:194627961-195010461 GCA_963920525.1 Dichetophora obliterata
ATTGCATTTCCTAGCAAACATTAACCTATAGTTCCTGTAGTCCTTATTTCTTGATTCTTCCGCTTCTTCACTTAGCAACCAATAGGAAGAATTGCATCCATGATGTCTTTTCCATGTATCAGTATTTTATGGACGGTTACTGGCATGTAATACCAAGCATATTTTTCTACAAACAGTTTAGCCGTATCCCAAGTGTAGTTTTTGTACTTTTTCGAATTGTTTTTATGGCCACACGTTATTATTTGCAATATTATTCGGAATCGGTCAATCAACTCTTCGGAAACTCCGGTAATATCTGCAACGAGTACCGCGTTGGAGAAAAAAGTCGCGACGTATTTCCATCATTAGATGATCTTGTTCCTTGTTGTACATACTCGACTCTTATGTTCATTTGTTCTTTGAGTTCTTTTTGTATACGATGCTTGTTGTTTTATTTTAATTGTTTATGTTCGTCTATCAGCGCAGACCATTTTTGGAAGTGTTTGTTGTAAGCAACATGAAGAATGCACTCCATAAATTTAATTCTAGCATGTAACGAAGAAAGGCCCAATTTACATGCTTCCCCATCAAAAGCTTTTCTTGAGATTGTAGCCAATTGATTCATTTTGGAAGGCTTCGCTTTACAAATATAACAAACGGCTGATGAAGCTGTATTTGTAACAGTTTGAGTCATCTTCCCATCCAACATAGTAAACAATAAATTATGTTTCACACTGAATTGCCTGCCACATGCTAAAATCTCTGTACTTTTTAAACTTGCAATGCCGCAATTCACTTTCTCAACCACACTTAAGAGTTTCTCTTTTGTTTCTTTAGCAAATTTGAAGGAAATGGGACGACAGTATCTTGTAGACGAAGGCCTTTTATTTCGCCAGTATTCATCTCCAGATGTTGATTGGAGAATTAAGGGCACCATGGATACTGACAACAAGTTCTTATCACTAATATCACCTGATAAGTTCTGGTTTTTCCACATAATACCACATGGCCAGATGAACTATCACAATCCCATTTAGACGTAAGCGTGAAACTAGAATCCGTCATAGCATTTACTTCTTCGTTTGAAAAATTTTGAAACAAACGCCTTATTGTGTGGTCCAATAAGCTTTGCAAGCTAACAGAAAAATCTTTTTCGGATATTTGTGTATCATCTGCATAGCACTTTGCTTTCACTTCAACAACCTTTATATAGGGCGGTAAAAAATTGAATCCTTGCTTTTTTGATACATTCATACTGGACTTTCGTGAGCTCTGCATCCATCATTATTGCTAATACAATCGATGACGGAATGTAAGTTAGAGTTGCAACATTTCTATCCGATACTTTACTCGCCTCTGTATATATATAAGCAAATGCTCCTCTGTATACTGCGATGCCAAATCAGCAGCTTTAAACCTTTTTACACGATAGCTGCAATCTTCAAAGTTTTTAGCGGGCCTTCCCCCTTTTTTTGGAATAACTTGGTAGATCATCAAGCACCTCAGCACTCACTTCAAATATTCCTGATTAGAAATATTATATTAATGCCAAATTTAAACAATTTTATCATTTATATATATACATATTATTTTCGATTATAAATGTTATGTTGTTCCCAACTTACCTTTCAGACTTTCACATGTTTTAAAAAAATCTTGTTTATTTATTCGACATTTATGCCATCAATTATAAAAATTACTAAGGAACCGCTTTGAAATGGCTTTTTTAACATCTTTAACTTGATCTAAAAGTGTTTATTAAATCAATTTCTCCATTGAAATTAATTATTTATTTACACAGTTCTTCATATAAAACCGAAAACAAACTCATTTTAATAATTATATGTTTATAATAATTTTAAATATTTTATTCTGCCTTTTGTTCACTACAAAATCCTACTTTATCATATGGTTTTGTTTTGAATTATCTCTATGCACTATTATTTGCTAATATCACACATCATATGGTTATATTTTTGATTATCTCTATGCACTGCTTCACCTAATTGTCAATAAATTGTTGTTGTATTCATAATTTAATAAATAGCTGGCAAAGAAAAGTATGCAATACTTTTTTTGCAAAAATTTTATGACAAATTTTTTTTAATTTTACCAGAAACTTATAGTTTTCTTCCTGTTCCACAAATTATCGCCAATTTATTTTTTTTTAACCGAAAGAAGACATTCCCACTTTTTATTTTATTAAAAAAACAGCTTAACGGAAAATGAAGCTACATTAGTTTGTTTCCATTGAAAAAAAAATTAATTTTTAGAGGTTTACAGATTTGGCCATATCTTCTTAACGGTTTATGATATTCCCATAACTTTTTTTTAATTTATGGAGAAATACTATATATTTAAAACATATTAAATTCAAATGGTATTATGAAGAAAATTATACATATATAGACCACTGAATTGCATGAAAATATAAGTCATTTCTTGCTTAGCACCCTTGCAGCGACTTTACTTAAATTTTTCAAAAATAAAATACAATTTTTCTAAAAAACCATAAATGCACATTTCATATTCAAACATTTCTCTATAAAACTGCATCATTAGATTTTTTAAATTAAGTGGTCGAAAAATTGGGTTTCTGACACCAAAATCCCATAGTGCGCCGTATTCACTAGGAATTTCTCCTTCAGACTACTACTTGTTTCGATAGACCAAGGGTCTGGTCTGGCCGAGCAGCACTTCCGTTCATATGAAGATGCCAAAAAATTGATTCATTCGTGGATAGCCTCAAAAGACTCCTTTTGGTAGCCTATTTTCGAGACGGAATCTGTAACTTACCAGAGTGATGAGTGAAAGTAGTGATTAGCGGTGGACAATACTTTGAGTAAAATACATTTTACCAATTTTTCACAATAAAGCCATCATTTTAGCAAAAATGTGGGGTTTTAAATACTCCCAATACGTTTGCATATTGCATTTAGAATATTATTTGTTGATTTGTATATAGTGCGGGTTATCCTTTAAGCTCTGGCCTCTGGGCTGTTGATTTTACCACGTTACACTTGTACAAATTAACGAATCAGCTACGCTGCATTATTGTAACTGTTTATTTTTCATGCTATTAAAAAAATTTATTTTAAATTGTTTTGTTTCAAATTTGATTTCTAAAAACTTCAAAAATTTTCACCAGAATAAAAACTGAGATCAAACATAAAACAACCAATTTATTTCATTTTTATTAATTGGCGCCCAACGTGGGGCCTGTCGTTAAAAAAAATCTTAACAATTTAATGTTGCATAAAAAATACTGGAAATCCTGCTTATTGAAATGAATATAGTTCCAAAAAGGACACCATTATCAGCAATCCAATCTTGAGAAGAACAACATCACTGTTCATACCATTCCAAAAGACGAAAAAGGACAAAGAACGGCAGGCTAACAGAACATCTATATCCTGAATAAAACGGACCATAAAAAAATTCAACATTTTACTGTAAGTGAAAATTCAAGATTGATTAAGCGAATAAAATTAATTTTATAAAAAAGAAACAAATTGCGAAAATTTAGTTTAAAAAAAAGGGGTAAAAATTTACTTACCTGCAAAAACTTTTTTATCTGAAATTGAATTACTTACCTTAAAACACTGTTCTAACAGAAAATAAAAAATTTAAAAAACTCTAATCTCCAGAAAAGCCTTTTTCAAAGACATTACTTAAATTTATTTCTAATCCCCGGTTGTTACAAAATGTTTGTTAATAAGGATCAAGTAGAAGAAGTAGTAAAAATAGCGGTTGAAAAAGTTCAAAAAGAGCTTTTAGAACAGATAAGTACACTGAATCTATCTCTCAGTCGACTAGAAGCACCAATAATAGAACCTTATTGTCATGTTTCTATAGATCCTTCAATTGAAGACAGTGTCAGCTTGGATTTGGTTAAATCTTTACCTGAGTTCAGAGGAGATTCTACTTCATACCCAGCTTGGCGCAGTGCAGCTCATATTGCACTAATTTACTACAAGGAAGGCTCCGAAAAATGTTTCATTGCAATGGGGATATTTAGAAATAAAATTACCAACTCGGCCAATGCAACCCTTGCATCCTTTAACACAGTTTTGAATTTTAAAGCAATAATCGCAAGGTTAGATCAGGCGTATTCGGATAAACGACCTATCCATGTCTTAGAAAATGAGCTGAGTATTCTCAAACAAGGTAGTTTATCTCTTACCGATTACTACGACTTAGTCGACAAACAATTGACCTTGATTATTAACAAACAACTAATGATGCACAGTGGTAATGCAGATGTCACTAATTGCTTCAGTGAACGTGCGAGAGAAAATGCTTTGCGTGTATTTATCTCAGGTTTGCGTCGTCCAATATGTGACATACTATTCACTTACTATATTATATTTTACTATATTATTATATACTACATTATTATTACTATATATGCTGATTACGATAATCAGCAAAGCCTCGGTCAACCAACTGCTATGGAAATTGACCCAAGTACATCGTATTTTAGACGTTACACACAATCCATACATCCACAAAACACTCATTAAACACTACAAAAAACACCATCATGACCACTCAAAAATTACACTCAACCCCATTCGAATGTGTTGCGTAGACCTGTGTCTGGTTTCGGGAGTTGAAGTGACGGTCCACTGGGTTGGTCAGATCTTTGTTGTCTATACTGTTGTTGTCTCTTTCTTGTAAGTGTGTGTTGCATATGCTTGTAATTTTTTTTGAGCAACCGACAATTTAGAACAAAGTTCATATTATGAGTTCAAGGTTGATGAATGCAGGCTAAGTCAGTTGAGTGAAAATCACTCGTTTTTCGCCGTTGTTCGAACTGTCAAGGTGGCTGCGATTGGAAGAAAAAAAAACTGAAACGATTCAGTTTGGATTTTTTGCTGATTGCCTTTGGGTTGACTTTGAAAGTCAGAGGAAATTTTTTTTGAAGATCACAAACTGAATTAATTAACCTTGATCCCTAACGAACTAAATTAAATTAAAATTTGATTCGTTTGTAAAAACAAGTGTCGCGCTGAAGTTGTAAATCGATAATTTTTATTAAAAGCATTACAGGCGCTTAGACACTGAAACCACGCAGCAGTTTCCTCTGGCGCTTCGTAATGGCGCACCAGTGAGGAAGCTGGAAAAGGTCGAATCCAGGGTGATTTGATTTCACTTACGCTCGGAAGTGAAATGCAGCAGCTGTCGATAAACTACGCCGATAGTTAATTAAAAACTTTTAGAAAGTTAATTAAAAAAAAAAAACCCCAGCATTCCTTGTGCCCAGTGCATATTCAGCGCTAAACACTGCATCCACACTAACAACATTAGCTGTGCCGCAAACTTTGGCACCCCAGTGAGAACCGCAACAGTTGCAGCTGCACGTAGATCCTCTTCTCAGAACTGCAGGGAACTAAGCTGTAGAATTAAATTCGCAAAAGATATATAAGATTATAAGATTAAAGCTGAAAAAAAAGGAACGGAACTAAATTAAAATTCGTGTCACACACAACCTAAATCTGAAAAAAAGAAAAAAAAAAATTTATTAAAATATATTAAAATTGAAAGGCGATTGATAAATATATAAGTAAATTATATTTAAAAATAAGAAAAAGAACATTGAAATTTGAAAGGAAAAAAAATAAATATAAATGAATATTTGTGAGATAAATGAAACCTGAAAAGAAATAAAGAAAACAAATCTACAAATCTGAAAAGAAATACTAAGAAAAAGAAAACTGAAAAGAAAAGAAATTTATGTAACTAAATATTGATGTGAATCTAAAATCTGAAAAGAAGAAAACGTTTAAGCAGATTAGGCTTAAAAATTAAAGCTAGACATAAACAGAAATAGAGATTAATCAAAAACTTGTGTTATAAAGTGCATTAAAAAAAAAGGGATAAAGAATAAAAAAAAATATTGTTCCAAAAATTAATCTGAAGACGAAAACCTGAAAAGAAAAATTAAATTAAAAATTAAAATAAAGTAAGAAAATTAATCCTGAAAAGAAAAATTAAATTAAAGTAAAATTTGTTTTAAGAACAAAAAAAAAAAAACCTGAAAATAAGAATTACCTTAAAATAAGTATTGTTTTAAAAATTTAGAACCTGAGAAGAAAAATTAAATTAAAGTAAACTTTGTTTTGAAACTTAATCCTGAAAATAAAAATTGAATTAGAGTAAAATTTGTTTTGTAAATTATACCTGAAAAGAAAAATTAAATTAAGGGTAAATTTGTTTTGAAAACTACACCTAAGAAAAATTTTGTTTTTTTGAATTAAACTGAGATTCGCTTTGTTAATTTACCCTGAAAAGAAAATATAAAAAAAAAATTTGCTTTGCAAGTTAGATATAAAAAGAAAAATTAAATGAAGTAGAAATCAAATCATAAAAGAAAAATAGAAATAAATTAAGAATTGCCATAAAAGCAATACAAAAAAAAAAAAAAAAGAAAAGAATAAAAACCCAAAAATATATCAATCGTGTGAAGCTGCATTGAATACATAAAAAAAAATATATAAATAGTTTTTATTTTTGAAAAATTTTGCAGGTTGTGCTATTTGATGCTGGCGCCACCATCTATACAATCTACACTCGAAATTGGTGAGTCAATAGAAAAAAGATTTTTTTTTGTTAGTTTTGTTTTATGGTTTTTAAAGAAAATATTTAATGCAGCTTTTGGTTCACTTCAGTCTTCATGGTTTTAGAATAATAAACCCAATTTCCTTTTTTTTTGTTTTTATATAATTTTTATCAAGTTACCTACTTTTTTTTATATCTATTACTTAGCTTTGTCTACTAGTTGTACATATGTAATACTTACCTTTATGAAACAAAGATACTTGTATACTTACCACTTACTACTAATAACTACACTAAGAAAAAAAAGGGGTTTATCAATAATAAGCACTGTTGTTGTATCCTTTATTTATCACTGAATTGTTTTGAAATCTGAATTTTATATTATACTTAAGTTATAAATAGCTTCTTTTGTTTAGGTTTAACCGTTTCGGGACGACAGGGATGTTTTTATCCCAGAAAAATTTGAAAAATCATATCTCTGAAAATTCTCACACGATTTGGTTGAAAACCGTCCCAAATCATTATTTATATTCTTCTCTACAAAAAATTTAATATAGCTGTCAATATAACACATCAAGCTTATGTCAAAAGTCATAAATCAGTTCGCGCGGTTTGAGTTGCTAATAAGACCATCGACAAAAGCTCAAAAAACATGTGTTTTAATTGTGGAAAAAAGTGTCATTTAGTAAAGTTTTACTCAAACAGATGTTATTTCATAGAAAATATAATCGAAAACCAATAAAAAGATATTTTTCTGAATTTGCGGCTAAGGTAAGTTTCGTGGGATAAAATCATCCCAAAACTGTTTATTTGTGGGACGTTAACATCCCAACCGTACTCATTCACATTATTTTTCTTAGAAAGATATGGACGGAAAACGTAAACTGGCGACTCCAGAAATTGAGGATTTTCTTAATAATTCAAGCAATGATGAGGATGATCCATTTGCTGCTAGTGATTCTTCTTATAGTCCCAGTCAGGAAGGCAGTAGTGCTTTAGAAGAGGAAGAAGACACGGATCATAGTAATGAAGGAATGGAAATTGTTGATGCGAATGAAACTGCAAATGATATTTCCGATGACTCTGACGAAGAAATATTTGAAGTGGAACGTCTGGATGAAGAAATTGTTTCTGATTGGCCAAACAATGTTATAATTTGGTCAAACCCCCTATCAACATGCACACCACGATTTACAGTTAGTGAAGATCGCACCGTTAGCCATGGAGGAATACCTCGAGGATTGAAGCCTGTGGAAATATTTTTCAAGCTGCTGCCTAGAAGTTTTGTTCATCACATTGTTCATTCTACTAATGAAAGGATTGATATTTTCAATAGCAGCCATCCTAAAAACAAACGTGCAAAAACCGATTTCGGCGAAATACTTATATTGCTTGGATGTACCTTTGTTATGTCATATAATCGAGTGCCATTTTTGAAGGACTATTGGTCGAATAGCACGTCATTGGGTAATGCATACATAAAAAAATCAATGTCCAGAGACCGGTTTTTACACGTTATGTCAAAACTTTATTTTTCTTCCTTATCATTCCAACCTGATCCAAAACCAAAAACTTATTTCGTTGATGATTTGGTAGATTGTCTAAAAAAAAACTTTCAAAAATATAGATCAGACTCTCCGTTCCAAAGCATTGATGAATCTATGACAAAATTTCTAGGCCGCTCTACGTTGAAGCAGTATATGCCACTAAAACCTGTAAAGAGAGGCATAAAACTATGGATGCGATGCGACAGTTTGACAGGCTATACGTACGATTTTAATATATATTCCGGAAAAGGAGACTATTCCTATCAATCATCCACATTAGGCGAACGCGTTGTCATGAAATTGTCAGCGACTATCAGACACCCTGACACAACGTTGTGCTTTGATCGCTTTTTCACGTCAGCAAAATTAATTAATAATATACCGTTTCCAGCCTTAGGTACTTGTATATCTAACAGAAAAAATTTACCAACTTTTACTGAGAAACTAAGCAGAGGAGAATATGTCTTCAAGAGCAATTCGTCTGGTACTTTGGCAGTGGTTTGGCAAGACACAAAACTGCTTAGCAACTGCCATAAAGCTTCAGTGGACACTGTTACAAGAAAACAGAAGGATGGCAAAAAAATAGATATAACATGCCCGGATATTGTAAAAATGTACAGAAATCTAATGGGTGGCGTAGATTTGGCGGACAAAATGAGTACGTTGTATGAACTTGACCGGAAGTCAACGAAATGGTGGCGAAAAGTTTTCTTTCGGCTTATGATGACATGCGCTGTCAATGCGTGGATAATCCATGCGGAAACAAATCATCCACGGCAAAAAACAGAACCATTTTTGGGATTTTTAGTGGAGCTTTCCGAATCTCTCATTGACGAAGGAAGCAAGCAAGCGAAAATATGACGCAAAGTTCGAACAGGACCCCTCAGCACTATGAAAAAACGTATGAAACAAAATCTGGGGGACCATTTACCAACACGAACAAACAAGCGACAACGGTGCGTAAATTGTACTAAAAACGGAAAAGAAAGTCGCACAAATCAGCTTTGCATTGTCTGCAACTTGGCGTTTTGTAAAAAATGTTTCACACCTTGCCATAGAAACTAATTAAAATAATTTTATGCTACAATAAATATTATAAAAGAATAAAATAAATTGAAATAAAGTAAAATATATTCTGATTTTATTATTCAAATTTTGCTTTTCAGGTGTGTTTGGGATGTTTTTGTCCTAGGACGATATCTCTTTTTCGGAACGTCCTAAAAATATATTATGAAATTACTTTTCTTAAAACAACATTAGGAGACTATATCTAAACTCTTTTTTAAGATTGATGGCCACAAAAGTTCTCGTCCCGAAACGATTAATAATTTTATAAATAAACAACTGGAATTTTGAACTTAGATTTTGTATTTTTTTATTTCCTTATGAGTTGAAATTCAACCATTTATTTTATTGGCAATGAAATCAAGTAAAGCCATTATGGATTGCTAAATCATTGAAGTTGGTGTGTGGTGCTTAACCCATGGAAGAGCCAGCACAAAAGTAAGCTGCAGTTGATTGACGGAATGGACGACGAACTGACTTAAACTAGACTAGACGGAGTCAGTATTAGGGAACCTCGTGAGTATGTGTAGAGCCATACGAGGTTCAAGGCCATGATCCAGTAGGCTCATGGAGAGGGGTGGGTAGGCTCGGACTGACGGATGTTAACTTAGGGTTATTATAAATGTGAATCAGCATGAGTGTAGGATAAATCCAGTAGTTATTTGTCTCTTTCAATTTACTTCATTTCTCGCTTCTTTTTCTGATCTTCTGTTTCTTGGTTTCCTCTATCACATAAAATTTGGCACGAGTTTTAAAATGCCTTTTTTTGTTTTTGAGCTTCGGTGTGTACCTATGGCAAGGACCCTCCCGCAACCCGTCGAGCAGCCTGGGCCAGCCGCCATGCCAGGCCACAACATGGTTATACGACCCGAAGTCAGCTCATAACAAATGTTCAACCACAGGAGTATAAAAGAAATCATAGCATGATGAAATTCAAACGACCTCGCAGACAAACAGACTCAGATCATGCTGTTTTCATAAAATCGCAAAGAGTCAATCATATGCCAGAAGTAACCAACTTCCATGAAGTGGAACATGACAACTATGATGATAATTATTATCGACATGATTACTTTTACTATGATGATTATTATCAAACGGATGACAATTCTCAAAAGAAAAATCAGGATACACTACCTATTAACCATAGCAACGAATCTAATTTTTAAAACTAGATTCGCTCCTGCGGTTCATTTATTAATTGACACGGGAACTTCGAAAAATTTCATCAAAGACTTTCTTTTTTTGCGAGGAGTTACAGTTATGAACCAGCCTTTTACCCTTAAATCAATTAACGGAACAAATGTTATTAACAAAAAGTGTTTAGTTACCATTTTTGATTACACAGACACGTTTTATTTGCTTTCAAATTTAAGTTCGTTTGATGGAATTATTGCATATAATCTTCTGCGAAAGATTAATGCAAAAATTGATACGGAGGATGGGTATTTATTCTACCAACATGGAAAAATCAAACTGGAATACCTTCAATGCAAGCAAGTTAACCTTATAACTTTAGACCAGGATTCCGTTCCCTTACACATCAAGCCCATGTTTGATAAAATGATTAGCAACAATATCAATGCATTTGCAGTTCCTGATAGAAAATTACCATTTAACACTTTCGTTAAAGCAACAATTCGCAAAACTACTAGTGATCCAAACTATACTCGAAGCTACTCTTATCCTATTTCAGTGTCTAAATTCATTAATAAAGAAGTAGAAGCACATTTAAGAGATGGTATTATTCGGAAGTCTTTTTCACCTTACAATTCACCGGTACACGTAGTCACGAAAAAAGGTTTTGATGAAAACGGTGAACAAAAACTTCGTATGGTCATAGACTTTCGAAAAATCAATGAAAAAACAATTTCCGATCGATATCCTATTCCCGACACTTCGGTTATACTTGCAAATCTGGGAAAGTCTCAATATTTTAGCACACTAGATCTGAAATCTGGTTTTCACCAGATTATCATGTGTGAAAAAGACAGACAAAAAACTGCGTTTAATGTAAACAATGGAAAGCAAGAATTCTGTAGCTTACCTTTTGGCTTGAAAAATGCGCCAAGTATTTTTAAACGCGCAATCGATGATGTCCTTCGGGAAGATATAGGCCAAACTTGCCATGTTTACATCGATGATATTACCATTTATTCTCCGGATAAGCAATCACATTTAAAGGATATCGAAAATGTTCTACGGAAACTAGAAAAAGCAGGAATGAGAGTTTCACCAGAAAAATCCAAGTTTTTCAAAACAGAGGTATAGAATTCTTAGGCTTTGTAGTTTAACGAGCTGGCATTAAGACATGTCCAAACAAAGTTGATGCTATTTTCAAGTATAATGTTCCACAAACACTTCGTGCGCTACGCTCGTTTCTTGGCCTTTCTGGCTATTATAAGAGATTATGCTGCTATTGTAAAACCTTTGACAAAATATCTTCGTGGTGAGATTGGACATATTGGAGAAAATAAGTCTAAAAGCGTCAAAATAACTTTGGATACAGAAGCGATGACCGCATTTGAAAAAATTCAAAAGATTTTAGCCTCTGAAGATGTTTTGCTTCAAAATCCAGATTACAGTAAGCTTTTTGATCTTACAACGGATGCTTCTTCCAACGCACTGGGTGCAGTTTTGTCACAGAATTGTAGACCTATAACAATGATATGTAGAACTCTTTCGAAAGCAGAACAAAACTATGCAACAAATGAGCGCGAGCTTCTTGCAATAGTTTGGTCGTTGAAAACACTTCGTCATTACCTGTACGGTATTAAGGATGTAAACATTTACACAGACCATCAGCCACTTATTTTTGCTATATCCGACAAAAATCCCAATACAAAGCTGAAAAGATGGCGTGCATTCATAGAAGAATTCTCGCCAAAGTTTCATTATAAACCTGGCAAGGAAAATACTGTAGCGGATGTGCTTTCGAGACAGTTTCTTCATCATACTAGCGAGTCCAGCGAAGCCAGCTATAGTGAAGAATCCTCGACTAATGTTATTAAGACTATAAAGTATCCTGTCAATCAGTTCAAAAATCAACTAATTTTATCCAAATGTACCATTTTTAAAAAAACTACAAAAATTTTTTTCCAAACACTGACTCGTCATTCTATTTTTTTTGATTCGATTAAAAAACTCATTAAATTCCTAAAAGATACAATTAATCCACATGTAACTACTGCAATACACTGTGATTTAGGTACTTTGGCAGAAATTCAAAATACGCTGATATTTTCTTGGTGTTTAGTTCATTCACACTGAGGTTATGGCAATTGATTTGACCAATAAAAATGATCAACTCGAAACATTAGCTACGGAGCATAACCGTGCTCATCGTTGCTTGAACGAAAATTATCAACAGATAACACGCGAGTATTTTTTTTCTAACATAAGAAAATCTTTAAAGTTGATTATAGCGAACTGTAAGATATGTTTGGAAAATAAAGATCAGCGTAAGCCACCGGAACCAGGGATTGGCAAAGCTCCAATACCGAATCTACCATATCGTCCTTCATATCGACATTTTCATTACTGATAAGCAACATTTTTTAACATGTGTAGATCGTTTTTCTAAGTATGCTATTGTTAAACTTATTGCATCGCGATCAACTGTTGACATAAAGGATGCATTTTTGGAAATTGTAAGTAAATTTAATAGTACTAAAGACGTGGTTTCGGATAATGAAAAATCTTTCAATTCACAAACAATAAAAAGTCTTCTGCCCAGCAAAAAAAGGTGCTTCCAAAAGAAGCTAAAGTGAAAGGGAAAGTCTTGAATTCCATCCCTTCCACTTTCATACCCAGAAGGCATTCTTTTAACATATGCATGTCATTGGAAGGAATGTTTTCCTTAGTCTTCTCTAGAAGTGCTTCCAGAATTTTTTCAATGGAAGATTTCTTGGAGCCCTTCATTGAAAGGATGCTAGTAGGTGTTTTCCAGCAGAACTTTAAAAAGGCATTCTGTGGAATGGAATGGTTTTCTGGTTAGGGGGGGGGAAGTGTAGTTTAAAAATCCCTTGTCCAATTTTCTCGTAATTTTGGTATTGGGAATGAGACGTGTTAGGGTTTTGTTGGGGTGTAAAATATCTCTTTCAATTTTCACGGCATTTTGATGTTGGAAGTAGGAAGTGGTTGGATTTTTTAAAAAATCCCACGGAAAGTATCTTCAACATTGATTAGAACTATATACAATTTTTTTTACTTTGAATTTAAATGCTATTTGAATGTCTTCCAGAAGCAGTTTATGAGAATATCGTTAGAAAGCGCTTCTTGATAAGACTAAGAATCACAATTGGATATATAGAATATCTTCTGGAAACAGTGTTCCTAAGAATGCATGTCACATTTGTATCAAAAATATTGCTGGGTGAGTGATAATTTTTTGATTGAACAATTTTTTATACCAAAATAACATAGTGAAAGTAATGGGCAGGTCGAGAGATTTCATTCTACGTTAATGGAAATTGCGCGATGTGTCAAAGAACAACAACATTTAACAAATACTAAAGAACTCGTACTACTAGCGACCTATAAATATAATAACACAATTCACTCAGTGGTAAATGCAAAGCCAATTGAAGTTTTTCATAACTTTTCTCCGGAAAAATGAGATATGGTTAAAAAAGATTATTAGAAGTTCAGGTAAAAATTTTAGAAAGAGTCAATAAGGAGAAAAAGTTTTTCTTCGCAGAAATAAAAGATTAGGTAACAACTTTAACAAAATCTTTTGTGAAAGAATTATTGAAAAAGATTTGGGGACTAAGGTAATGATTGATGTTAAAAAAATTCATAAAAGCAACCTTCGATGAATTTTGCCAACTCAAAAAACATTTGCGAAAAATAAAATATAAAAAAAAATTATTGTTATTTCACACTTTCGATTTTATCAAACGTCTTTTTTAATAACTTAATTTTGTTAACAATACTTAATCAATTTTGAATATTCACCATTTTTTTATGTTATTTAAATGTTATCAAATGGAGAATGCCTGGCTTGAAACGGAAACAGAACGGCTTTTTGAAAACTTTAATGTAAAAAACTTCAAAAGAACAAAAAATTTTTGATTCAAGTTGCAAGAAATCACCCTTCAAATAATTTCTATTGAGGAACCACAGATATTCCTAAGATATTAAAAATCAATCCGAGGACGTTCCGAATTTGAAAGGGGGAGTAATTAATGAATCAGCTACGCTGCATCATTGTACCTGTTTATTTTTCATGCTATTAAAAAAATTTATTTTAAATTGTTTTGTTTCAAATTTGATTTCTAAAAACATCAAAAATTTTCATCAGAATAAAAACTGAGATCAAACATAAAACAGCTAATTTATCTCATTTTTATTAATTTACAATCTCGATCCATTGTATATTAAGTAAAGGACTGTTACAAGTCGCGCTCATGTTACCAATCATGCTAAACATAGAGAATAATTCTATTTATTCTATACTGTATTTTGAATATTCTTTATTGTATATGACGTATTTTATATTGTGAATTGCATACTGTATATTGTAAATTATATAATGTTTATTTTATATAGTTAATTAGCTTTATGATCTATGAAATTATTACATGAATTAAATTGTGAGCTTTAGGTCAAGTAAGTTTTTCAAGAAGGGAAAAACAACAACAATAACTCTGTATAGAGTCAATCACTTAGCTGAACAGACAGTCTGTTTCGGAAATCGCTACATTTTCCTCTTCAGTAGTTTTTGAGTTATTAAGCTGTGATCAACTCTCTGTTTATGTATATGAGTGTGCAGATTTTGGAATTCTTTCTTTTGAATTGTATGGCTGCTAATCATATGACATCTCAAAGCAGTAGGCTATTTATAGATCACCACCATCAACTCTATCAAGGTAGCCATCTGTTCTAGTTGCTTCTTTATGAATTTCAATATTCATTGGTGTTCGATAGTTTGTCGAAAAGCACCATAGAAATGAAACGAGTTTTTTGCTTCGCCAGAAGCTAGTGTTCTAGCTGAAAGGTGGCTATTTATAGCCTACTGCTTTGAAATGTCATATGATTAGCAGCCATACAATTTTAAAGAATGAATTCAAAAATCTGCGCACTCATATAATAGTTTAAACAGTGAGTTTATCATAGCTTAATCACTCAAAGACTACTGAAGAGGAAAATGAAGCGATTTATAAAACAGACTGTCCAGTCAGCTAAGTAATTGACTCTATACAGAGTTGTTGTTGTTAAAAAACAACGTAACCATAAAAAAAACTCACTAAATTTAACATTTTTCGCTCTATAAAGTGCTCTAACAAACAACAAATGGCCAATATTATCTAAATTCTGGTTAAGAATCCAAAAAATTTTATCTACTGTAAAATAAAAACAAAAAAAATCCAAGTCAATCTATAGAGTAGTTCTTGAGAATCTTGGAGACCAGTTTGAAAAACATTATTTTTTAGAAAACGCGTTTTAAGATTTGGTTAACGATTTCTTCGAGTGCGTTTATGAAAATATGGGTTCTTTTCGTATGCGGTAACGTTTATATGCAATTGCTATCAACCAAACTGCTTTGCAAATATATTCTACACATCATAAGCTATCATTAATTTAAAAAAAAATATTGAGCTTTTAGGTGGAGTTTCATGAGAACCTGCCCTTAATCTTAATAATGCAAATTAAAAGCACCATTGATCTCTATAAAAATTGTATTGCATTTAACGCGAGTTACCATGGAAACAACGTGATTATAATTTTTTAGCATTTTTAATACTTCACTGATATGATTGATATGTAGATATATGTAGAGATTGCGAAAAAATTTGGTTATTAATTCGGAACTCGGATTTATAAACATTGAATGAAAATTCATTTAGATTATCACAGCTTTGGCTTACCTCAGGTTTAACGAACTTATTAGGCTTATTTCTCTTGCTTTTTGTCAAATGTTTATTCCTTAGATTAAGCACTTTATTAGGGAATACTTATGGAAAGTTAAATGGCTGCTATAAGAACATGAATAAAAAAAATAAACAGGCTATTTTTTGTCTATTTATATACCTACTTAATTTGGATTAAATTAAGATTAGCTCAGGAAATTGCAAAACAAATTTTTATATATAGAAGAAAATTATTCATTTCAAGCAAAACTAAAGTGCGCAAATTTGTGTTAACATGTTAAAATTCAACATAAGAAGCAGCAAATTTCACAGAGCATACCTTTTAAAGTGTGTCCTTAAAGAAGTGTTTTATATTTTTTTTATATCAGCAGCTTAAAAAAAAAAACAAAATCGTTGTAAACTTTTCATATTGTTTTTTTTTTAAAGTGAATATTTATTCATGTTCTAATAAATGCAAAAATAAATACAAATTTACTTAACTGATATAAAATGTGTTTTTCAAATTCCTATCACTTTTTTCCCTTTCTGCAATGCATAGCATTCTATTAACATTTTTTGCCTCAACCAATTTAAAAAGTTTTGCTATTTAAATTTAAATCAAAGAAATCTATCTACTTTTTTTAAGAGCAAGAACACGTATCTACTCTACATAACATTCAGCAAATCTGTCAAAAACTGTCTAAAACAACCACAAAGCTTACGCCTTTTTCAAACATGTTGTTAACATGCCGCAGAGCACAGCAGTTAAAGCAACATGGTTTCCTTGGCAAGCTTCTAAAAAAAAAACAATTTGTAAAAAACATCAACATGGATGCTCAATATGTGGGTATGAGTATGTGGTAGAAAATGCAATCAGTTTACAGCTTACAAATAAATTTAAGCCGCTGCACGACTCTTGGCAACGTTGGGAAGCCGAAAAGTCGCACGATAGCACACGTGAAACTTACGTCAGACACACAGTTACATAAAGAAGTGGCAAGAAATATTGCGATACTGACAGCTTTTTTGTGTGTTTGCTGCTGTATCCGCCTTTAAAGTGCATGACAAAGCAGCAGTTTAAAAATTCAACTTGAGACAAAAAGTGGCAAGTCTGTGTCTGCGGGCGTTAGTATTCACATAAATGAATACGTTGTACATATGTGTGTCTGTGTCTGTGTGTTTGACAAAATTTATGCTAGGTCTTCGTCTTATCTGTCAGCAGTTTGTTGACAGTTCAAGTGTTTGTTTGACATTCATGATGAAATGAGCGATTTAAGATAGAAGCGCGCCCATTCATCATAGTTAATGAAACTAACATTTGTGAAGAATAAAAAGCAAAATGCTCATGAATGGAAAGAAGCAATTGTAATGTTTAAATTATCCAAATTTATACGAGCTAGCTAGTTTTGCTTATTTCAAAGTGGCTTTATTGGTGTGAAAGATTTGATTTGAATGAATTAATGTTACTCATACGTCGTGGTGCACAAGTAAGTAGGTCAATGCAATAAATCATGGAGTACATGAATTTATCAGAACTTGGTTGCTATTTTATGACATTTTAAAGGATTACTTGGAAATTTTCCATGGGATTATAACTTTTTAGATGTAAGGTTCTTACAATCAACCACAAAGCTGCTCAATCAATATCACACAGACCTTAAATTAATAGAATGTTATAACAAAATAACTTTAAAGGAAAAACATAAAGACAATACATAGACATAAGAACAAAGCTGAGATGTATAAATTTCAAAGTTTTAGTTTTTCGTATCTTTTATCAGCCTTCTAGCTGCACTCCAGCTGCATCCAAAAGCTTTATGCAATTTATTTAGCTCAAGAAAATTTGCTATGCATTAAAATGTCATGCTTGAACTGCATCAAAGACAAGAGAAAGAAATAGTTTTGTTTAAAAATTTTTGCAAGCAGCTGTTATGTTGCACAATCTTTTATCTGAATGGTCAAATTAACTTTTTGATTGGCATTAGAATTCTAGGTGGAGCAGAAGATAGAATGTAAACATGTTTGTGATAAGTCTCAGTTGTATTGTTCATGAGCTTAGCTTTTTATGTTTTGGTTACATTGAGAAATTCAATCGAACAATTGTTTGTTAACTTTTTTTAATAATTGAGTGAATGCAATGTTAAGCAACATTGATAAATAAAATCACAAAAAAAAAACATAATAATGTTTGAAATGTTGTAGAAACTTTGGCTAAGCAACAAGAGAAAAGTATATTTTAGTGCACTGGATGTACAAACATGCAATGATAAGTGAATTAGAAGAGTCCTTTGAGCTTAATTGGATCAATAGATAAGTTGACTACATTCACTTATTCAGATTAATTTCTTCACTTGGCCAAATTTGCTTATTCAGCTCGATTGAACCAGCTACTCTATTGAATTTTTTCGACGAAATTGGTTCACTTGGCTTAATTAACTTATTTTACTCTATTGACTCATTTGGTTAAATTAGCTTTAGTGGTTTAAATGCCAGAACTCGCTTCTTTGGCTCAAAATAAAAGAGTTAGGTGATTCTGTTGAATTGGTTCATTTGGCTAAATTTGCTCTTTTAAATCAACTCACTTAAATAAAACCTCACTTCACTTCACTTGTGGCCAGCGCCGGATTAACACGTCAATAATAGTGGGGCCTGGGGCTTAAATCAACTCGTCAAAGCCAATCGTTTGCAACAAATCATTTTCAATACGTAGTTGCATTATTGACGACAAATATTCATCTATTATAGAAGATCGGTGTACATTTTTTGTACTTTTTAATACTAAAAATGACCTTTCAGCTTCACAATTTGCTATTGGTATTGTTACAAGCAATTGGTAGGCTCTACACGCTCAGAAATCTTGGATTAAATTCTAATACAAACTGTATTGTATATATGACCACACCAGAATTGTATTACAATCTAATACACTACATATATTACAATTGATTTTTATTCTCTCATGGGACTTAATTTTAATACATGCTTGTATTAAAATATTTTTAACAAAAAAAAAAAATTAACGAAACATGTGGGATTCGAACCCAGTACGTTTAGGTCATAAGTTCTTGGCTCTACCAACTGCTCTATGAAGCCACATGTATAAATAAATGATAAACATGCATAAGAGCCGAACCAAGCCGAACGCTGTTTTTAAAGACTAATCCAAACTGTATTAAAAAGTATTCCAGGTTTTATTAAAAAATGTCTGATATTTAGAAGAGTTTTAATTCTAATAGAAAAAGTATTAAAAAATGCATGATTCCAACGATTGGATTAAAATTAATTCCAAGATTTCTGAGCGTGTATAAACATTTGAAAAAATGTTTATTAAGTCTGGGACCACAATCCAATTAAGCATTTCTAATGGAACTATTTTATTATTTCTGTTATAAATAGTTTAATATCTCTCATAAGAGATCGAAAAAATGCATTCAAAAAAGCAAATTAAACATTTTGACAGAAGAGTCTGCAAGATCCCAGCCTGTTTGGGGCGGCCGTAGCCCTTAAGCTAAGGAATCACAGTAGCCCGGGCTCAGTTCCAGGTCAAATAGAATTTTTTTTTCAATTGAATTAATTTTTCTGTTCGATCATCACCTCTCTGCAGACAATGCCAAACCTCAGAGAGTAGAAACTGCCATGTAAACCTTTTTGAGAACATAAGCCGTTCGGAGTCTGCATTAAACTCATGGATCCAATAGTTCTCGATCATTTGTGTTCAAACATTTAATAACACACACAACACAATTGATCAATAGTAGCTTGGTCAACGTCCTTTCTAGGGCTGAAATGGCCAATTTATTTTTATTATTATATATCTACTTAAATAAAAGAGCTCCTAGAACTGACAAAACCCATTCATTTGGCTTAATAATTTCCATTGGCTCATTTGGGTCAATTTTATCAGCTAAGTGGGTTGGGTAATAGCTCTACTGTCTTGTTGGAAAAAAAAACTAATTATAGAAATAGATTTTTTTCATGTCTGCACAAATTATTTATTATTTTATCATTTATAAAATTTATTGATTTAGATCAACAACCATTAACTCAAAACACTTTTATGACATTTACTGTATTCGCTAAATCTGCTCCATTGGTTTAGTTAACTCATTCTCGCCTAAATTGACTCATTTGGCTCTACTGATTTATTTTAATCAAATTGGTTATTTAGCACAATTTACTTTATTGGTTCATTTGACTCAATTGACTCGTTTTGCTAAATGGGCTCATTTGAATAAAAATAATTCATTTGGATTTAGTGCTTCATATGCCAAAATTTGGTATTTTGGCTCGTTTTGCTTGATTTTTTTTACTTTGTTGGCTGATTTGGCTTAATTGGCACTACTAAATCAACTGAATAACATATTTTTATGGTTTTAATGATAAAATTAATTAATTTGAATTGACTGATCGAACAAAATTAGCTTTAACGGCTTATTTAAGTTGGTTGGCTCAATTGAGTAAAATGATTCAAATTGCTCGACTCACTTATATGACTAATTTAACTGTATTCTGGTCAATTATTTAATTTCACTTATTTGGCTTAATTGAATCATTTGGCTCAACTGGTTTATAAGGTACATGGACTCATTTGGCGGAATTTGCTTATATGACAAAATGACTTTTATCGGTTGATTTGGCTCAATTGATACATTTATCTAGATTTATCTTAATTACATAATTGACTCATCAATCAATATTAATCTCATCAATCAATATTAAAAATCAATATTAATTTGCTTGAATGACAAAATTAATTTATTTGTCTCTTTCATTTAAATTAGCTCATTAAGGTTAAATCTATCTACTGGCTCATTTACTCAATTGTTTTATTTCACTCATATGGATTTAATTGGCTCATTGATTTAATTGGTTTAATTTCTCAGTTCTCATTAGACAATATGAACTTTTTCGGTTTATTTGGCTAATTTGGCTCAATAGACTTATTTGGCTCTAATGGTTTCAATATCAAAACTAAATAATTTTGCTTCATTAATATTAATTCCATAATTGGCATATTTGGCTCAATTTGCTTTTTGTAATTAATTGACTTATTTATTATTATTAGTTTAAGTGACACAATTCATTTATTAGGCTTGTTTCCGTTAACAATTTAACTTAAAGCTTATTCATTAAGTAAGTTCATTATGGTTAAGTATATCTACTGGCTCATTTGCTCAATTGTTTAATTTCACTCATTTGGATTCATTGACTCATTTGGCTCATTGAAATTTACTCATTTGATCAAATCAACTTCACCGGATTATTTGGCTCAGTTGACTTATTTGGCATTAATCTTAATTCCATAATTGGCATATTTGGCTCAATTTGCTTTTTGTAATTAATTGATTTATTTATTTTTATAAGTTTAAGTGACACAATTCATTTATTTGGTTTTTTCAGTAAAATTGGTTCATTAAGGTTAAGTCTATATACTAGCTTATTTGCTCAATTGTTTAATTTCACTCATATGGCTTCATTGACTTAATAGATTTATTTCATCAATTTGCTCATTTCTCAGTTCTCATTAGACAAAATTACCTTAATCGGTTTATTTGGCTCAATTGGTGCATTTGGCTCGATTGACTTATTTGGCTTTTATGGTTTAAATGTCAAAACTCAATAATTTTGCTTCGTTAATATTAATTACATAATAGTCTTATTTGGCTCAACTTGCTTTTTGTAATTAATTGACTAAGTTATTATTAATTGTTTAAGTGACACAATTCATTTATTTGGCTTTTTCATTTAAACTTGTTCATTACAGTTTAGTCTATATACTGGCTAATTTTCTCAATTATTTAATTTTACTCATTTGTCGCAGTTGATTTATTTTATCAATTGACTCAATTGGCTCAATTGACTTATTTGGCTTTAATGTTTTAAATGTAAAACTCGATAATTTTGCTTCATTTATTTTAATTGAGTAAAATGATTCAAATTGCTCGACTCACTTATATGACTAATTTAACTGTATTCTGGTCAATTGTTTAATTTTATTTATTTGGCTTCATTGAATCATTTGGCTCAATTGGCACATTTGGCTAGATTTATCTTAATTACTTAATTGACTCATTTGGCTCTATTTGCTTTTCGCACACAATTGACTTATTCAATATTTATTTGCTTGAATTACAAAATTAATGTATTTATCTCTTTCATTTAAATTAGCTCATTAAGGTTAAATCTATCTACTGGCTCATTTACTAATTGTTTTATTTCACTAATATTGACTTAATTAACTCATTGATTGAATTGGTTACAATTCTCAGTTCTCATTAGACAAAATTAACTTTTTCGGTTTGTTTAACTCACTTGGCTCATTTGGCTCAATGAACCTATTTTGCTTTAATTGTTAAAATGTCAAAATTCAGTAATTTTGTTTCATTATTATTAATTTCATAATTGGCATATATGGCTCAATTTTTAGTTTAAGTGACACAATTCACTTATTTGGCTTTTTTCCGTTAACAATTTAACTTAACGCTTATTCATTAAGTAAGTTCATTAAGGTTAAGTCTATCTACTGGCTCAATTGTTTAATTTCACTCAATCGGCTTCATTGACTCATTTGGCTCATTGAAATTTACTCATTTGATCAAATCAACTTCACAGGATTATTTGGCTCAATTGACTTATTGGCATTAATCTTAATATGATAATTGGTATATTTGGCTCAATTTACTTTTTGTAATTAATTGACTTATTTATTATTATTAATTTAAGTGACAGAATTCATTCATTTGGTTGTTTTCAGTAAAATTGTTTCATTAAGCTTAAGTCTATATACTGGCTTATTTACTCAATTGTTTAATTTTACTCATTTGTCGCAATTGATTTATTTTATCAATTGACTCAATTGGCTCAATTGGCTTATTTGGCTGTTTTAAATGTAAAAACTCGATAATTTTGCTTCATTAATTTTAATTACATAGTTGACTTATTTGGCTCAATTTGCTTTTGAAATTGACTTATTTATAAAATTGGTTTATTGACACAAAATATTTATTTGACTTTTTTCCGTTATCAATTTAACTTATGGCTTATTTATTAAGTAAGTTCATTAAGGTTAAATCTATCTGCTGGCTCATTTGCTCAATTGTTTAATTTCACTCATTTCGTTTCATTGACTCATTTGGCTCATTGAAATTCACTCATTCGATCAAATTAACTTCACCAGTTTATTTGGCCCAATTGACTTATTTGTATTTAAAGGTTGAAATGTAAAAATTCAACAATTTTGCTTCGTTAAAATTAATTACATAATTAGCTCATTTGACTCAATTTGATTTTTGTAATTAATTGAGTATAATTGAACTATATGCCAAAATCCATAGTTGACTTTTTTTCATTTTAATCGGCTCGTTTAAGTTTATTCTATCTTCTGGCTCAGTTGACCAATAGCTTGACTACATTGTTGGACAAAAACACATTTTAGCATCTACATTTTATTACGGATTTATGGATTCAGATGGGTCAATTTTCTCACTAACCCATATGAATCAATTAGCTTTATAAATTTAATATGTTCATTTGACTCAAAACTATATAAGCTTATTTGTTTGACTTGAGTTATTTAACAAAATTTGCTTCAATGGCTCATCTGACCTTACTGTCTCTATGGACTCAATTGAGTTAAGTGGTTAAACTTGCTCTACTCGTTTATATGACTTATTTAAATGTTTCTGGTAATTCTGCTGAACTGATTTAATTGACTTATTTATCTAATTATTTTTTTTTTCATATTTGACTACGTTACTTCAGTTAGCTCGTTTGACTGAATTTACTGATCTCTAATACTAATCATAATGCTAGAATTTTTTTAATGGTAAAATTTTTTCAAGCAAACTTTGTCTTAGTTCGTAATAGTTTCGGCATCACTTTTTCTCTCATTTCTACAAAACATTTTGAGACATCAAAACGATATCCTTTTAATTTTATTCTTAGAAGAAATCAGCTAACGTATTATCGAGTTATTTTATTCTTGAATTTGCCTTTTTATAGACTAGAAAAAAATAATTGATGTAAAGTTGAGTAACTTTTCAAATATTCTTTCCAAACTATCAAGCTGCATGATATTTTAATTCCTTAAAAACACTTTTCGCTTTTTTTAATTTTTTTTTCTGATGCCTATTGACAGTTAATGAGTTTGCGTAAACATTTTAAACTTTTCTGCATCTTTTCTGTAGGTGACAACGCATAAAATCGATCATAATTAATTGCCTTCATCGAAAATCTTGTCCTTCTGCGGCCCAATACATTTGTCACGACCTTTTTTTGTCTATCCTGAATCTCTTAGTAACTATAAAACAACTCTTTTGACTTTTTATTAATTTAAGAGTTCATGACATGACATTTCAAGGAGTTGGAAAACTTTTTAATTGAACTTGTTAAGAAATTTTATCGATCTTAATTGATAAGTTTTTAAGTGTTTATTATGTGAAATTGAGTGTTACTGTAAAGCAGCTAAATAAGTCATTTCTTTGAGTAAAAAGTTACTCTTTTAAATTTTTTTTTTTTATAAAAGCGAGAATTTTCGTGTGTGTCAATTCATAACTTTTGAGAAAACTTCTTGAACACATCTTTTCGAAACTTGAGAAAACACAGAACACAAAAGAAAAAAAAAATTATTAAATTTTAACTGCTTTGGCTTGAGCTAATAGTATCCAAAAAGAAAAACTCACACGAGCGAACGTTGACAACTCTACAACTTTTGTTTCAAACAAGTGAGTGAGTGAAAAAATATATCATATTTGTGTTTCATAATTGAACTTTATTGCAAAAGTAAATATTTCTTTCAAACTTCTAAATATTTTATATTGTGGTTGAGGTTTGTGCATATATTCAATGAAAAGTTAAGCTTAGCAAAAAGTTAAGAAAAAAATCTTTATTAAATAACCATGTAAAAATTGGTGATTTTGTTAGTTCAAAAAAAAAAAAAAAAACAAACTCCAAATTCACATAAAGAAAAAACTCACAAAGATTTCTTTTATATTTTTTATTTTAATTGTGCACTTGCTTTAAAGTTAAGCTGTAGCACTTTGTTCCAGACAAAAAAATTAAAAAAAAAATATAAAAAAAAATAAGTAACAAGTAGATATTGATGTATTATAAACTAAAACAAAGTTCCAGTACACAAAACACAGCGACAAAAAAAAAGATATGATTTAAGAAAACCAGCTGCTGCTAGTAAAAGCATGTACTTGAAATGTAGCAAATATTTACTGCATGCAAACAAAATAAGTGCACAGATATGGAATGGCTTTGTTTGCTCTGCTGACATAATATTATCAAGCATTCCAACTGGGCCATAAGCAAGAAATAATAAAGAAAAAATACCAAAGACAACCCTACATATAAGCGAAACAGCAGCAATAATAACACTCAGTTTTAGCAAATAAGAAGAACAACAATTAATTAAGTAGTAATGATTATGACATGTGTGCAGAGTACACTTGTATGTATAGTATGGGAGAGTTTTGAGTGAGTTTGTGTATGCATTTGATGCTGTGTGTGTCATATTTTGTGTTGAAGGTGTCAAATATAACTAGCAGAAACAAGCAACTAGAAGAGTAAGTAAATAATTAATAATAATGTGAAATTGTCCTACACAATGCACATTTATTTGCCACACCAAAGAATGACATGAGAAGTAGATATGGGTAAAACAGAAAAAAAACATCAGCGCTGAAACACTAACTCAAGCGCAGTTAGCAGTTTGAACGAAATGCGTTAACGCAAGTAGTTTAAAATATGAATGTGTCATGAATGTTCTGTTTTTACTTAACTTTAGCACATTTACTCTTTCAGTTGTGATGGAATTCGTCAGCAAGAACTGTGCGTCGCACTGTGCTTTGTGTAGTGGAAATAAATTAGAAAAGTTTTGGTCTCCGAATAGCAACGATTTGGTATCATCAGACAGGATTATATTCATATTAATATACATTCAAAGTATTTATGTATATCAATGTATAAAATCAAATTTATTTTCTGAAAGAATAAAATTTAGGCAAAATTTTGGAACACTAAGTTTTTGTAAAAATGCTAAAAAATAAAATTTTCCCGATTTCTCAATCTATAGTAACAAAACTCATTTTCTGTTTGTTTGTTTGTTTGTTTGACCTTTATACAAATCTAAACGGCTCAACGGATTTTGCTCAAACTAGGTATACATATTAAGTGCGTCCCAACTTACAATGTTACATACTTAGTTTTTGCCACGCCCCCTCTGAAATTTTTCAACTAACGGAAATTTTGTTATTATAAAACTTTTTAGTATAAGTGATTTTTGTGTCTTTAATTTTAAAAAATTTCTGTTATTTTGACATCAAAAACATTCACATATCTTCAAAATTGGAGAAATTTTCAGGATAACGACTTTTTCTTCAAACATCGTTGTCTAAGAATGAGAAAAAAAAACGACATGAAAATCAAAGTTTGGACTTTCGATGCAAATATCTCCGCTGTTCATTAATATATTTCATTAAAATTTTTTTTGTTCAAAAGTTCAATAAAATCACTTCACACATATAGGTTGAACTGTACCGTTAAATCAGTTTATATATGCTTTATGATTATGTGAAAAAAAGTCCAAAATATTGACTTTTTACTCAAAAAATGACTCAAAAATTGTTGTTGCTGTAAAAATGAAATGAATTAAAAATTGCACATCTGGCTACCTTTCATATGACATAGCATTTATTTGAAAAAATTCTTCCAGCTAAGCGCAAAAATTATTTTACTGTTTTTGTCATCAAAACAACAAGGGTACCCCCTTTGATTTTTTTCGCGAAATATATTTTTTCCAAAATGTTGTTTTTATATTTTTTGCAAAAAAGTCAAGTCTCAAAAATAATTTATGTGAAAAAATTACCCCAATATCTCTTTTTTCCAATCAAAAGTTATGGCTTAAAATCTATTTATTTCTCATTTACCTCTACGAATGAAGTTGTGTGTCTAGAGTAATTATAAAATCTTCCTTATAGTAATCTTACTTAATTTTTGCCTCCCCACCCCTCTCCTGTTAAATTTGTTTTGTTTTTTACCAATGGTACTTTAAATGTTCTGTATATATAGCACTATATCATCGAAAAGATGACTGTGAATAAGAATGCCGTAAAAGTTAATTTTTTCATGTTTAATGTGTTATTTCAACAATATTGTTGAAAGTCAAATTTCCACGCCATTTAAATGTACCCACATATAAAATACAGCGAAATTTTGACATTTTGACTCTCCAATCATGGTTGTAAGCTTGGCTGCATTGAACAAATTTTTCGTTCAATTGCGTACTAACCGATAGTATGCTGAAAAGTATACTGGTAAATATTATAAATTAGAAATAAGTACTGCATTACCGACACGATTCCAATATTTAAGAAAAGTCGGTAACTGTTACTCAATTTAGTTCTTTTCGCACACAGCGTAAACTTGCAGCAAATAACATAATGGCACCAAAGAGGATAAATTGTTGAGCTTGGTAAATTTTTTAACTAATATTTTTATAGTGGTGTCAAACTTAAATTCAACACGTTTTTACAAAATTCCAAAATTTACAAAAACATTTAATCGAGAAGTGTATATTAAAATGTTTATATAAATGACTCTCGAGTAACACCGGGTATATCAGCTAGTATAAAAAAAAATTACCAGAAATAGAAAAATTCGCAAAATTTGAAAGACATATATTAAAAAAGTTTTTACTACAAATGTAGAAATTTTTTATTGTTGCTTTTAAGGTCTTTTACCAGAGGAAGCTTTCGAAGTTCAACATAACGGAATTCGATATATTCGTTTGAGTCATACAAGGTAAAGTTTTAGCAATAATTAAAATATAGATATTATAAATATAATGATTGTTAGCTGATGATATTAATGATATTAACTGTGATAGCACATATTTGAGACTGTTTCATAATTGCGCGCTTTTTGATGTCAAAACTTCAAAAGCATTTTTCGCGAAACAACGTTTTATCTATTACCTGCCAGAATGACAAGCATACAAAACAATAATCCAATTAAATTTTTTTGTTTCAGATGACTTCATGTGCCGTATTCACCTGGGCCAACCACACACTTTTTTTTCAGTGATAACTTGGGACGTAAAAAAATACTAAAGAAAATTTGGCAAAATAACTAATAAAACTTTTTTTATAGTAAAAGATGTCAAGAATAACATAAACAAAATTTTAATCATAATAATTTTGTTTCTTAATAAATAAAAGTTCCCGCAAGTACGTTAAAAAATTATGACATAACATGTGACGTGGTTTTATCAAAGGCGGAGGTGATACTCAGCCGCTCCAGGGTCCTGTGAAAAGGTCCACTAACTCTCACAAATAATTTTAAAAATAAAAGACGCTGGGTTTTGAGTAATTCACAAAGTTACTTTATTGAATACGTTATCCTTATTATAACCTTTTTTTTATGCAGCTTCGGGTAGTCGCTAGCGGGCTTAATAATCACTTGGTAATCGCTTTAGTACTAGGTCATCAGTTAGTTATTGCTTTAGAAGCCAGTAATCAGTTGGTAATCGCTTCGGTAATCGGTTGGTAATCGCTTCGGTAAACAGTTGGTAATCGGTTGGTAATTGCTTCGGTAATCGTTTGGTAATCGCTTCGGTAATGGGTAATCGGTTGGTCATCGATTCGGTAATGGGTAATCAGTTGGTAACCGCTTCGGTAATCGGTAGTCGGTTGCTTATCGCTTCGGTAATCGGTAGTCCGTTGATAATCGCTTCAGTAATCGGTTGACAATCGCTAAAAAGGATTGCTCCGTTATTTCTAAAACGAGAACTGTAGAAGCCATGGTAGCGTAGCAGAGAGTGCCTTATCCTTATTATAACCTTTTTTTATGCAGCTTCGGGTAGTCGCTAGCGGGCTTAATAATCACTTGGTAATCGCTTTAGTACTAGGTCATCAGTTAGTTATTGCTTTAGAAGCAAGTAATCAGTTGGTAATCGCTTCGGTAATCGGTTGGTAATCGATTCGGTAAACAGTTGGTAATTGCTTCGGTAATCGTTTGGTAATCGCTTCGGTAAAGGGTAATCGGTTGGTAATCGATTCGGTAATGGGTAATCAGTTGGTAACCGCTTCGGTAATCGGTAGTCGGTTGCTTATCGCTTCGGTAATCGCTAGTCCGTTGATAATCGCTTCGGTAATCGGTTGACAATCGCTAAAAAGGATTGCTCCGTTATTTCTAAAACGACAACTGTAAAAGCCATGGTAGCGTAGCAGAGAGTGCCTGCGTCGCAGTCCCGGTGATAGGCCTTGCGGTCAACCGGGGTTGTGACGTAACAGTGAGTGCCTGCGTCGTAGCCCCGGTGATAGACCTTGCGGTCAACTGAGGTAGCGACGTGGCTTTCGAAAACAAACAAAAAATAATAAAATAATAATAAATAAAAAAAAATAAATAACTAACTACACTTAATAGCCGATACACATTGACTGCGACTAGCGACGAACGCCAATTGTCAAAAAATAAAACGCATGTTTTCTTATGAAGATGTATTTTTTGAAGACGGCACGACAAAGAGAGAACACGACCACAATTGTTGCTGCCGCAGACTTCAATCTATTTCCAATTTGATAGACGACAAGAGCGAACATAGCAGAGTTTGTTTATGTTTTGTATGAAATACAGACTGTCACTGTTGCGTTCATTATAATCAAGTCGTCGATAATACTGCGACATTTTTCTCTGACGGCAAGTATTCGTTTTGTCGGTGGACGGCTGTTGCAGTCAATGTGTAACGGCTATAAAGATAACAAAAATTTACAGTTCGCCACCTTCCCCTGACGATAGACCTGACGGTCAGCCGAGGCAGTAGCGACTTGGTTTGAGCTCACCCAAAAAGCAATGCTACCTTAACTGGATTTGTCGTGTCTATTTATATGCTTCCGGAAAGAACTACTTAAGAATTATATACGTTTTCTGTTGTATGGCGTATGAAAAGAATGTTTGGCGGCTATTCCATGGCCACTAGACGGTGAGTCTTGTTGTTGTAGCTTGTAATTTATATAGGTCACTTTGTTGTTGTCAAATTTGTCAAAGTTACCTACCCTATGCTGCATATATAAGTAACTATGCTTAATTTGTCGTATGCCTAATTGTAACGTCTTGTTACAAACACCAGACTACATTCTTAAGTCACATCCACCAAAAAAAATAGAATAGAAAAATCATTGGGAAAAATCCTACGATGATATGTATGCATATAAGAGTGTATAAATTTATATGGAAAAAATCTGATTTCCAATTTCGGTACCAAAATTAAATAGTATATAAAAAAATCCTTTCGATTAGTGTACATTTTTTTGGTCTGAACCAATTTTGGCGTCCCCTGAAATGTATTTTTGTACATTTGTGAGCATTTTTTTGCACTGTATACCAACTTATGGTTGATTTAAAAAAAAATCAAGCTTATCAATCAATTTCTTACATATAAAAACATAAAGCTGCAAATTTTGTTCCTATTTGACATATGCTCAAACGAGATTTGATGGTTTTTTTCAATGTGAATCTACTTGTTATTTTATTTTAGTTATATTTTCGTTTTTTATATGAAGTATTTTAACAAGTTTAGTTTTATTTTTGCTAAATGCAAAAGTAAAGTATATTTCGCAACTGTTTCTGTATATAAAATAAGAACAGTTAATTTTTGTTTAGTTTCTGTAAAGGACTTAAAATTGTTTTTTGTTTCGAATTTCGTCCTTTTGGAATGGTTCTCCAACATAGAAAACATTATTAGACCCACACGAATTCCTTACTAGTTTTACTTTTGCTTAGGAGTTCAACAGTGCTCGCATTGGTGCGATGAAAGTGTCACTGTTGTCATAAAAACTTAGAAATTATTAGCGTTAAGACTTAATTGTTATTGCAATGAATTCGTTGTTATGTCAAATGCTTTCTTTTAACAACTTTCAGTAGTAAAACGTTTTTATCCTGACAGTGTACAGTTTTTTTAATGTACGCATTCAAACTATCTGTACATCGTTTAAGGTTAATTCAGTAATCAATCCATAATATTGGTTCTAATCTGAGGTTTGATTCACATTGGAGTAGACAAAGAAAAAGGAACGAGAAAGAAACTATTTTTTTAACTTTCAACACCATTGCGTTACTTTTAATGAAATAAGTACATAGCGCAATAAAGTTGCGTCAAGCACCTTAACTCAATAACGCAGCGCTGCGCAGCGTTTCCTATGTCTAATGAGGAGTGCTGATTTTATATCATTGTTGTTGATTTTTAATGTCAAAGAAAGTCTACACCTGCTCTTGGGTAAATTTTTGAACATCAACTAGAATTTCATCTTATTATTTATGATATACTTTCGTCCTATAATAAAATAAGACGGCATTGATGCTATGTAAAAGCGAGTGACTTGTAGACTATAATGAGACTTAAAAAAGAACATGAAATAATGTAAGTAACCGTACTTACATTTAATGAACTCAGAATTCTAATATTGCAGAGTTCTTTTAAGTAATTATGGAAAAATTTTAGTCAACCAAATAAACTCTCACTTCTCCTTCCTTTTTCGCATTTCAGTTTTTGAGTAAAAATAGTTAGATAAGATTCTTAAAATAGTTTTGAATACTTTTAACTACGTATCTTGTCCTTTTCAATTCAATTCAGCTGCAACATGGTGGCCGATACGAGATGACTGCCCAAACCAGCAGCATTCTCAAAGTTTAATGATTGTAAAATAAGACATTCGTGCGTTAAAAATAATTTTAATAGCTTTAAATTTTTATTGGAGAGCCTATTAATTTACTAGTCTAGGTGAAATTTGTTATTAAAATTTTTGGGTTTTCAAAATTGGCCGTTACATTTTTAAATAAATTTAAAAGTTTTTATTTAAAACGGATGGCCTTTACAAAACAATTTTGCTTAAAGTTACACTACAAATTCGTATGAACCTTTATATTTTCCAAAATAATAGACCTCACAAAAAACTCAAAATCAAATTAAAAATATTGTAAGATTTGTGTTGCTGAGATCGACTGTTCCTTTTCATTGTTAAGACAACAGTTTGACTTTATTTGCCAGTGTAGATATTTCGTGGTTTCTAACAAGAGGGACCTTACCAGGAAATTTTGCTGTGAAGTTTATATGTAAAATTATTAATTCGTGAACCTTAACAAAGTTTTATATATAAAATAACAAAGTGTTATTAAACGTGAATTCTGAAATGTAATAAGTCCGTTTATTGAGTTGTAGAAACTATTGTGAAAATAATTTGTGGTACCATTCGCTTTTGTTTCCCAGTGGTAAATGAATACATGACGTAACCAGTTATTTCTTACATACAATGTATGTAGCTGAGAGGCCTCCAACACCTGTTTATAGTTCAGAACTACATTTGTTCGGGCCTGGCAGCTACAACACTGATAACATCTACCTAACACAGTAAGAGACAATGGGAGTAGATATGCACAATATAGGAGTAAAAAAAATAAAACGAAAATACACTTGTGGGAATATTTTTGGATCGCCATTCGTTTAGTCAGTGTTGTCCTCTAATAATTTCGTCCACTTCTTGTAGTCCGTGTGGTATGTAGTTCATCAGTCTCGTCCAAAGTCCGTGAAATAAGTCCGTCGACTTGGCCTATTCCCACATGTACATGATTTTTAAGAACTTTTAATTTAAACACTTATAGTTTTAAGCAGTTGTAATTTCAATATTTATACTTTTAAGAAGTTTTCATTTTATCATCAATTAATTTAACATATAACATTGCTTGTTGTACTTAACGTCTTTATTCGTCGTCTTCTGGATCTCAACTGCACTTATGTGCTTTTGGCGCGTGTAGTTTTCTGTCCTCTTGGTCGCTTAGTAGTTTCGTCCAGTCCGGGTTGTCTTGTGTTGTGTTTTAACTCTTTTTCTCGATTCTACATTAGTGCAATATGTATAAGTATGAAAAATAAAGTAAAGGGTGTTTTTTTTAGAGGTATAGAACTTCGAATTGAAATAAAACACAAGAAAATCATTTTAATGTCCATAAATTTTGCTTTATTGGAAGGATAATTTTATGTCATTAATGTTTAAATATGATTTCGGGCATGTGGCCACCACGGCTGGCTCGAATAAAGCCAATTCTACAGGTCCAATTTTCAACCACTTTTTGTCGGCAATAACGCCACGAATGTTGGCTTCCAAGTCCCCTAACGTTTCTGCTTTGTTGGCGTAGACGAGCGACTTCACATATCCCCAATGAAAATAATCCAATGGTGTCAAATCACACGATCTTGGTGGCCAATTGACAGGTCCATTCCGCGAAATTATGCGTTCATCGAATGTTTCCTTCAATAAATCGATTGTGACGTGCGCTGTGTGGCATATAGCGCCGTCTTGTTGGAACCACAACTCATCCACATTCATACCATCCAATTCGGGAACAAAATAGTCGGTTATCATGGCTCTATACCGGTCTTCATTAACGGTAACTGACTCTCCAGCATTATTTCGGAAGAAGTATGGCCCAATGACTCCACCAGCCTATAGAGCACACCAAACAGTCAGTTTTTGTGGATGTAATGGCGTCTCAAGGGTCTCATATGGATTCTCTTCACTCCAAATGCGGCAATTTTGCTTGTTGACGTAGCCATTCAACCAAAAATGAGCCTCATCACTGAACAAAATTTTGCGATGAAAATCAGCATCGAGATCAATCTCATTTTCGGCCCATACACCAAAATCACGACGCATTGCATGGTCTCGCGGCTTTAATTCTTGCACAAGCTGGATCTTGTAAGGTCGCAAGCCAAGATCTTTGCGCAAAATCTTCCATAAAGTTGATGGACAAAGCTCCAATTGCTGTGCACGGTGGCGAATCGATTCATTCGGGTCCTCTTCAACATTTTGGTCTACAACGGCAATTGTTTCTTCGGTGTGCACTGTTCGACATCTCTGCGGATGCGTATTATCACATAGAGTAAACGTAGTGCGAAAACGACCCATGGTTAACCGAATTAATTGCTCTGATGGACGATTATATCGACCATAAAATGGACGGAGCTTGCGGTAAACTTCGCGAACTGAACCATTATTTTCGAAACAAGTTTGCACAATTTGCAAGCGTTGTTCTTTTGTCAACCTGTTCATGATGAAATGGCAAACCAAACTGAACATAAATGACATTAGAGTTGATAGATTTGACCACAAAATGCCAGTTTTATCTCTATTCGAAAAACAAACCTCTAAAAAAAAACACCCGTTAACTGAACTAAACATGTCAACGTAATCATATGTTTCTTTATTTGTAGGAGCAAAAGTAAAATATAGTATCTTATCTTTTGAATTCAGCAATGTTTAGTGCTTGTGTGCAAATGAGATAGATGCTAGTACTTAGAATAGACATATGTTTTATTTATTTGCATGTTATAGAAAATCACGTAACTCATACAGTAAAGGTGTGTATATTATTATTTAGTTTTAATATGTGTTTACTGTTGTTTGTTTTAATATACTATTGTTTAATTATATTTAAGTATAATACAGAGTAGTTAAAAAATATATGGGTATACTACACACTCTACGTCAAAATTACAACGAAAACGAAAGAAAGCAAACAAAAGAAAATGAGGCCACAAATCATTTTGACAATATTTTTCACAATTAAATGAGCGAATATATTACTTTTTATATAGCACTTCAGAAGTAATGTTTAATAGCACTTATTTGTTTTATACATAAAACATTAACATGACCATGTAAAAACTAAAAAAAAAATAACTAGTTTAAACAGTGAGTTAATCACAGCTTAATCACTCAAAGACTACTGACGAGGAAAATGTAGCGATTTTCGAAACAGATTGTCTAGTCAGCTAAGTGATTGACTCTAAACAGAGTTGTTGTTGTTGTTGTTGCCTTCTTGAAAAACTAACTTGATCTAAAGCTCACAATTTAATTCATGTAATTATTCAATAGATCATAAAAATTAATTAAGAAAACATTTTTTTTTTATTTAATTTTTTGTATTATTTTGATGAGATTTCCTTACTTTGAATTTTTGTGAATTTTTGTTAATTTTTTTAAACCATATTTTTTTAAGATATCATATATAAAAATGAGTTTAACCTGGATCTAATATATGTAACTTTATTCGATCTCATGGTTTCCGTTTGTTTGATATACATAAGTTGAAAGTCTATTTCCCTTAGAGTCGGTAATATATAAAAACCTCAGGTAATAAGACACCATACATTCATTTTGAACTATTTTCATTGACTCGCAAAATTCATGAATGAAAGATATGAATTTTATAAGGTCTTTCCCCTCCTAAATTTAATCCTGCCTACGCCCTTGGACAGTATAAAAATCTCTTTTATAGCTCCAAATGTATCAATAAAGAAGAAATCGTGTATTGCTCTCTAAAAAGGGAGTGCTCGCCAACAATGACACGCAATGAAAAAATGGAGTACAAAAGTTTACTGCAAAACTTTCGGTTAGAAAACACGATGTTGCTACACAGACGAATAAAGTCAAACTGTTGTTTGAACAATGAAAAGAAAATAATGTGAGTACAAACAAGATAATGTCTACGATTACAGTTCTGCATTACAATGTCATCACCAACAAATTTTTACAAGCGGGGTGCTTCTTTTTGATGTGTTCTCTTTTGTTGTCGTTGTGTTTTTGTTGCAGAGAGAAATTTCGCTCATTTTTTGATCTCTTTTGTTTTGTGCGTAATTTTTTGTTCTCTCCTCTCTTGTGCATACCTACTCGCATCGTCGCTTACTGAATAAGGTAGATGTCAAAAGTTTTTTAGGCTATGTCCAAGCAATTGAAGCGTCGCCACGAATAACGTTGTAAGCGACAAAATTAAAAGTTTTTCCGGAATTAAAAAAGAAGTTGTTGATGGCGCATTTAGAACCATTTGATTTCAATTTCCTCTTTGTTAACGTAAGAGTTGTAAAGAAATTTGCTTGTATATAAGTAAAAAATATCCAGATCAAAGTCAGAGTATTTTTAACGGTAGTAAGAAAAAAAACCATGTTTGATTCGTTTGTCGCTTACAACGTTATTCGCGGCGACGCATAGTGAGCTTTTTCGATTTTAGGATGACATTTGTATTATATCAGAAACTACAAAGCTAGGGCCATGAAATTTTATACAAATCAGTTATAGCCTTAATTAAGCAACAAGAAAAAAAAAATTAGAATTTTAGGTCGACTGCGTCGTCTACCTCCCACACAAACCATATTTTTTTTTAATAAAAAAACCCACATAAAATTGCTTATTTATGTTTTCAAAAAGTACATTTAGTTTATTTAACTTCACTTAAACGTCATGCTAAAAATGTTTCAAATAGGTTAAATTTTAGATATATCTCCTATAAAACAATATTACCAAATTAACGAAATTTAAAGATTTTTTTTTTTAAATGGTTGCTAGTACAAAATAAGGCCACAACTTGTTTTAAATTATGAATTCTATTTTATGTTTCTTTAAATTTAAGAGTACCGACAAATTGTCTAGAAAATCAGTGCATTTTAGGGCAAAATTTTAATTTTAAAACTTTTTTCAAGTAAAGTGGTTTTTCTTAATAGCAGCTAGATGCAGCAGGATTTTACAGAAGCATAAGGTAGAAGTACGATATTGTATGATAGTTTAAGCCTTCGATTTGAATAATACATAATTAGCTAGATATTTTCTACTGAATTTTACTTAAATTTTCATTCCTGGAAAAAGATACAGTCATATTTCAACAGTTTTTTCAATTTTTATTTATTGACATTTTTTATTGTTTTTATGTTTAATTCAATGGCGATTATGACATAAAAAAGTCCAAAAAATAAAATCTTGAAATATACTTTCTGCTCGAAGTTATTATTGTTTAAACTTGACTTTATTTTTTGGCTTTTATTGAGCTTATTTTTGTTAAAAAAGTTTCAACTTTGGCGAATTTTATAAAAAAAAACCATACATTATCCACACATAATTCATGTTTTATAATCTGATGAATTAATTTTTTTTTTTATAAAATTAAACAAAAAAAAAACCCAAATGTAATAGGAAGCTTCGCAGCTACATTGTATGTAAACAATAATTGGTTACGTGAATTAAATTGCGAGCTTTAGATCAAGTAAGATTTTTAAGAAGGCAACAACAACAACAACAACAACAACAACAACAACTCTGTATAGAGTCAATCACTTAGCTGACTAGACAGTCTGTATCGGAAATCGCTACATTCTTCTCTTCAGTAGTTCTTGAGTGATTTAGCTGTGATCAACTCACTGTTTAAATTTGTACATTTACAGATTTAGGAATTCATTCATTTGAATTATATGGCTGCTAATCATATAACATTTTAAAGCAGTAGGCTATTTATAGATCACCGCCATCAACTTTACCAAGGTTGCCATCTGTTCTAGTTGCTTCTTTATTTATTTCAATATTTATTGTTGTTAGACAGTTTGTCGAAATGCACCATAGAAATGAAACGAGTTTTTTGCTTCGCCAGAAGCTAGTGTTCTAACTGAATTGGTTACGTCATGTGTCTATTTACCACTGGGTTAATATTGTTCCTTGCTTTTGTCTGCCACATCAAATCAGCAGCTATTTCAACGGCCTTCGGGAATAATTTGTCAAATATGCACAATCATCATAATACGCGAAAGCATAAATGCAAAAAAAAAAAAAACAAAACCCAAAACACCAACAAATAACATATTCCACTGACTCCTTTCAATATGCATTTGGGCACGTTTCGAAGTTTAAATTCGTCACATTTGTAGCTTATAATTACTTTGTTTGGCTTATTTTTATGATGCTATGATGTGATGTATTTGCATTCTCGATTATTTTTTGTTTTATATTTCGTTGGAGTATTTTTTTTTTATTTTTGTTATGTTTTTATTTGATTATATATAAGCTCTTATCCTGAGCTGTCTGTGTGTTAGATCTTACATTAAATGTTCTTAAATGTGAAAAGCTTTTTATTGTCTAGCAGCAAAATAGAAAAAAAAAAATGAGAAGTTAATAGACTTGAGTTTTGGAAAAACATATTAGATTTACATATTTTTCGCAAGACGTTTTCCGAATTTTCATGGCAAAAAATTTAAAACACTCATTTGAAAGTGGATCTTTAAACACTATAGATAAAAGTTTAAAATACTTTGAAGGATTAGATAAGTACCCAATTTTGTGTTCGTAATTGTATAACACATTTTAATATGTCATTCGGCCAATGCCGTATACTTAATAAAAGTGCTGTATTCGAACGTATGCGTAATAAACGTGCGTTCAGGCACTTCAAACATTGTGAACTTTAATTTAACCTTTGAGGTAAGTAGTTGTTTTAAAAATGGTAAACTACTTTCATGAGTTTACTTTCAGTCCCACTGCAGGATTTTCTACAACTCTCTCCCAGCTAACATCAATTAAATGCCAACTCAATATATAACCAAGTGAACCGCAACGTAACCCATAATTTAACACTCGTCTCAACACAAACTGAATACTAAGTAAGCTCAAACCAAATCAAACTTAACACACGCATAACAACACAACGTTGAGCTTATCGTATCTCGAAATCACAATTTAAGCTACGACCTACACAAATTTGAACATAAACTTGGCCCACGTTCAACCTGAAATTAACCGCTAAGCAACCTTAAACTTTGACCGAATCTTAATGGAGCACACAACATACACATTCTTCAACAAAATAGACTTACATCATTCAACAAACCTAACCACTTCGAACGCACTAAATCAAACCACCAGCGCCAAACCACCAACTTAAGGGGTGTTAAAAAAAAAAAAAAAAATAAAAAAAAATGTTCGTTAAATCTTAAAAAATTTGTGAAAATACGTGGGCTATAACAATAAATATTGAACCAAATTATTGCAAGCCACAAACTTTTCTGTTCACGCAAAGTCATAAAAAATGCACGATAAAAATTGTTATTAATCAACAAATAATTGACTACAACAGGCAACACTGTTTTAGGGGCTACGCACAAGAAAATAAAAAAAAAATAATATAAAATTACATCCATCTAACGTTGGCTACATGAAAAAGGTGCACATAAATAACATGTTGCCAACTTTTAGGCGAACACGTTTTTAACCGCTGATACACAATACTACTGCATTCATACAATTTAAAACTTTTGGTCACCAAAATATTTATGACAAGTTTTTAAGTGCTTGTGCGAAAGATTGGATGAACAACAAACTAATCAAAAGTGAATGAGCTTTATTGTCTGTGCATTATTTTTTAATTAATAAAGGTCAAATGTTGCAACGCTGTTGAACAATTTAATATAACTCAAATAATAGTAAAGAAATTATTGCTGGTTACGATATGGGTAGCGCTGCTTGCCAGCATTCGGCCCTTACATTTGGAAACTTTTTTTTTAATATATGATGTATCATAAATTGTTTCATAAAATATTTAATTAACAATTCAGATGGCTAAAAAGTTTGTCTTGCCATGGCTTTAATTTATTTTTTTTTAAATATCACTGCTTTTAAATCATTTCACCTGGTATTTTATTTGTATATATTAACGTTCTTAAAAAAACCAAAAGTAGTCTTCAACGTCTTGGAAAGAACTCAACACATTTATTTAATTTTAATTCCACTTAACTTAACATATCTTCAGCTTAGTCTTAATTTCTCTTACTAATACTCTTATTCTAATTTCTCTTATTTCTAGTTTATATCAATATATGTATAGTTAATAGTTTATAATTTATAATATATATATATACAGTAGTTTGTAAATATGTATGTTAATATGTCCATAGGTTACTTAAATTACTATATGCAGGCTTTACAAAAAATACTTTGAATTATATTAACACTAACAACGGCATACTGGTCGCTTACAACTCGACATTCTGAAGAAACGTACAATTGTATCATATATTAAATAAGTTATATAACGTGTTGCAGTTTACAATTTCATATCTACGGACGTTACGTGTTGAACTCTATGCAACTTTACTCTCTCAATAAAAGCTCTAATAAATGGTTTTTAAAAATACTTTTTTTATCTACCTGGGAGAGCGTTGCTACGCTGCACAAAATTGCACAAGTTTGTTTATATGAGAAAAAAATATTATCAGGATATGTTTAAAATAATCCAATAAAGAAAACTCCTAAAATGTTTTACCATATTAATTTAAGCTTAGCCGGGTGGGGCTTCATAACACAGTTTTCCGACTATTTTCAAATTGCGTTTGATACATTAAAAAAATTTTCAAAATTATAAAAAAGACCTTAGGATGAAAATTTGTTATGAAAAATTAGGAAAATGTTATGAAAAAATAATGAAATTATATGAAGGTTATTATTGAAAAATTTTAAATTTAATTTTAAGAAAATTGTCAGAAAAATAGAAAGAAAATTTTTGAAATGATTTAAAAAAAAACATATCCCAATATATTTGCAATTTTTTCTCTAAACATACCTCAAAGTATCTTAATTAAGAATCAAAAAACATTATGTGCAGCAAACTTGCGTTTTTTTCTTAAGTTATTAATTTGTTAATAATCCAATAGGTACAATGTACTTCATCTTGGCAGCACTATTTTATAATTTTTTTTTTATTATGTTTTGTGAATTGCTGAACTAAATAAAGATAATGATACGACGACAACACAGTTGATTTAATTTATGATCCGACGACAATCCGGCAACTTGTCGTCAGAGAGAAATGTTGCAGTGCTAAAAGATTCCAAATCAGCGATCACTGCATCTATAAAGAGAACAAAACAGTAACACATATATTTAGGGTAAACCCTTGTCTCAAAAAAACTTTTTAATTTAGTCCACCCTGTCTCAAAATAATTTTAAATTTTAGGGTCCACCCTAGTGTCAACAAACTTTTTTGAATTTTTGCATCAGGCACGTAATACTGAGAGCACTTATGCCTACAAAGAGTATAAAACAAAAAAACACATTTTCAGGGTCCACCCTAGTTTCAAAGAACTTTTTGAAATTCTAACATAAGTTTTAAAATCAGAGACCAGCGCGTCCACAAAAAGTATAAAACAAAAACACATTTAAAGGGTTCACCCTATTGTTAAAAATCTTTTTAATTCTTACATAAGATTCGAAACCTCCGATCCCTTCATACTGCCATCACATACACAAAGAGTATACAAAATTCACATTTTTAGGGTCTACCCTTGTGTAAAAAAGATTTCGAAAATATAACATCAGATTCGTAATTAGCGACCAGTTACTCTACAAAGAGCTTAAAGTCAAAAAACACATTTTTAGGGTCCATCCTAGTGTTAAAAACTTTTTTAAATTTTACATCAGCTATGAAATCGGCGACCACTTAATACTGCCAGCACATGTACAAAGACTATGAAAAAAAGATATTTTCAGGGTCCACCCTACTTTTCGAAATTCTTACGCTAGAAATCAGCGACCCCTTAATACTGCCAGCACATGTACAAAGAGTATAAAAAACACATTTTTAGGGTCCACCCTAGTGTAAAATTCTTTTTATAGAATCTTAAAAAAAAAAAATAAACTGGCCATTTCAGCCCTTGGAAGGACTTTGACCTAGCTTCTATTGATCAATTGTGTTGTGCGTGTTGTTAAATGTTTGATCACAAATGACCGAGAACTGGACCTACGTGTTTTTTTTTTGGATTCGCCCGCAGGTATGAAATCTTCCAAAGATACGTTTTATGCCGACTCCGAACAGTTTATGTTCTCAAGAAGCTTTACATGGCAATTTTTACTCTCGCAGGTTTGCCATTGTTTGCAGAGAGGTGAAGACCGAACAGAAAATTTCATTTGATTGAAAAAATTTTCTATCTGAGCTGGAATTGAACCCGTGCTACAGCGGTTCTTTTGCTTAAGGGCCACGCACTCTACCCACTAGGCCATGGTCGCCACAAGAATCTTATAGAATCTTAACATCAGATTCGAAATCAGCGACCAGCGCATCTACAAAGAGTATAAAGCCAAAGAAACTTTTTTAGGGTCCACCCTAGTGTCAACAAACTTTTTTATATTTTTGCATCAGGCACGAATTTAGCGACAACTTAATATTGACAGCCCTTATACAAAGAGTATAAAACAAAAAAACACATTTTCAGGGTCCACCCTAGTGTCTAAAATCTTAATGAAATTTTTACATCAGGTTCGAAATTAGAGACCCTTTATACTGCTAGCACATATACAGAGAGTATAAAAAAACACATTTTTAGGGTCCACATTAGTATAGAATTTTTTAAAATTCTAACATAAGATTCCAAATCAGCGATCACCGCATCTACAAAGACAACAAAACAGTAATACATATATTTAGGGTGAACCCTAGTCTCTAAAAAACTTTTTTGAAATTCTAGGATCAGATTCGGAATCAGGAACCTCTTAATACTGCTAGCACATACACAAAAAGTATAAAAGAACACGTTTTTAGGGTTCACCCTAGTGTCAAAAATCTTTTCGATATTCTAGCATAATTACACTGTATTACATACATTAGCTGCAGTTTACATTTCTTAAAACTTAATTGCAATGATGTTTCTGACATATGATTTAAAACAAAAACACAAATAAAAATAACAGAAACAGCCCAGAGAGCAATTTAGCTAGTTCTACGCAAAAGAAGTCATGCTAATAGTGCTATTATTGGCGTCATTATACCTTTTATGATCGCTGTATTGATGAGTGCATCTGTAAGGCCTACTTTTTGAAGGTTCTGATACTTTTTAAATCATTTTATCAAGCGTAAGGAAATCCCTTTACTTGTAATTTGTTGGAATTTTGACTGCTTTAGAAGCTCACACAGATTATTTTATAGTGCTTCCTGGTGAAATTTTTTTAAATAAATTCAAAAAAATAAAAAACAGTTATTGTTTTTGTTTACTATTCCACATCATAAAACACTATGTAAATTAAAATTGTACAGAAAATTGTTAAAAGTTATTCCGCTTAAGGACTATACATAGTTTAATGAAAATTTTATTCACTATGAAAAAATCGTCTTTTCTTATCATAAAAAAAAAACTAAATTCCGTTTCGAAGAACCCAATAGATAAACTTACTCTCATCACTTAAAAAAATTATTGGTTGTATAGTAAACAAAAATTGAAACAAATGTGTTTCATAAATCTTTTTGTGGCCAACGATTTGTTGTTGCAGTTATCAATAACCACAAAAACTGTAATACTAGCTGCCGATGTGGATTTAGTTTTGTTTTTGCTTCTGTGCTACTTTCGCTACATAAACATTCCTAGCGGAAACATTACCGAAGCACCGGAAATTTCGTAAGCCAAGGCGGATTGTGAGCTAGATCAAAAAGTTTCACTGCGCGTGGTTAATGCAACCGAGCGAATGCTTGCTTCGGCTGTTGGCCAAAGTAAAGCCATTTTAATTCAATACTTTCCTGCTAAAAAAAGAAATGCCGAAAGTATCTGAGAATTTCATATTTCACGTTTGAGTGGTCACAACGCTAACCTATAAAAAAAAACGCCCAACTTTTGATTAAGCTGTAATTTTTTATAGCAATTGTTTTGCAATTTTTTCATCACTGAGCAGCGGTATTGCAATAAAATACTGCAAATCCAATAACAACACAAAATACCGCAATAAAAAAGGCGCCAACTTAAATAAATCTACTTGCATATCCGTTTCCGCCCACTTAATCTTTCCAGAGGCGTCCAGTTCTTCGAGCACATTAAATATGAATGATGAATCTAGCAGTCTGCAACTCTTTCCCCCAAAACCTAAATGGTGCATATTGCCATCATGCAGCTGTGCAGCACGAAATATAATTAAATTTATTTTATGATCCCACAAAAAAATGTTCAAGTGAGCGCGCTGCTGTTGCTGCTGCCGCGAATTCGTAGAGTTGTTGGCTGCTGGTTGGTCGGTTCGTTGCAAAAATGTTGGGTAAAATTTAAGGAAACCTCTTTGGCGTGGCTGGAGGTTGGTTGGTTGGTTTTTTGGTTAAAATTATAAATTTGGTTATTGTTGCCAAGCAACTGGTTGAGGATGGAAATTAAGTTGCTGCTTGTGGCAGTCATTAATAAAGATTATGAGCAGCAGTAGATGTTACATAGCTAAAGTTATCTTTTTTTCTCATTTTTTCTCATTTCTATATAATATCTTACTTTTAATAGAGCACTCAATAATAGAGTGAAACACATCATAACGGTAGTGAAATTTAATGAAATTTTTTGCTCTACAAGAATTGAGCATGGATATCAAAACGATTGTTTATATATAGCCAAATCTTTTTTTGCGTGGGAGATAGAGGCAGTTTAACAAAAAAATTTCTTAAAAAGATACCCTTAAACTTCATAAGTAGTTGTGAAAGGGGCTGTGTAAAAAAAATACACTTTGAAAATGAGCCTATTATGTGTAAAAGCACTTTTGTGTATTGTGCAAAAAAGTTCATCTCTGTGTTGTTTTAAGCTATTTTGCTGACATCCATTGGCTATCACCAAGGCTGGTAAAAATATGCACGAACAAATCGATTTGTAGCGCTAAAAAAATCGATAAGTTCACAAAATATGCTAAAAAGGGGGAGCGATTATTTATGAGCAAAATATTACCCTTTTATCGAACTGCTTCACTATGGAATTGATAGATATGGTTTCATACATTAACGATGAAAAATTTTGAACGGATAAGACTTCATCTTCCTGCTCAGGTTTGAGCCAAAACTAGAACATTTTTTTAAACGATTTTTAAAAAACTTCTAGTGAATGGGTTTTATAAATATTAGAGCGACGATTATTTTTATTTATTAATTTTTTTTAGTCTTTTATTTTTTTTTATAAAGATCAAAGAACCAAGAACCATGCACCTTAAACGTTTGGCCTTTGACCTGAAAGGAAAGGGATAAATTTTTTAGAGGAATTGATTGGAACAATTCGTGAATTATTGATAAGGCAAAACAAAAGTGAAAGACAATTTGAATTGCGTTTAACCCAGGTTAGTGTTATGCCTTAACCTAGCCAAACATTTTCAGCCCCTACTTGTTCCTGTTCTTTAATTTCACATTTCTCACAATTTAGTTGGTGGATTTTTAGTTTTCCATAACTGTTAAATGTTGGAAAGAACAAAGTAACTGAAAAGAAGCACGCCCGAGCCAAGATTTGAACCAGGGACCTCTGGGTTGATAGTCTAGGGCACTCTTCACTAGACTACAAAGGCCAACAAACTTCAACTCTCATCAGGATATGATCCCATTCTCCAGCTGCAGAAGGTCCTTTTACATAAAAGATTAAAAAAACTATTTGTATTGCAATAAAAATGAGTAGAATACTTAAATACAAGGTAATCTTCTATACAAAATTTGGTCTTGATATGATAACATCTTCCTATTCAAAAAAGTCCTTAAATATCGCAGTGTCAACAAAATTTAATTTTTTTCATTATTGTAGTAATTGACTACAATCAGCGTTAGACTTATAACGCTGATTCCGATTCTGGCAAAAACATTTTTTCTCTTTGTTCGATCTTAAGATATGTAGTGTTGAATATAAAAAAAATATGCGTTTTTAGGCGTGCTTAAAAAAAATCGCATGTACTTTTGAAATGACATAGCACAGATTGTAGATCTGAAGCGCGTTCCTGTAACAAAATCGGCAATTTACCGATTTGTGTGACGTCACGCGTTATCGATCCCTAGTTACCGATTTCGTGACAACTAATGTTTGTGTAAGTTAAATCGGTAAAAATTTGGTCCGTGATGAAAAAGAACACAAATCGAGAAGAAACGTTGCGAAATTGAGTTAAATGGCAAGCAGCTGTCTACTTGCATTTATTTTATTTTATGTGCGCTAAAATTTTATAAAAAAACGTGAAGGTCTTTTTATTAAAAAGTGATTATTTGATTATTTATATGTGTTATAATGTTTTCAGAAATAATCAACTATTATGAATGTAAATAATTTGACAATAAGTGATATGTGATATAAGATTAGCAAATATTTGCAACCGGGTTCTTTTGCATTGCTCTAACAAATATTTTGTTTCTTAAATTTTCTTCTTTTATGTAAATTTGCATTCTTTTTAAATCGCATTACCTTGAAAGTTAAAACGTTTTAAAACAAAAACAATAGTATAATCAGAGTATTACAATAAAAAAAGGAACTTAAGCGAAAGTATCAGTTATAGAATATTAATTGCGAGTACTTTTTATTTAATATATACACAACATTACTGTCATTAATACAGATCGGTAGAATTCTCATTTGCCGCAGAGTGAGTGAGAAAAACAAGAAGTTTTATCGACTCACTTTTCTTACACAAACACTTTTTGTAAAGATTCTATTGAAGTGAAATCGGAACATGTGACAACTTATCGATTTGGAACAAACGAATAGAACAGAAATCGATTCGGATTATTACACAAACAGTGTAGGTGAGAATTACGTCAGAGTGACGTCAAATCGGTAACATGGATCGGTAACTGCGATCGTTACGAGTTACAAGAACGAGCTACTGGTCGAGTATAATGTGACACTATACTTGAATTGTTATTACACCCTCAAAATCTAATTTTACAAAAACTGATTTTTAGGTACTTGACGCATTTAGCAATCATTAACTCAGCATTTTTTTAACCGATTTTGGATTTTAAAACGGTTTTCAAGAGATAAAAAATAAAGCCTTTAAAATATGTACATGTCTTAAGGACTTTTTGAGTTATAATCGGCCAAACCTAACATTTTTATTTTTTTTAAATTTTTTCAACTTTTGGGATTTTTGCTGCCAACGTTTTGTTAAAAGCTACTATAAATGCAATACTTTTATAAAAGTAAATTTTATTAAGAACTAGCTGACCCTGTAGACGTTGTACTCCCTTTTCCTATAGTTATTTTTTTGTTTGCAAGTCTTATTTAAATTCTCAGTTTCGGCCGGTCTTTATTTCAAAGAAGTATTATTTGTGAACAAACTTTCACGGTCAATATGTAAGGTGACATTCCAAACTGTTTCATGAGTTATAACAGCTCCATCTAATGTTTAATGTTTAGCAAAATAGATTAAGCCAAAGCAATCCCCATACCTGTAAACATTTGCCGTATCCGAAAACATCCTCTCCTCGGCATTGTAATAAGCGCATTAAAAGGACACGGAATTGTTTTTACAGAAACACAAATTTGTCGAATTTTTCTTGATACCTTAACAATACTGTAGGCATGTCATAAAAACATCGATACATCGAATATTATCTACTCGATGTACAAATACTCGATGCATCGTTGTATTGACACATCGATGTTTTTTGAAAATTTGTTAATTAAAACACAAAAAATTAAATTAAGTTTTTAGTTATGTCGAGAAAACATAGTATCGAATGAAATGGACGACAGACCTGCAATCAAGAGTTTTTCTTAAAAAACTTAAAATTAAGAGAAAGAGAGGGCTTTGGATGACTAAAAATTTAAATTTTTATGAATTATGTACTTCTAAGAATAAGTTTTTGAGCTGATTCAAAATCCCCTAAGAATTATTATAAGCTCATTAATAGTAATTAATTTAAATTTTTGTGCGATCATGCTAACAACATGTTTTGTTTCGAAATAATATCTGAAAAATCCTATGCAAATCGATTCATCGATGTACGCCCTTCGATCCATCGAAAAATATCAATGTACATTCCGATGCACCGAATCAAAGAAATACATCGATGTATTTTTGCCACTGACATCCCTATAATATTGAAATCTTAACACTGATTTCTCGAGTCATATAAATTGATTTTTATATATATAAATTACATATATACTATAAATAGTTGTATAGTCGGAGGGGGCGTGGCAAAAAACTAAGTTCGTAAGAATGTAATCTAGGACGCACTTAATATGTACATCAAATTTTAGCGAAATCCGTTGAGTAGTTGAGATTTGCACGAAGGTCAAACAAAAAACAAACAAACAAACAGAAAATAAGTTTTATTACTACAGATAGTCCAATGGTATGAAAAAAAAAGAATTTTAGCCACAACTTTTGATTGGAAAGAGATATTGGGATAACTTTTTTACATAAATTATTTTTGAAACATGACTTTTTTGTAAAAAAAAAATATAAAAACAACATTTTGGAAAAAATAAATTTCGCTAGAAAAATCAAAAAAAATTTGTTTTGATGACAAAAACAGTAAAATAATTTTTGCGCTTAGCTGGAAGAATTTTTGCAAATAAATGCTATGTTATATCAAAGTTAGTCAGATTTGCTATTTTTAATTGATTTCATTTATACAACAACAACAATTTTTGAGTCATTTTTTGAGTAAAAAGTCAATATTTTTGACCTTTGTTGACGTAATCATAAAACATTTATACACTAACTTAACGGTACAGTTCAACCAATTTTTGTGAAGTGATTTTATTGAAGTTTTGAACAAAAAAAATTTGAATGAAATATATTAATGGACAGCGGAGATATTTGCGTCGAAAGACAAAACTTTGATTTTCATGACTTTTTTTCATTCTTAAGTAACAATGTTTTATTAAAGAGTCGTTGTACTGAAAATGTCTACAATTTTAAAGATATGTGAATGTTTTTGATGTCAAAATAACAGAAATTTTTTAAAATTAAATATACAAAAATCTCCGATGGTAAAAGGTTTATAATAACAAAATTACCGTTAGTTGACAACTTTAAGAGGGGGCGTGGCAAAAACTAATTATGTTACATTTTAAGTTGGGATTCACTCAATGTGTATACCTAGTTTGAGCAAAATTCGTTGAGCCGTTTAGATTTGTATAAAGGTCAAACAAACAAACAGAAAATGAGTTTTATTACTATAGATAGTCAATTGTATGAAAAAATAGATTTTTAGCCATAACTTTTGATTGGAAAGAGATATTGGGGTAATTTTTTCACATAAATTATTTTTGAGACTTGAATTTTTTGTAAAAAATATAAAAACAACGTTTTGGAAAAAATAAATTTCGCGAAAAATATCAAAGGTGGTTGTTTTGATGACAAAAACAGTAAAATAATTTTTGCGCTTAGCTGGAAGAATTTTTGCAAATAAATGTTATGTCGTATGAAGCTAGTTCAGATGTGCAATTTTTACAACAATTTTTTGAGTAAAAACTCAATATTTTGTGACAAACTATTTGTGTGAAATGTTTTTAACTAACTTTTGATTAAAAAAAAAATGAATAAAAATTTTTTACGTACAGAGGAGATATTTTCATCCGAAGTCAAAACTTTGATTATTTTCGTTTTAAGTTCGTACGCTTTTTGATACTCCAACTTTGATCAATTTAATAAAAAAAAAAAAACTGCTGAACCTTAGAGAAAAATTTAAATGGTAAATTATCATTTGTGCGCTAATGTTTGGTTTTCACTACGTTATTTTCAGTGGTCAGTTCTTGTTAATCAAACTGAAAATAACATGTTGATATTTTTTCTAACTTTAGCAATCTTAGAAAATTAAAAACAATTAAATTATTAAAGGCAGCTATGCAGAAAATTTTCTAGAGTTTTATGTAAGGTGATATTTCAGGTGATAAACTTTTGTGTCGTCATAAAAATGACATAGTGAAAACCAAGCATAAGTCTTTTTCGTTTTCTGTCGTTGCTCTTCGGCTTATGTTTAGGTTTTGTTTGCATCCCTAGATTCTGTTGCAGTGTTAGGTTATTTCACATATCAAATTTTAGAAAAATCGGTCAAGTCGCTTAGGAGTTATTGAGTCTTAAATATACACTACTTAAAGCGCCCTCTTGTGGAAGTCTTTGGATTTTTTTTTGCCGATGTTTTATCTTGGGCGCAGTTAAACCTTCATACCAAATTTCTTTGAAATCGGTCTAGGCGTTGAGGAGTTATTATGGAGTGCCACGCCCACAGACTTGCGCCCACTTTTTCACATATTCTATGATCTTTCTCCCTATAAATTGTACTCGGTGTCAAAATTACAGCTTAATCGGATAAACGGTGCGCGAGCCTATACGGAACAGACAGACAGACAGAAGGACAAACATTTGATTTTATATATTAGATAAAATAACTGTTTATTTATGAAAATCGGATGAAAATTGACTGAATTATTAAATTTATTTATACATAACAAATTACGGCTTCTTTGCTCAGTGGGTCGTGGCAGCATTTTTGCATCACTTTGATGGTTCTATTAAATATATTTTTATAAATTTTTTTAACATTAGTGCATTTTCTCTCTTTATTTTATTTCCCTATTCAGAAATTACCTTTAAAACGTGCATAACTATAACGAAGATTCTGAGGTTAATTGAATACACAAAACTGCAAAGGCATATCGTCTCAGATCTGAAAGTCTTCACTGTAGTATTTGGACAGTCGGACAGTGGGATAGTCGTGTGAACAATCACTACAAGCGCAGTGAGTTGCCACCGCGAAAATCTTTTATGATTCGACAAAGTAATGTTGTCAACGTGCCTCTCGTGCAAGCCAAAAAAATCTTTTTGCCACCAGTGTTTTATTAAGAAGTTATGCCACACTGCTAAAAATATATTTTTGAGGACTATTGTTATATTCAAATGCACAATAAAAACCTGTTCTATCATGCCCATGACTTTGACTACGTCTCGAGGGTGGTTAATTTTTCTGTCATTCTGTGAAATTTGCTTACAATATCTTGCAACATCATCTTTGTACAAATCGATGCAAACAACGCATTCGAAAAGGCATGCTGAAATAATATTGTCAAAATCAATCATTCCTGATAACTTTTGTGCCCAAAATCATACTCATTAGCCAGTTCACATAAAAAAATGTCTGTTAATGATACAAAAAGAAAACAAACAAAAAAACATTGCTATGGCAAAGACAAAATCAATATGTGATTGATTGCTGTACATTATCCATACATTATCATTATCCTCTGTTACCCAAAGAAACCAAAAAAAAAAAAAAACAAAACAAAAAAACAATCGAATTGATGTACAATCTATATATATAAAAATGGATGTATGTATGTGGGTATGTGGGTATGTGGGTATGTGGGTATGTGGCTATATCACATATAGACTCCAAAACCGCTGAACCTATCTTTATGAAATTTTCAGGAAAAATAAAGCCACATCTTGAGAGTGTTCCTGTGAGGTTTCGTAACGATTAAAGAAGGGGGCGTGGTACCTCCCATACAAGCCAAATTTGCTCCATCGATCACAAACAAAAAAAAAAGAAAAATATCTCACGGTTTCAATCGTAAAAAACTAAGATTTGGTGATTTTGTTCAGATGGTTACTGTCGGTAACTGTACAAAAAATGGGCGTGGTCGTTATATAAATACGCCCACTTTTTCGAAATCATGGCAATTCCGGAGTTCTGCACATTTTTACAGTGAAACTTGCTGTTTAGGTGCTCCAAGAGATGAACACAATTTATAAATGTTTTCACGCCCACTTTTAACGCCCACAAATCAATATCTTTATATATATAAAGCAAAACGATGTGTGTCTGGCTGTGTGATGTCTATAGACTCCAAAACTACTGAACCGATTGACCTGAAATTTTGGCACTCGATTTGTTTCAGGTACGAGATGGTTGAGGAAAAAAATTTGCCACACCCCCCTTTTACCGCCCCCAAATCAATAAAAATGTTATATTTCAGTCGGCTTGGGTCGTATATGGCTAAAATTTTGTAATTTAGTATGTACGGTTACTGTCGACAACTGTCCTTAAAATGGGTTTCCACGCCCCCTTTTACCGCCCACAAATAAATGAAAATGGTTTATTTTAGACGGTTTTGGTCGTATAAGACTTAAATTTGGTACTTTGGTTTGTGAAGTTACTGACAGTAACTGTACGAAAAATTGGTTTCCACGCCCCCTTTTGCGCCCACAAATCAGTGAAAATGCTATATTTTATGCAGTTTTGGCCGTATGAGACTAACATATGATACTTAAGTTTGTATGGTTACTTTCGGAAATTGTACTAAAAAAGGGCGTCATCGCTATATAGCCACACCCACTTTTTAAGAAACCATCAAAATTGACTACTGGGTCGATTGAGCTAAAATGTTGGCTTAGTTTGTACGGTTACTGTTAGCAACTGTACTAAAAATTGGTCTCCACGCCCCCCTTTTACCGCCCACAAACCAATGAAAACGTTTTATTTCAACGGTTTGGGTCGTATTAGACAAAAATTTTGTAATTCAATACATATGGTTACTCTCGGCAAGTGCACTTAAAATAGGCCTGCCCTACTTAAGTTAAACTCACTTTTCGGGGAGTTAGCGTCCAGTGAAGTAAAGTGCGCCAGGCTTAACCTAAATTGAGCTGAAATTTGGGCAGTCGATTTGTTTCGATTACGAGATGGCTCAAGGGAAATATTTTACCGCACCCCTTTTTACCGCTTTCAAAACAACAAAAAAGATATATTTCGCACGGCTTTGATCGTATTAGACTAAAATGTGGTTATTTAGTGCACATGGCTACTTTCGGCAGCTATACTGAAAATGGTGAATATATTTGATATTTCTTGACTTCTTGACATTTTCGTGTATGGCAGTAAGGCGGTCTGTGGCAGAACAACGTTTGCCGAGGAGATAGATTGTTCCTGTGAGGTTTGGTAACGTTCGGACGAGGGGGCGTGGTTCCTCCCATACAAGCCAAATTTGCGCTATCAACCACAAACCAAATAAGGGATATATATCAGACGGTTTCGATCGTAAAATCTAAGATATTATCATTTTGTTCAGATGGTAACTGTCAGTAACTGTACAAAAATCACTTTTTCGTCGCAATATATATACGCATACTTTTTCGAAATCATGGCAATTCCGGAGTTCTACTCATTTTTTTACTGAAACTTGCTGTGTAGGTGCTCCAAGAGGCAGTCACGATACATAAATGTTTTCACGCCCACTTTTAGCGCCCAAAAATCAATATCTGTACATATAAAAATGAATCGTGATTTGTTCGGATGCTTAAAACTTGAAAACGACTAGACCAAATAGGATACTTCCTTCTACTGGTTTGTTCGTAACTGCTACGCAAAGGTTTAGGAAAAAAGTAATGCCACACCCCTTTTATCGCCCACAAATCAATAAAAATGCTATATTTAAGAAGGTTTTGGTCGTATTAAATTTAAATTTGGTAAATAAGTACTTATGATGACTGTCACTAACTTTAATAAAAACGGGCGTTGTCACACTTCATCTACGCCTACTTTTGGAAAGATCACAATACTCCGAAACTATTGGTCCGATTGAGCTCAAATTTTGTAAGTGGCTTTGCTTTGAGTACGAGATGGTTTAAGAAGAAATGCCACACCTTCTTTTACCTCCCATTAATATAAAAACAATTTGTGTTATCGAATAGCGTTATGGGTTGCACAGCTTAGAAATTCGGTATTCGACCACAATTTAGACGTACCGTTTCAGTGATGAAATTTTATGGGAGTTGGACAAGGGGAGGGGCACCTCTCATACAACCCAAATTGGTGATATCGAATAGCTTTGAATTTATAGGAATTCAGCTTTGGAATTCAGTTTTTGAACTCAATTTACACATGCAGTTTCAATGATTTTTTTTATGGGCGTTGGACAGGGAGGCCTGACATCTCCCTTACATCCCAAATTTGCAATATCGAATTGCTTTGAAGTTATAGGTTGACAGCGTAAGAAATCGGTATTTGACCTAAATTTATACATGCACTTTCATTTCTTACATTTTATGGGCGTAGGGAAAAGGTGAGTGACACTTCCCATACAAGCCAACTTTGTGCTATCAAATATAGCTTTGGAGTTATAGGTCGCACAGCATCGGAATTCAGTATTTGACCAAAATTTACGCATGCAGATTTACTGATAAAATTTTAGAGTTTATCGGGGGGCGTGGCACCTCCAACTTAACCCAAATTTGCGATATCGAATAGCTTTGGAGTTATAGGTCAGCCTCGGAATTCAGTATTCGACCTCAATTTACACATGCAGTTTCATTGGTAAAATTTTATGGGCGTAGGGAAAAGGGGAGTGGCACCTCCCATACAACCCAAATTTGTGTTATCGAATATATTTGGAGTTATATGTCGCACAGTTTTGGTATTAGGTATTCGACCTCCATGTACACATGCAGTTTAATTGATTACATTCTATGAGGGGTGATCAAGAGGGCGTGGCACTTCCTATACAACCCAAAATTGTTATATCGAATAGCTTTGTGGATATAGGTCGGACAGTCTCGGAATTCAGTATTTGACCTCAATTTAGACATGCTGTTTAACTGATAACATTTTATGGGCGTTTGAATAGGGAGAGTGGCAGCAACGCGCCGGGTTTCAGCTAGTACAATAATATTTCACAAAACATTCAAGTTAAAGAATTCATTAAATTCACTGCAAAATAAGGGAGCACATAATAAATGAAGCCTTTTAATGTTTTTGTTTATTTTTTGTATCAATCTAAATGCAGTAAGTAATATAGCAAAAAAAAAAAAGAGAAAGTATTCTAAAGTAACTCAGCGACCATGACCGTGACTTAGGAGCAGTAATTGTTTCAAATTAACCTAATAGAAATGTACATGCAACGAACTGCAAGGCAGCTAAAACAGTAATAACAGTAGTTATAAAAGAGCTAGACAACAACTTTAGTAGCACAATAAGTAAAACAATAACAATGTATTGAAATAAACTTGTTTAAACTGTCAGCATTCAGTCATCACATCACTCTATAATTCAAATTCATCAATAATTAAGAATCTTTAAAGTGAAGTGCGGATATTGAAGAAAATGTTAAAAGTAACTAGAGTTATAAATTATTTCTTTCAGCAGCTTAGTTTTAGATGCTGCAATATACTTCATGTTCACGTTTTTCATTCTATTTTTCTAATATTTTTTTATCGGTTTAAAAATTAACATTGCATGTAATTTAACAGGGAAACCGGAGGCAAACCTTTACAGGGTAGCATGTCTGACTGTCTCAACCTGGCGAGGCCAGCATAATCCTTGTGAAATCGCCTCAGGTCGACTCAAACCTCCACGTGGTTTTTTCTGGGCAACGTCAAAACTGATAACCGTTAGTTTGGCGGCTTATCTGAACAGCGGGCCCCCTAGGCTTAAAACAGGTTGTGTTTTCAATGAAAGCAATTTCAATGAAAGCAAATAACAATATAAGAAAAAGATCCCCAAATCTGATGACGACTACCGCAAACGAAAAACTGATAATGATTTACGGATATGCACCTGGAATGTCCGAACCCTTAATTGGGAAGGTGCCTCTATCGAACTGACTGATGTCTTCGAAAGATGCAAAGCTGATGTCACTGCTATCCAAGAAATGCGATGGAAGGGACAGGGTTGCATTCGGCATGCACCCTGTGATATCTACTACAGCGGCCATGCTGTAATGGTAAAATGTACATTGGGAGATATATTTTTTTTTTTCAATACCTCAATGTGTTAAGCAGGAGGACGATAGTGGTCGACACGTACTGGCAGTGGCTTTGCTCGTCGGATGGGGTAGGGAACTTTACTATGCCTCTTTGCTTCACCTTACAAAAAAACTACGTGTCTATTAGAATCTAAATGAAAACAAAACCTTATGAAAACAGAATATGTTAAACGATAATACTGCTAAAAGATGGGAAATGAATACACGGCAACTAAGTTTAAAGCTAACATCGACTTTAAAATTTATGCAAACAGGATTTATGATGTTTTAAACCCTTTACTGCCCATAACCCAACCTTGGTTTCCAAATGTTACCTAAAAAAAAATGATCTTATTAAAAACCCCATTACTCCACTCTGTTCAGTTTAGTGTTAAGGTTAAATCTTAAAAAATTTTAATAACACATGATTTCGTTTGGGTTATTGTTTTTAATTTTATTTTATGCTATTGCACGCAGAGAAAAGACGTGGTTGAGACATGATTACTGCAATAATAATTTTTTTACTAAAATTATTGTATTATTTCTGCAAACACAAATGTTTGACTTAATAAAGTCATTATTTACTAATGGTGGTACCAAAAATAACATTACAGTTGAAATCATAGCATAGTTGAAATCGTCAACATACTATGATTGCCTCAACTATTAGTTGCAACAAAAATGTTGTAGTTCTGTCAATCATGATAAATATGAATATTATTATAGAGACAAACATATTAGAATTTTGAATGTTTGTCTGAACTATTCTTTGCTTGTTGGCAAACGAAGCAGAACATAACCAAAAATCGAAAGAATTTATCGTGTCTGAACAGCTTGCAGGAAAAACTTTCACTTCATTCAGACACAATAAGTTTCATCGATTCCTGGCTATGTGCTGTTTCATTTGTCAACTGTTCAATTATTGTGTTTTGTTTTAAATCGCCTGATCCTAAAAACAGCACGCAGAAAAGTGACATTTTCGACTTTAATTGTAGTAAACATGTTTCTTTTTACCGTAAACATATTTCGCAATTCTGACCATATTTTGTTTATCACAAATATTGTTATTTTTGTGACAATGCACTTAATGGTCCATGTTTATGAATGGCATTAGTCAGGCGAGCGGTAGTAGCGGCTGTGGCTTACTGGTAGTGTGCGTGGCTCGTGAGCGAAAAAGCCGCGGTTCAAACCCCAGCTCGGACAGAAAATTTTATCAAAAAGATTTTTCAATTGAATTAATATTTCTGTTCAGCCTAGTCAATGGAAAACCTTTGGAGATATCTTAATTAATAGCAGTGGAAATTGGAGTGCATGAAAATAAATAATATTCAATAATATTCTGGATCCTAAAAATAAATTCATAATATAGTTGTTGAAATCATTCTATTTTTGACCCAATAAGAGAATAATGATTGTTTCAATAATATTTTGGTTCCTACAAAAAAGTTTATTTTCTAAATATGGTTGTTGTAATCATTTTATCATGATCAAAGAAAATATTATATGTTTAAGAACATGTTAGCAACAATCATAATCCGAATCATACTATGATCCTCATAAAACATGGTTGTTGCAACTATGTTTTTTCTCTGCGTGTGACCATAGATTAAACTGACATGTAAAGAGTATAAGTTAAAGGGTAATATAAAGAGTAAAAGCTAAGAGCAATTCAAAAGAAGACGATAAGAAATTAGTTTCTAATTATATTTGATATTGTTTGGCATTGCTTTCCTCTCGAAATCTTGGTTACAACTTTACACTCTTGTGTTAAATTACGCTCATTAAGAGCTTATTACATTGATATCGGAAAAAAATAAAAGTAATTGACGATCATGAAAGAAACCGGTTTTATGAATGGAACATAAACGTAGCATCGTAGTAAAGAGTGAAGATATAAAATGCGTATGGTGTTTTCTTTTCTCTCTAAGTTCTAATTTTCTTAATCCCTATTACAGACAATTTTAGTTTTGTCTAACATTAGATGTAGTTAAATGTATTTTAAATAAAGTTTGATTTCAAGTTATAATCGTATATTTAAGTTGTTATTATATTATATAATTATAATATTGAAGTTATTTCATTTTTTTATATACCAGCTCTATTTTAAGTTAATATTTACGAACGAGAATTTCTTAGTAAACTCTTTCTTTCTTTCTTTGCTGTTCTTTCTTGCTGGCCTTTGTTATCTCTCTCTTTGTTTATTTTTTTTTTTTTGGTTTTCTATAAATAGATTAAGTTAAGCCAAAACTTATTATAATTATGCATAAAAAAAATAGCGCAAGGAAAGCTTATATTAAAAAAATATAGGCATGTATGAATGAAACTTGGAAATATTTAAATTTACGTTTTCAATTAACTTTATTATGAGATACTTAAATAGTATTATTATTATTTCTTTTTTTTTATTAATAAGATTAATATACTAAAGAAACATGGAAAACTCACTTTGATCAGGATGACACTGCGACAGGCCTGCTGCTATGCTCCATGATGATGCTGCAACTAGCTTTTATTTTATATAAATTTGCATGTTAGAGTAAAATTTTTGTTATTCCTTATGTATTCTTTTTTTCTGTAGTGTTTTTTTTTTCTACTTGGCCCAGATCTTTCAACTTATTTTAACTTTCTTTTATAACATTTTCATTAAAATAATCACTTTTCTTGCCTTATTTTTTTTTTAATTTTAATTTAAACTGTACTTAAAATTTATCTTTTACTTCAGCCACTAATTTTCATTTTCTTGTTTTCTTTCTATTAATAGAATTTTAAGTTAATTTAAGATATGATTAATTAAACATAGAGCAAGCTTGAGGAGCGTAAATTCTTCACTGATCAACTGTGATCTGGAACAGGCGAATTGTTGCAACATGTGGCTGTTTTATTTATGATTCTGCTTTGAGGCAAGTGGAATACCGCAAAAACTAAAAAAATAATCCAGGGGTTCTCCTGGGGTAACCTTCTGCTTTCTCCCAATCATCAACTATTGCTGTATGATATTATCTAATTAATGATGGCTGTAGATTTTATTATACAGCGACGGTATTTGATTGCCATATAAAACACTTGTGCTAGTCATAAATCCCCTAGAATTTTTAGGTTTTAATAATTAAACATAAATTATAAGCACTTAACTTAATATTACCTTTCGGGGATTTATTCGGGTGCTTGTAGAGTAATAAAAATGGTATGCAGATTATGATTTTTATGAACTTATTATTCTTTAATTCACTTTAGCAAATTTATAGAAGTTTCAAATAACCAAAGAACTTTTAATTTTTTCTGAAGAATGAAATTTTTGTTATGACTTTTCACTAAGGGATCCAGATTAAGAAAGGAAGATTATACCGAAGAAAACTTTTACGCTGGCTTGGGTATACATATTTCTTATAAGTTTTTGCGTTTGGTATTTAGTAAGTCTACAATTAAAGCTTTAAAGTGCTGCCAAACAATACAAGCTAAAAGAGAGAGTAATGAAAAGCTTTCACAGTTTGTTCCAAAAGTTATGAAATAAACTTATCAAATAAATTTTAAGGAATTTTACTATTATTGAATCTAAGATTTTACGAAAAGTTATAAGTTAAGCAATATTTAAGTTAATAAGTCCAAGTGAGTAAATAAATTATCACTAAAAGTTTTAGTACGCTTTGATAATAAAACAAATATTTATATTCAATAATAGAAGAGTTCTATTAATAATTTTATGGTTAAGTTTTAATAAACTTTTTAAAGTTTTCATCCATTTATAAAATTCTTTTTTGTGAAAAGTATTTCATGCTAGAATTTTGAAAAATTTATACGAGGAGTATAAATTTATACGAGGCAGTCGTCACAATGCGGAGAAGCACGAGTTTGGATGCGGATTTGTAGTTGGCAAGAGACTACGGCCGCACGTCCTGCGATTCACACCTGTGAACGAACGACTTGCCATAATCCGCATCAAGGTTAAATTTTGCCTACGAGTGCCTTGAAAATGCTTACGAGCGCTGCCCCCGTCACGACGTAAAAATCGTGCTTGGTGACTTCAACGCTAAGGTGATCAAGGAAAATATATTTGGCCCAACAGTCGGAAAGTTCAGCCTCCACGACAAAACCTCCGATAACGTAATGAGGCTGATTGACTTCGCCGCAGCACGAAACATGGTCGTAAATAGCACTAGATTCAAACATCTCAATATTCATAAAGCCACCTGGATGTCCCCTGATCAAAAAATAAAAAATCAAATTGATCACGTTTTGATCGACGGAAGGCACTCTTCCAGTGTTTTGGATGTACGCACGATCCGTGGTGCAAACCTTGACTCGGATCACTATCTTGTCGCAGCCAAGATCCGTATACGTCTGTGCGCAGCAAAGAATACACGCAACCCTACGCAGAGAAAGGTAGACGTCGACAAGCTGCAATCGAAACAGACAGCCCATGCTTTCGCCACTCCACTCTCACTCCTGCTTCAAAACATATATGCACGCAGTGGACACACATTTCCAGCTCCATGAGTGCGGCTGCTGAAGAGATGATTGGCTACCACCGCCCTCGCCAAAACCAGTAGATGACCAGGAGTGTCGCGACGCCACTGCAGAGAAAGACGCCGCCTACAAAGCCACCCTGCAGTCGGTTGTAACGCGTGTCTAAGGAGCGATACAATGAAAAGAGGAGAGAAGAGAGAAGGATTTTCAGTCGGAAAAAAAGGAGAGGCAGAAAAGCGCTAGCAGGAGAATATTGAGATTTATGGTGACAGGAATGAAGCCCGAAAACTTTTCGAATAAATAAGACGTCTTGCCGATGTTTTTAAAACCGGGGCCTCTTGATGCAAGGATGAAAACTGGAATCTAGTGACAGATGTCCAGAGTACACTGACGTTATAGAGGGAACTTCTCTAAGCTTCTAAATGCTCCAATTACGGATGACAGCGTCGAGGTTCCACTGCCCGACTATGATGAAGTTCTGACAGCTATAGCTTGGCTTAAAAATAACAAAGCCGCGAGAGCTGATGTCTTACCTACACGCTCAGAAATCTTGGATTAAATTCTAATAAAAACTGTATTGTATATATGACCACACTAGAATTGCATTAGAATCTAATATATGTCAAATATTAAAATTGAATTCTAATCCCATAATACTAAATTCTAATACAGAATTGGAATAGAAACTAAGTTTAGAACAATACTATTCTGGTTTATATTTTAATACATTTGTAATCAAGTGTAATACTTCAGTTATTAAAAAGTAATACGAATAAAAAAAATTTTATTAAATATTAATGCAAATTGTATTCAATAGTAATACAAATTGTATCAAATTGTATTAAATAGTAATACAGATTGTATTAAACAGTAATACAAGATGTTTAACATTTAATACATATTGTCCTGAAAAGGTGAAAGGAAAAATCAACATTTATGGAATAAAGCTATAAATCTTTTATTTGTTTACTTACTTTTAAAATTCCAAGTGAAATAAAATGAAAATATTTGGTCAACCAATAACAAAATATTTATTCATTTAAAGTTTCTTTTATAATATACGGTTTTTCGTTAGCAAAAACTATTTCTTTAGGTTTTATTTTGACAATGTCAGATTTCAGAATCAGAATGAAAATTTGACAGATGCTTGATAGATATTTGTATTATATTTTAAGACAATTTGTATTATAACTTGTATATAATACAATTTTTATTATACTTTAATACAGGTGACATTAAATCAATTTTTTAATATACTTGAAAGTATAAGTTTTAATCAAAAATATATTAAAAAATGCATGCTTCCAACGCTTGGCTTAAAATTAACTCCAAGATTTCTGAGCGTGTACTGAGTTGTTTAAGAACGGAGGCAAAGCTATTTTTAAATGCATTCACGAACAGAATATGGTCGAAAGAATGCATTCCGAACGATTGGAATCTCAGTGTCCTCTGCCTAATCCACAAGAAATGCGATCCCTATATTTGTGCTGATTACCGTGGGAAAAGCCTTCTTAATATCGCATATAAGGTCCTGTCTAGCATTTTATGTGAAAGATTGAAGTCCATTGTAAACGACCTGATTGGACCTTATCAGTGTGGCTTCAGACCTGGAAAGTCCACCATCGACTAGATATTCACGCAACGACAAATCTTGGAGAAGACTCAAGAAAAACAAGTTGACACCGACCATCTTTTTGTCGACTACAAAGCCACCTTCGACAGCCCAATAAGAAAGCACCTGTGCTCCACCATATCTGAGTATGGTATTCCTGCAGAACTAATACGATTTTGCATACGACCGAGCTGCTGATCTGAGACGTAGTGGCACAATATTCTACAAGAGTGTTATGCTGCTTGCGCATGCTGATGACATCGACAGAGTCAAGTCGAATGGGTCTGGCAGTGAATACAGATAAGACGAAGTAGTTAGTATCAACAAACAAACAGTCCCAGCGTCTTGCATCCCACGTTACATTTGACAATACCTCCTTCGAGGTTGTGAAGGACTTCGTTTATCTGGGATCCAGCATTAACTCAACCAACGACATCAGCATTGAGATCAAATGAAGAATAACTCTTGCCAACAGGTGTTACTTTGGGCTCAATAGGCAAATGAGAAGCAGACATTAAACCAAAATCGCGCTCTATAAATTGCTCATCATGCCCGTCCTACTTTATGCATTATAAGCCTGGTCGCTGAGCAGTTCAGATGAAAAGACTTTAGGAGCATTCGAGAGAAAGACTCTTCGTAAGATCTACGGACCAATCTGCGTCAATGATGAGTACCTAATACGATGGAATGATGAACTGTATGAGCTGTACGCTGACATCGACATAGTCAAGCGCATTAAAATCGAGCGGCTTCGCTGGCTCGAAAAACAGAAATGGCTGGCGAAAATTCTTAGATGAGGCCAAGACTGACATACAGTTGTGGTGTCAACTAAGTAAGTAAGTAATTTAACAAAACAAAAAATGAAAACAATTCATTTTAAAATACATATGAAGTCAATATATCAAAAAAAAATTAAAAATGTGAAGTCAACATAAAAGTAATAATTCGAAGTTCTCTTTCCCAAAATATGTCACACTAAATTTAAATGTTTGCAAATCAAAAAAATAAAAAATAAGCAAAAACCACATGCATTTATTGCTAAATATGCAAAATTATGCACTAACGATTGAATGCCATTTTAAACCGAATTGTATGATTCGTAAAGATAACTTAGTAATTTCCATTTTAAGATGATAAGTAAAAACATGCATTTGCATTAGATTCTGAACCCTATTAATGATGTTACTAGGTACAAATCCAATATTTTTTAATGTTTTTTTTTTATTTCGTTACACATTGTTATTTAAAAGAAAAAAAAAAATAGCTAACGTATTTAAATTACTGATATAGATTTTGTTTCTATTAAATGTATGTTTACATAACTACTGTAACGAAATACATAACGTAAAAATATAAACAAAAATGCCACAACACTTGAGCTACCCAGCGCATACACATCGGAAAAAGAAGCATTAAGTTTAACATATAATTTTTCATATTGTTTAATTCCATTTTTGACTACAAAAGTCAAATTTAAAACCACTGTAAAAAATATTTGTGACGTAGTGGAGCAAAAAGGGACTTTGACTTTTGTTATAGATGTACAATACTCTCGTTTGAGATTGGTTTGGTTCACTCCCGAGACAATGACCCTCATTTTGTGTTATAGTGTTATTTATATAAAGCAACTCAAAAAGCTATGCTCAAAATCTGAGTTTGTTAAAAAAATTACTCAACTCTAAAGCGCTCCAGCTAAATCAAAATATGTATTATTTTCCTAGATTTTTGGATTATTAATCATGAAACAATAGCGTGTCGATTGATACCAAATTTTGTAGGATTTCGAGAAACAACATTTTTTGATTTTTGTCCACTGGACAGTTCACTGTGAGGCCCCCTAATTTTTACGTCGGTGTCCGGCTGACTCTTTTTTGTGCATACTAATCGATCCGGCTTATTGCATACACCTAGAGCATGTTTTTGGGGCGACTCCGAAGCGTTTCAAGTAGCACTACGGGCTAACGATAACAGAAAAAATTAAAATTTTTTTTGTTGTCTCCAACAATGGGAGCACCACGACTCTATGGACTACCCAAAATACATAAACCAGACGTACCTCTAACACCAATTTCATTCTCATATAATGTTCCATGCTTCAAACTATCAAAACATATCGGCGAAATTCTAAAAAACACAGTATCACAACACTATAACATAAAAAACTCACAATAATTCATAAACAAACTACACAATATAGACTTGGAAGCAGATGACATTTTAGTTTCGTTTGACGTCATATCACTCTTGATAAACATACCCATACACCTAGCCATTAAAAACATTATGCAACGTTGGACGACAATAACAAATCACACAAAAATACCAAAAAAACACTTTTTAAAAATCTTACAATTTTGTCTCAAAGACAACAACTATTTTAAATACGACGACAAAATATACAATCAAACTTATGGAATGCCGATGGGAAACCCACTGTCATCAACAATAGCGGACATAATATTAGATACCTTACTTGATGAAACTTTAGACCAACTTAGAAAAGATAACATTATAATCAAATTCATCACCAAATACGTAGACGACATTTTTGCAGTTGTAAAGAAAAATGAAATGGAATATATCCTCAGCACACTTAACAAATACCACAATAAATTACAATTTACAATTGAAGTTGAACAACATAATAGTTTACCATACTTAGACGTCAGAGTGCACAGGAAAAACAACAAAATTACTACAGATTGGTACACAAAACCCACAGCTTCAGGCAGAATGATTAGTTTTCACTCAACCCAACCCATAAAATACAAAACAAACACCGCAACCAACCTAATCAATAAAGTCATCAACATCAGCGACACACAATACATTGACAAAAATTTAAACAAAATAAAAACAATACTTTTAAACAACAACTACCCCAATAAACTAATTAACAATTTAATTACAAAACAAATTCAAAAAACTAAACAAAAACCCAAACCACCAGAAAATCAACCTGGTCACCCTAAAAACAAACTTCATAAGCAGGGAAGACAGAAATATGCACGAAATAATCTAAAATAAGTATGCTAATATGCTCTAAAAATGGCAAAATATGCCATCAAATAAGCACGAAAAATGTCGAAGTCGGAGTTTTATTATTCAAAATTTTATTCAATAGTTCATAAAAAAAAAAACAAAACAATAGCCCTTTCAAGGCGTAAAAGTAAATATTTCAGTTTAAATAAATTATAATTTTAATTATAAAGTAAAAATTTAATTCTATTTTAATCATTTAATGAATATTTTGTTTGGTAGCTCGAAGCCAATGCCAAAAGTGTCCTTCCGGACGAAGTCCATTATTTTATATGGTGCTTAAAGCAAAAACAGTGTATTGCATTCAGCGATTACACTGAACAATTAAATGCATTTTTATATTATCAAAAAGAAATTTTCTACGATTTTCAGCCAACAATGTTTTGTATTGTGAGAAAGACCGCTCGACATCGCAGGATGTAGTTGGGTACCATTTAAAATAAGGGACTTCGTTCGGAAGGAGACTTTCGGCGTATGGATCCATTGTCTGTGAGTTTTTAAACAAAATATTTTTTATACATATAAAATAATAAAAAAATAAAAAAACGAAATAAACTATCTGAACCGTGGCTTGATCCCAATCTTAGGCAACACAGAAATCAAAGAAATAGTCTCTACAAAATCGTTAAAAACACCGTCATTGTTAGTGATGAAGTAAAGGCAAGATACGCAGAGCTGTCTAAAGAGTTTTCAAAAAAGTCTGAAGAAGCATATAAACTTTACACCAACTTGATTGGTGAAAGAATTATTAACGACCCTAAAAAATTTTTCGACTTTGTAAACGTCAAGCGTAAATCGGCCGGATATCCTACAACCATGTTTAAAGGTAATGTTTCTTCTTCTAACCCACAAGTGATCTGTAATCTCTTTGCAGATCATTTTAAAGAAGTATTTCGTCCTCCTTCAACCCCAATTCGTACGCCGTTACTGTATCCCAACACGTCCCCTTTGGTTTGCACAGTCAATATTACACAAGAGGACATAATTAATTCTATAAATGAATTAGATCCCTACAAGTCTCCCGGTCCGGACCTTATTCCACCAATTCTCCTTGTTCAGTGCCTAGCTCAATTAATTACACCATTACATATTATGTTTAATAAGTCTTTGGAAATAGGTGTTTTTCCATCTTTTTGGAAGTCATCTCATCTAACACCAATTTATAAGAATAGCGATAAGAGAGCGATCGAAAACTATAGAGGCATTGCCTTATTGTCAACTATTCCTAAGCTTCTTGAAAAAATAATATGTTCTAAGCTCACTGAAATAGTTAACCCACACTTAAATGAACAACAACACGGATTCCGCAAAGGACGATCAACCACAACAAACCTCACAATAATGGTTTCAGATGTTCTTAAGAACATGGAAAAAGGTCATCAGATAGATTCTATATATACCGTTTTAAGTAAAGCATTTGATCGAGTTGATCACGTAGTCTTAACTAAAAAATTAGAAAAATTCGGTATATCAGGTTCTTTGTTGAATTGGCTTATATCTTATCTTAGTGGAAGATCCCAACGTGTTAAATTTCAGGGTACTCTATCTAATAAGATTATTGTCTCATCAGGCGTACCCCAAGGAAGTCACCTCGGTCCACTCCCCGTTTAACATATTTATTGCAGACATATCTGAAGTTTTGTATGATATCCCACATCTCTTATACGCAGACGACTTAAAAATGTATTATGTCATTAAATCAGATGTGGATACAGTTTTCTTACAGAGTAAACTCGTATCCCTGGAAAACTGGTGTAATCAAAATAAGCTTTCTCTTAATGAAAATAAATGCTATGTTATAAGTTATTCCCGTAAAAAAGAAATGCTTTACAGTAGTTTTGAGCTAAATGGGGTTGAACTAAAAAGGATCAATCACATTGCAGATCTTGGGGTTATCCTAGATTCTAGGCTGCGCTTTAATCTTCACCTCGATCATATCACATCCAGGGCAAACAAGCTTCTCGGATTCATTAAAAGACGTGCAAATGAATTCAAGAACGTCTGGGTAACTAAAACCCTATATTGCACACTAGTGCGTCCCATTCTTGAATATTGTTGCACAGTATGGAACCCAAGTTTTGCAGTGCATAGTGATAGAATAGAAACTATCCAAAAACAATTCTTACTTTTTGCCTTGAGAGACACGTACAACCCTCGGGACTATAGAAACCTGCCACCATATGTGCACAGACTGAAAGCCATTAACTTAATGCCGTTGTCAACAAGAAGATCGCTACTGTGTTCATGTTTTATATTTGATGTCATTGCCCGAAACATTGACAGCGAATATATTTCCAACAAAGTAACAATTAATGACCCAATAAGGAGAACTAGGCACACAAGATTTCTATGTGAGTCACAGCACCACACTACTTACGCTTTCAAAGAACCAATTAATAGATGTTGTATGATATTTAATACTATCAGCGAGCACTACCATCCACCTATGTCTAAATACATGTTCAAGCGTAACCTCTCCAATCACCTCTTTCCACCCTAAGCATCTATCCTTATCACGATCACCAATCACCATCCATACCTCTTTAACTGTTCCCTATTAATTATAAGATAGCACAGTAGCTTAATAGCCATATTTTCAACTACTTTGTATAAAATATGTAAGTTATAAGCTCCTTCTGTTTTTAAGATAGTACAGTAGCTAAATAGTCATATTTTCTACTACTTTGTATAAAATATGTTAGTTATAAGATCCTTCTGTTTCTTTTCTTTTCTTATCTCCTTTTCTGTTTGACGTGTTCTTAAATTCATGTCGTTCAGGTGGGCGTATTACGCCCACTTCGATTAGCATGTCTTTGTACACCAAAACAAGGTAGTGGGTGAGGAAAAAAAATAAATAAAAAAACAACCTGTTAGTATAAGTATAGTGCCTTGCTTGGCCCAATAAATAAATAAATATATAAATAAATAATATAATATCTCTTTATAAATATATATAATATCAAAGAAATTACAATGTTGCCAGATGTGAAGGAAGTATCAAAATTTGCCCGATTACAAGCTAAAATCTGTTCGAAAAGTTAAAAATATGTAAAAATATGCACAAATAAGCACAATCGTTATAAATATGCAAAATTATTAACAAAACGTCCAAATATGCAAAAGCATATATTATATGCGTTTGTATATAATTGTCTTCCCTGTTCATAAGTATTACATATATACCAAATTTAACAGACAACAGCCAACTAAGAACTATAACAAAACAAAACACAATAACTTTTGCTCACAAGTCTAACAACACTCTCGACAAACTATTCACGAAAACAAAAACACCAATTGAAAAACAAGAACAAAACAATGTCGTATATGAAATCACATGCAATGGAAACGAAGAAGAAAACTGCAACAAAATCAACATAGGCACAAGGTTGCCAGTATTGTGGGAAAAATCCCATTCGTGGTAATTTTTAATTGGTCTTGGGAATTTTTTTTTTGGGAATTCCCATGGTATTTTTTAATTCAGCGTGGTATTTTTTAATTGGCGTGGGAATTCAGCGTGGTATTTTTTAATTGCATGGGAATTTGGGAATTTTTTCTTAAAAAGTTTTTTTTTCACTTTTATTAAGCAAAATCTTAATCATAGTATTAGATGATCGACGTATATTTACAGTAGAGTAAAGCTATAAGTTTACGCTGTACATTTCTTCGAACGTACTCTTACTTGAACTCGAAAGCGTTAAGCTTACAAAAATTATTTTAAAAGTCCAAAAAAAGTGAAATATATAAGACTACCAAAACAGTAATAGACAATATTTGCAAGTTTACTTATCGAATCCAATAATCAGCAATTATATTTTAAAATCAAAATTAAATAACAGTTGCCATAAAAAATTTATATTTATTTCATTTTGTTTATTTTTTTATTTTTAAAGTCACTTATGTATATTATTTTATATGAGAAATAAGTATCTACATTCTTTAAAAATCATATTGTGTTGAAATTGACTGTTTATCTGTTCTTTACAAAACACAAATATCTTTGAAAACTAATATTTAATTTATTTTGTTTATTTTCTATTTTTGAAGTCACTGACATTATTTTATATTAGAAATAAGTGCCTAGTTTTTTGAAAAATCATATTGTGTTGAATTCACTGTTTATCACTTCACAAAGCAGAAATATCTTTGAAATCTGTATACATATTTTATTATGGTTATTTTTTATTCTAAAGTCACTTTTATTATTTGATATTAGAAATAAGTACCTAAATTTTTGAAAAGTTAAAATGAATTGATTGAAGTTGAAATGAAATGATAAAATGAATTGCTTATCACCTCACAAACCACAAATATTTTTGAAAACAATATATTTATTTTATTCTGTTTATTTTTTATTATTTTTTTTTTATAAGCATACTATCGTTTTAGAAATTATTAAATGGATACATACAAAAAAATTCACGATCTCAAATATAAGACGAACACATGTGATATGTGTAACAATTAACTTTATGTGAAACAATTTGTATGTTCCCAACTAGAACTGATGGTCCATATTTGGGTTGCAGTGACGTCGTAGCGTTTATTTTTGTGTCAACATTGACGTGATGTTATGTATTGGTTACGTTACAGAGATCACTATTTTTCGAAAGTGGTGCAACACAATGCCGACATTGTTTTAGTAAAAATTACTTTGAAGTTACTTATTACATTTTAGTGTAAACGCATTACAGAGTTGCCAATTTTGTTTACAGCCATAATTATTATAAATTATTTTATAATTAGAATTTATATAAAATATAAGAGTACAACAAAATATTAGGTGTTTTGGATATTTTTTGGAGCTAAATGGGAAAGAAGATTTTCGGTAAAAAACAGCCAAAACTTCTTAAAAATTTAAGCGTAATCTAAATTCAGAAAATGTTGTAATAATTTCATATATTAATAAAAAATGTTTTAAAAAGTTTTGTGAAGAAAGTATTGTATACAAATTTCAGGAATAGTTTTTAGTGTAAGCAATCAATAAAACATAGTTGAAAAGCTTAACAATACAATATAAAAGCAATTTCATGTTTATTGTTAGGAAAATATAATAATAATTTGCGGCCACCATTTTAAATAGAAAGAGCCTACCTTGGGTCGCAATTATCTAATCGTTACAAAATGATATCATCTTAAGTTATTATTCCATAGTTGAGTGATGCATTTTTTAAAGGTAAAACTTGATAAATCGTTACAACATTCCGTGACCTAGTGGTAAAATAGTATTAAAAAGTAAAGTCACATAGAAGGCTTTATTTAAGAATAGGAATTTTTACAAACTTTTCCCATAAAATATTATCCAAATCAGTATCTCTGCAACGTCGTCATGTAAAAAATGTGAATTAATAACCTGTGGTCGCAAAATTCTACTTGGGTTATTTATTTGTTATAGTTTTGAAACAAAGGCAATAAATGCAAAATTTTTAATTATCGACGTGTCTATTTCTGCTTATTTAAATGCAAAAATTTCTGGTATTTCTAAACTTTTTAAAATTTCTTATACATATGGGATTTTTCGTGGTATTTTTTAATACGTATGGGATTTTTTGTGGGATTTTTAAATGCATATGGGATTTTTGGTGGTATTTTTAAAACGCGTGGTATTTTTGTGGTAATTTTAAATGATCGTGGGATTTTTTTTGGTATTTTTTAATTGCTGTGGGAATTTTTTTTGTTTACATCTACTATGGGAATTTTGGTGGTATTTAATTTATGTGACTTTGGGAAAAAGGTAATTTTCGTGGGAATTGTTACGAATTTTGGCTGGCAACCTTGCATAGGCACAACAAAGCGACAACTAAAAACAAGAATGAAGGAACATAAGGCAGACATTAAAAACAAAAAACCATCAACAGCACTAGCAGAACATATGATGGAAAAGGGACACACAGCTGATTTTGACGAAATTAAAATTTTAGATATAGAGAAAAGAATAAACACACGCTACACATTAGAAAGCCTAAGAATACAACAAAAATCAAAAACAACGATGAACTACAAAGAAGACAAAGAGAACATAAACTTAATTTATGCTGTTGCTTTAGACAAAAATTAGTGTAACAAATCTGTTTATTGTGTTTACATCGTTTTTTTCTCTTATTTTTTGCAAAAGTCCTGTAAATTTGTCAAAAGTTTTTATATTTTTCTTAAAAAGTTACCAATAACGATATATGCCACACACATAATTTTGTAAGTTCATGTCTTTTTAAAAATGTTTCAAAAAAATAATTATTCAAATGTTCTACTATGTTACTTTATGTAAATTCCTATATACATATATTAATCCAGTGTTCTTTGTTTTTGTTTTAGAAATTTAATAAAAAATCCCTTGAAAATGTTGGAAAATAGCCAACGAAACGTCGGGAAAAAATGAATTAAAACTGTGTTTTAAATTGCATATAAACATATGATCAAAAAGCCTATAAATAACACCCTGCTACAATTTTCCATTTTTTTTCACACTTGATGAAGACCATATATACGTGAAACTAGAGACCTTATGTAGTAAAACTGCGTTCTCAGTTGATCGCCATCACGTCAGGATTTTTTTTAAAAGGACTTTAAAGTTTCAAAGGATACATCACTTTCAAAAAATTAAATCAAATATTTCCACGAACCATAAGATAACGATATGGGTATCAAATGAAAGGTAAGAATCTCAGCAATGCACACAAATAACAGATTTTAATGGATCTGGACCAAAAATTTCAAAAATGTCCTTTTGAAAATTTTAAAGCTTAATATTCTTAATATCCTTTAAAGAATTTTCCCTGAAAAAAATGTATGTTGAAGAAGAACATATTCTGTAAATTATATGTAAATTTTATTATTCTAGCTTTACTAGTTTAGTAGAAAAGAAAAAATTATTAATCCTGTTTCAAAAAATTGTATGTATATAAAAAAACTAAATAAAAATTAATTAAAATGTAAATGTAATTAAAATGTTATGCTGATCATCTGTGTCACGACATATTGTCCAACAATATTCTGCCATCATGTGGCATGCACTTTTTCCTCTAAATCGATTTTCAATCGTCGCGATTTCTTGATGAAAGCGCTCACCATGCTTATCACTGAAATTTACCAAATTGTCGGGAAAAAAGTCAAGATGGTTGTCTAGAAAATGAATCTCAAGCGACATATTCACACCCATTTCACCAAAGTTTTGTACTAAATTCCTGACTATATCTGCATAATTATCCGATTTATTGTTACCTAAGAAATTTGTTGTTATTTCTTCCAAGCTAGACCATGCATTTTTTTCAACAGAAGATAGTAATTCTGGAAACTCATTGTCCTTCAACAATTTATTTAATTGTGGTCCATTGAATACACCTGAAAGTATATTAGCTTCATTTTATGTTTTACATTTTAACTTTATAATATACCAGCATCAATTTTCGCATTGCTTAATTTTGGGAAAATAGTCCTAAGATACTTCATAGCTGTACTTTCAGTGTCCAGAGCACGAACGAAGTTACGAATTAGTCCCAACTTTATATGGAGGGGCGGAATAATGATTTTTGATGACGGTACATCACGGCTTCGACCTTCCCAAAGACATAAAAAGCACTGGTGCTTGGAAAATCCTTTTTTAAAACCAGTGATAATTGCGACTATTTTCAGATCGCAACAAATTACCCAGCTATGTAGATCGTAGTTTATCAATTTTAAAATAACTTTCATATTTTTATAGTTTTCTATTATATCCGTTCCATAAATGATAGGTACTGATGGAAACAAGTTACCATTATGAAGCAGAACACCTTTGAGGCTTTTTAGTGAACCATCTATAAATAGACGCCATTCATCTGGAACGTATGGGTGACCGATGGTTTCAAAGAGATGTTCAATATTTACAGCATATGTAATTCCAGTTGTGGCATCCAATGCAAAGCAGTTATCAAAAGACTGCATGTTTGAGCGCTTTCGAGCCGATGTTACACGAAAATCTTCCGAAACTAATCTCCACTGCTGCAGGCGAGACGCCCATATTTCGGAAATTCTCTTTGAAAGATTTGTGTCTCGAATTAAATCATTAAAGTCTGCCTGTGTTATAAGATGACGTTCTGAAGTGCCAAGCTCACTTTGAGTGGGTACAAATTCCGAAATATTTTCATCATTTGTAAAGTTGCAGTGCGAATCGACTTCAAAGGCATCGGCAACTGGTTGGATCTCTTCAGATGGAGCGGTTGGATTTAATACTGAACGTTTTATTGCTGGTTTAATAGATTCGCAAGAATAGTATTGAATTAGATGACGAATTTGATAGGTAAAACCAGCTGTTTTCGTTTTGCAAATATAGCACGACTCCACAGAATGCTCGCTACGAAGCAACCAAATCGTTGGGTAAACGTATTTCATGGAATGCTGTTTCGGCTCAACGCAGTTGGATCCTATAATGCAACGGTAACAATAGTCGCATGCAACTTCCGGTACATACCATACATTTTGTATATAGTTTATTAAAAAATATTTTTCGTAATTTTCCACGAAATTTTTTGAGACTTTACGCGATTTCTTTAAAGGAACGAATAAACCACAAACAACACAAAATTTGTTACGATTGGGACATTCCATGTTTAATCACTATTAATTAGCTTTTAATTCACTGTTTAATAACTTTCTGAATGTTCTTTACACTTTAACAAAGAGTAATAGATGTAGCGTACACTTCAATTACCACAAGACATTAATTATTTTCATGTAATGGCGGCCATTTTGCAATCTGTCAATACGCTTGGCCAGTGATGCAAGTCGTTTCTCAGGTCTAGTGGTGCCAATTGTCTTAAAAGGTAACAGCTGTGCAGAACGCGGCTATTGTTATCGATAAAATTTACATATAATTTACAGAATATGTTCTTCTGCAACATACATTTTTTTCAGGGAAAATTATTTAAAGGATATTAAGGATATTAAGCTATAAAAATTTTCAAAAGGACATTTTTGAAATTTTTGGTCCAGATCCATTAAAATCTGTTATTTGTGTGCATTGCTGAGATTCTTACCTTTCATTTGATACCCATATCGTTATCATATGGTTCGAGAAAATATTTGATTTAATTTTTTGAAAGTGGTGTATCCTTTGAAAATTTAAAGTCCTTTTAAAAAAAATCCTGACGTGATGGCGATCAACTGAGAACGCAGTTTTACTACATAAGGTCTCTAGTTTCACGTATATATGGTCTTCATCAAGTGTAAAAACCACTGTTGCACGGTGTAATATTAAAAATACTTTGAAAATTGAATTTGATCTAACCTAAACATTATGGGACAACATATATTTTCGCCAAAGAGGTGACTCCTTTTCTTTTTTTTTATTGAGCCATCAGCTGTAGCGAGTGTGATGTTTAATTTGTTTCTTATTCTCTTACTGTAGTAACAAGGTTTCTGTTATTGCAACTCTTTGATTTGCATTCTTGTGAAAGGGTTTTTTAATTTGCTGAATTAGCTAAATATTTTCTTTATTTGTTTTTTTGTTATTGTTGCGACTTTATGTAAAAAGTTCACATAAAAGACTTTGCTTTTCTTAAAATAATCTTTCCTATTAATTTACTAAACAAAACTTTTGCATATCTAAGATTTCTAAAAATTTCTTGCAGCAGCATATCGAAAGGTAGCCTTTTTGATATTATTTTTCAAGTCACAGCAAACTTTTCACAGTTTTAAAATTCTTCATTTCCAAATTGTTTCTTAATTGAAATGGGTTAGCTTAAGTTTTATAATGGCATAGCATCTTGTTGTACGAAATAACAAAGCTCTTAATGCTTTTGGTATGCAATATATTTAATTTTAATTAATTAAAAGTTGGCATTCACGCATATTTGTCAAATTTTCTCAATAATTTTGTACCCATATCAAAACCGGCGTCTAAAAATTATTCATTAAGAAAGGATAAAAGGAGTTGTAAGTAAAGAATTTGCATATTTGCTTCTGTATAATTCGTTTACATGCCTTGCAAACAAATAAAAGAATAGCAATCGGGTGAAAGCCGTTGTTTGATTTGGGTACCTTTAGTTTTCTTTCTAATACCTCGAAACACTTAGTTTGTCATTTCAGTATTAAAAATATGTGTGACATATGAAAGAAGCACTGGTAGTAAAGCTAGTAAAACGGTTAGGTGTATTTTTTCTACTCCTATTGCACTCAATTTATGGCTTGAAAACTTTCAGGAACATTAAGTGTGCCTTAGTGCAAAAAGTTTATAAATAATTGTCATTGGCTATTATGACATACTACAGTTAAAAAGGATATGCCATCAGCTGGCATCGCAATTATAGCAATTCCTTTTAATTCTAAATTGGCAACCTGCGTTCATTGGCACTTAAAAATAAATTCTTTATATTAAAAGTAGCCAATAATTAATTTCTTAATGCCCAGTCCCCCGTTGTTTCCAAACTACTTGTGAAATTGTCTCAGTCTAAAATTTTAGCCAGTCCCAAAATGACTTAATTAACTCTAAAATAGCTCAAATGTAATTAAAGTAAACATTTTAAAGTCAAGATGGGAAAAGTTTTTATTTATTTCTTTCAATAATGAGACCGATAAGAAAATATATAAGTCAGCCAGCCAATTATCTAACCCTTGCTTAAGCAGTTTCAGAAATGCTCCCTTTAGTACTACTTTTCCCTTTTTTAATGTTAGCTTAACTTTGGCTAATTATCGGCCTAAGGGAATTAGAAAAAATCACAAGATTAAAGAGATGACAATGTTAGTTACATTATTTTGTTTGTCTAGGATTCAACTGATTTTGTTTTTTTTTTTAATAATATCTTTTCTATTCTATAAAAGAGGTAATAACAAATTTCTTCAATTTCACAAATTTCAAGAAAAGCTTCGAAGTTTTGTATGAGTTTTATTAAAATCAGTTTAAAAGAAATTCTATCTAGATATGTTAAACATTTTTGTTAAATACCATATTGTTGAGCTTTTGAGTTTAAGTAAATGGTATTTTAAACGTGAAACAAATAAAGCTATTTTAACTAAACTTTTTTTCAACTATGGCAGACAGAAATACGCTTCGCACAGCTTAACCAATTTTTAACGATTTTCATTATTCACAGTGTGATCACTTTAATTTTAATTATTAAAAAATTCACGCACTTTAATCGGTGGCTAATTCCATGAGATTTTATGAAAAAAATCGAACCCTTATAATAAAAATTGGCAAAAATAGATAAAAGATCTCTTACCTTAAAAAGAAAAAAAGTAAGCTAGGTGCCATTTGAAACATATTGGGGTCATCACAAAAAATAAGCTTTAAGGGTAACTGTTTTTTAATATCTCTTCCTCAAAGATATGCATAGGCTTTCCCTCAATACATAAACTCGATGGCAAAATGATGATCGCATATTGTTTCAAAACGACCATTTTTCGACCTATGTTCGGCCGCTGTTCGAATTGCTAGACAGTTGTTAGGCCCTGCTGTGCTTGTGTGACCACTATTTGGTAAATTATATTTTTACTCGGGTAACATAGTACAATCAGTATAAGCATTTCTCACAATCTATAGTAATAAAACTCATTTTCTGTTTGTTTGTTTGTTTGGCCTTTATACAAATCTAAACGGCTCAACGGATTTCTCTCAAACTAGGTACACATATTAAGTTTATCCCAACTTAAAATGTAACATACTTAGTTTTTGCCACGCCCCCTCTGAAATTTTTCAACTAACGGTAATTTTGTTATTATAAAACTTTTTACCATAGAAGATTTTTGTGTATTTAATTTTAAAATTTTTCTGTTATTTTGACGTCAAATACACTCACATATCTTCAAAATTGGAGAAATTTTCAGTACAACGACTTTTTCATAAAACATTGTTACCTAGGAATGAGAAAAAAACGACATGAAAATCAAAGTTTGGTCTTTCGATATAAATATCTCCGCTGTCCATTAATATATTTCATTCAAATTTTTTTTTGTTCAAAAGTTCAATAAAATCACTTCACAAAAATAGGTTGAACTGTACCGTTAAGTCAGTGTATATATGTTTTATGATCAAAAAAGGTCCAAAATATTGACTTTTTACTCAAAAAATGACTCAAAAATTGTTGTTGTTGTAAAAATGAAATCAATTAAAAATTGCACATCTGGCTACCTTTCATATGACATAGCACTTATTTGCAAAAATTCTTCGAGCTAAGTGCAAAAATTATTTTACTGTTTTTGTCATCAAAACAACAAGGGTACCCCCTTTGATTTTTTTCGCGAAATTTATTTTTTCCAAAATGTTGTTTTTATATTTTTTACAAAAAAGTCAAGTCTCAAAAATAATTTATGTGAAAAAATTACCCCAATATCTCTTTCCAATCAAAAGTTATGGCTTAAAATTTATTTTTTCATACAACTGACTATCTATAGTATTGGGGGTTGGAATTAATTTTAAAGGTTTTTTTGCGGTTTTTGAGCATTTATTTAGAAACAACGGTACAATGTATATTATTCAAAGTATTGTCCATCGTTAGCTACAACATTTTCCCATCTTTCTGGCAGCATATGGATTTCGCGCCGGAAGAACGATTCGTCTTTTGAGGCAATCCACGAATCGACCCATTTTTTGATATCCTCGTAAGCAGTGAAGCGCTGCTCAGCCAAGCCATGCGTCATCGATCTGAATAGGTGGTAGTCGGAAGGGGCTATGTCTGGGCTATAAGGCGGGTGGGGTAGCACATCCCAATTCCGCGCCTCCAACGTTTCCTTGACGGTTCTTGCAACATGTGGCCGTGCGTTGTCATGTTGAAAAACCACTTTGTCGTGTCTTTTGGCATATTCCGGCCGTTTAACCTTTAATGCTCGGCTCAATTGCATCAATTGTTGTTGGTAGCGTTCCTCAGTGATGGTTTCGTTAGGTTTTAGCAGCTCATAGTACACGACACCCTTCTGATCCCACCAAATACACAGCATAAGCTTGGCGCCATGAATATTCGGCTTGGCCCGCGATGTTGATGCATGGCCGGGTGGTCCCCACGATTTTTTTCGCGTAGGATTATCGTAATGGATCCACTTTTCATCGCCAGTGACAATACGATGCAAAAAACTCTTCCTTTTATGCCGTTGAAGCAGTTGTTCGCACATGCAAAATCGCCGTTCAACGTCTCTCGGCTTCAACTGGTACGGCACTCAATTTCCTTGCTTTTGAATCATTCTCATGGCCTTCAAGCGTTTCCGACCGTTGATAAGTCCACTCCCAATGATTCTGACAATTCTTGAAGGGTTTGACACGGGTCTTCATCGAGCAAAGCCTCCAATTCCTCATATTCAAACTTTTTCGGCTGGCCCGGACGCTCTTTGTCTTCCGTATCAAAATCACCACTTTTAAACCGACGGAACCAGTACTCATAAGTAGAAATCGATGGAGCATAGTCCCCGTAAGCCTCAGTAAGCGTGCGTTGTGCTTCAACCGCTTTTTTCTTCAAATGGAAGCACAAAAGTAAACCTTCCCGCAAATTGCGTTTTGTTGGAACGAAAGTCGACATGTTCACAGAGAAAAAAATATATGTTGTTTACACTTCAGTGGAATGACACATACTGAAAAATGAAGCTCAGACAATGTGCTTTGAAATGAATATAGTCACAGGTGTGCCCGATGTGATCTATTGATAGTTACGCCATCTCTTAGAAAACCTTTAAAACTAATTCCAACCCCCGATAATAAAACTCATTTTCTGTTTGTTTGTTTGTTTGGCCTTTATACAAATCTAAACGGCTCAACGGATTTCTCTCAAACTAGGTACACATATTAAGTTTATCCCAACTTAAAATGTAATATACTTAGTTTTTGCCACGCCCCCTCTGAAATTTTTCAACTAACGGTAATTTTGTTATTATAAAACTTTTTACCATAGAAGATTTTTGTGTATGTAATTTTAAAATTTTTCTGTTATTTTGACGTCAAATACACTCACATATCTTCAAAATTGAAGAAATTTTCAGTACAACGACTTTTTCATAAAACATCGTTACCTAGGAATGAGGAAAAAACGACATGAAAATCAAAGTTTGGTCTTCCGATGCAAATATCTCCGCTGTCCATTAATATATTTCATTCAAATTTTTTTGTTCAAAAGTTCAATAAAATCACTTTACAAAAATAGGTTGAACTGTACCGTTAAATCAGTGTATATATGTTTTATGATTATGTCAAAAAAGGTCCAAAATATTGACATTTATTTGCAAAAATTCTTCCAGCTAAGAGCAAAAATTATTTTACTGTTTTTGTCATCAAAACAACCCCCATTGATTTTTTTCGCGAAATTTATTTTTTACAAAATGTATATTTTTTTTTTTATATTTTTTACAAAAAAGTCAAGTCTCAAATATAATTTATGTGAAAAAATTACCCCAATATCTCTTTCCAATCAAAAGTTATGGCTTAAAATTTATTTTTTCATACCAGACTTTTAATAAAACTGAGTTTTGTTTTCAAATTCTCTAATTAATTTGAGCGGCCTCATTTATCTCTAAGAATGAAATTGTGTGTCAAGAGTAATTATAAAATCTTCCTTATAGTAATCTTACTTACATTTTGCCTCCCCACCCCTCTCCTGTTAAATTTAGTTTGATTTGTCATTTTTCTCACTATTGTTTCACCGTTGTCACTCAGTTCTTTACCAATGGTACTTTAAATGTTCTATATATATCACTATATCATCGAAAAGATGACTGTGATTAAGAATGCCGTAAAAGTTAATTTTTTCATGTTTAATGTGTTATTTTAACAATATTGTTGAAAGTCAAATTTCCACGCCAATTAAATGTACCGACATATAAGATACAGCGAAATTTTGAGATTTAACTCTCCAATCATGGTTGTAAGCTTGGCTGCATTGAACAAATTTTTCGTTCAATTGCGTACTAACCGAAAGTATGCTGAAAAGTATGCTGGAAAATATTATAAATTAGAAATAAGTACTGCATTACCGACACGATTCCAATATTTTAGAAAAGTCGGTAACTGTTACTCAATTTAGTTCTTTTCGCACACAGCGTAAACTTGCAGCAAATAACATAATGGCACCAAAGAGGATAAATTTTTGAGCTTGTTAAATTTTTTAACTAATATTTTTATAGTGGTCTCAAACTTAAATTCAACACGTTTTTACAAAATTCCAAAATTTACAAAAACATTTAATCGAAAAGTGTATATTAAAATGCTTATATAAATGACTCTCGAGTAACACCGGGTATATCAGCTAGTGTATGTATATTAGGCTGGTCCTTATTTTTTGACTTTAGATGATCATAGCGGCACTCTGTCAGTCGATTATATACATATAAATACGAAACAGATTTTGTTCTTTTAATTTGTTGATACGATTTAGAGGTCGCTACCAGTTGTCAAATTTTAACAATAAGCATTCTATGGCCGCTTAAATGAGGGTCTTACTTATTCTACTTTTGAGTGTTTAACATTTTAACTGCAAGTAAAACTCGAATAGGCAACCACTCCTCTGTCCTCAACCACTCTCCTGCACCTACGTGTCCGGACTTAGCCCGCCCCGCACTTCAGTTGGAATCAGCGGATTCAGTATAGCTACTATAAATAAAAGCAACATTTTGTGTACCAGTCAATTGTTCAAAATTAACCAATCAAGGTTGCCATCCATTGGTAAAGTACCCAAATACTAACAAAGCAACCCTTGTTTTTTAGAAATAAATTATTAAAATATTTATTAAAAAAACTACAACTAACACTTATTAAAAACTTATTATTTTATGATATTATCTAAGAAAAATATTTTTATATTATTAACTTAAGCAAGTTATGTATAAATTCATTAACCATGATGACCAAATCGTCTACTCTGTTTCAAAAATGTAGTTTTTTTTCGTAAATGTTTAGTAAATGTTTCGTAAACTTTTTGTTTTTGTAAAAATGGAAGGCATTGGCTCAAGATAATGAAGAAATGGTTGAGGCAATGAAAGAAAAATATATTAAATATGTTTTTTAACTACTAAATTACATAATAACTTAACTGTCTAATTACTTAATTACTCAATTAAACTAAAACATTGTCAGGCTGTCAGGAACGTTACGTGATTTTTCTCCACTTGACAATATGTAAATTTAATATTAAAAAAAACTGTGGACTTTATTTAAAAGATCTTTACGCTGAAACCATGTTAATGAGTAATAAAAATTGGGCTTTTAAATACCTCTTCCCTATGTTAGTTACTTTAGCTAAAATTTGTAATCGAAAACAACCATTTGCAACGTTGATTTACTGGACCCGTCCAGCACGTGACAGTAGATGTCTTATTTTTTACTCTTGCATTTAATAAAATTTAAAGAAATTTTGAACGTACAATAAAAAAACAGAATGCAATATATTTAATTAAACAAAAGGACTTCACTTCCAATGTGTAAATTTAGAACTAGCTGTACAATAAACTCAAAAAAATAGTTGAATTTGTCTGTACGTGACTGTGGAATGTTCCTTATATATTTATTAATTTGTAATAATAACAATAATATTATATGTCCTGACTTATAATATGTCTTATGTCTTATGTCCTGACTTATGAATAAAATAATTAAACAAGTGTAGATATTTCGAGTTTTTATTTAAAATTCAACCCTTAGTAGCAACCCTAAGTTGATACCCTAAGTAAATGTCATTTAAAAATTTTGTAAAAAATACTGAAATTGTTTATTATAGCATATTGCTCATTTCAGATTAAGGTGACCAATCATTCGCATTGACCATCTCCGATTTGGTTCAAAATTTGTTTTTAGATTGGTTTTTTGTTAAGAAAACCAATTCCGGAATTTAAAGTTTAAAAGCAATTTTTTTTGCGGAGCTACAGCCATTCGAATGCCAAAATAGGGCCTATTTTGAGACAACGTAGCTCAGTCAATTTAAATCATATTTTATTAACTAAGGTATCATTGGAATAATTATCTTCTCTATTTTAAGGATAAAATATAAAACTTTAAAAAGTTGCTGTAAATTGACCCATTGTTAATTTCAAAGTTTAATGCCATGCCAACAACAGACGCTATAATTTTTTACAGTTTCTCTATTTTGGTTTTTTGTACGTTTCAATACCTTTCCAATGATATAAAATTATGGTGTGCTCTTGAAAGGTTCAGCAGTTATGGCGTAAAACGTGCAGTGTTAAAGAATTTTCAATACGAATTCAACCAGCTATCAAAGCTTTACAGCATACATTTTTTTTTCTTTTGTTGAATTTGACAAAAAAGTTGAATTTGTTGAAAACTAGGCAATCGTTTACAGCAGCTTATGTTTTTGTGTGTACGTGTTTTAGTTTTTGCAAAACACAAGTTTATAATAGAAACAAATTGGATGGCGGGAAAAGCGGGCAAAATAGACTACTTGCTGAGCATGTTTGTTGTAAAGCTTTGATAGCTAGTTGAATTTTTATTGAAAATTCTTTAACACTTCATGTTTTACGCCATAACTTCTGAACCATTCAAGAGCACACCTTAATTTTATATCGTTCGAAAGGTATTGAAACGTACAAAAAACCAAAATAAAGAAACTGAAAAAAAATTATAGCGTCTGTTGTTGGCATGGCATTAAACTTTGAAATTAAGAATGGGCCAACTTGCTGCAATTTTTCCAAAAGTTTTATTTTTTTACTTAAAAAACGACGAAATAACCTTTCTAATGATACCTTATTTGTGAAAATCAGATTTGAATTGACTGAGCTACGCCGTTTCAAAAAACACCCTATTATGGCCTTGAAAAATGGTTCTAAAAATTTATAACTTCGGATTTGGTTTTCTAATGCCGTGGTTATGCTAGCCAAACATGTTTGGTGTTCATTTTCGTTAATTTATTCTCTTCGCTGAAATGTTTGTTTGATGGTTATGCTATGATTGGTGGCACAGTTGCATTATATGTAATAGTACAACCTTATTTTGCATTTTTGTACTTATTATACATATTTGTTATAGAATTGAAAATAAAATAACGAATTAATATATACGAACTGATATTACTTACTCTGAATTTTTATTATAATATCTTAAACAAAATGGTTTGCATATATCTGACATGTTAAGGTAATGCTGTTTATGTTAAGGGTTACTTGAAGACACAATCAACTTCACTTTTTAATACTTTTACCTACTTTTTTGATGCTATTGTACAAAATTACTACAGCCAACACTGGAAAGTTCGGCATGTTTGGCGTTTCAATCAGCAATCAAAATGTTCGGTCCGAGAGCGAGAAAATGAATATGAGAAAAAGTTCAGTTTTTCATTTTATACGTGAAACAATAACAACAAAAAATGTTCGGCAATCATGTTTGGCTAGCATAACCACGGCATAAGCAATCTAGGAACAAATCTAGGAAAATCTAGGAACAAAATTTGAGCCAAATCGGAGATGGTCAGTGCGACTGATAAGTCACCTCAATCTGAAATGGGTGATATAATAAAATTATGTGGTGCCCTGTGAAATAAGAGAAAATATTTTTTTTCATAGGAATAAGGTCTTCGCTAAATTATACAACATATATTTTGTGTAAGTAGATAACAAAATATAATTCTATAGAACAGATAATCAATATTTTTAATATATAAAAGAAATTTTGTATGCATAAGTAATAACTATGATGTTAATTATAGTTTTATTGATTTAACTATATTAATTAAAATATATATACGTATATAAATAATATTAAACATATGAACATACTTGAATACTAAACATATTTAAATATTTAAATTTTATGCTGTGTTTTTTCCAATATACAAATCTTATTTGTATGCGAATCGGATTTGGATATATTTTTTTTATAACTTGCTCTAGAAATTTTGATGAACAACTAAAAGTGCCTCTACACTATATGTTTCTTACATATGACACGTCAAAAATTACAAATAGACCTCAGCTAAAGATAGTGTGGATAGATAGATATATGAAACTGTGGTTTTGAAAATTCCTTTTTATTTGCGTCTGTAAATTTTTGAATTAGAACCGTCTCTAATTTCGTATGTTCTTTCATCTGTACATGATATCAGCTTGATAATTTTTTTTTTTTTGAAAAGGGAAGAAAAGGTAAGTTTTAAGATATTCTTTCAATAAATTGATTTATAATGAATTTATTCTTAGCTTGAATGGCCAAAGAAGGACACTTAAGAGCTCTATGGTTTATAAAAATTTCAAAAGCTGTTTTTTATTTTTAAATGGCGTGTCAAATAGTGTAGAGATAAAAGAAAAAAGCTGTTTGGCAAAAACTTAATTTTGAAACACAGATTAAATTTGGTGTATAATTTTTTGACATATCATCTGTATGGAACATATAGCCTGGGGCACCTTTTATGTAAATATTGCTGCAAAACAACCACTGTTCGACCCGTGTTTGGCCGTTGTTCTGACGTTTGATTGTTGTTTGGCTCTGTGGTTCTTGTTAGACTGCTTTTTGAACGATTTTTACTCGAGTAAAATAGTAGAATCAGTATCAGAATTAATCACAAACAAACATTTTGTGTGAGAATTATGCATAATCTCTAATTAAGATTTTTAATATTTATAAAAACTTTTGTATTATGTGTATAGCAGTAATAACAATAATATTAAGTTTCGTTTAATTAATTTAATTTTTTTAATTATTCTTATATATTAACAAGTAAACATAAAATGTTGTCGTACACTTTTTGATATTTATTTTAGAATAAGAGCAATGAAACGTATATTTTTCGAAAGTACTTCACCATAGATGTGCAGAATCATGTTAAATTTTAAATTTCTGACCTCTGACCCAAAATATTAACGTTGAAATTTTATATTAATTTTAGTAAGGAATCTCAGGGCTAAGAAGAGGTAGAATAGTAAATGAGGTATCAGATGAAAGGTCTGGCTGCCAGTACGATTGCATTTTAGATTAGTGACCTTTGACCTGAAATATGAGCGTAAAAAGAGCACTTATTAAATAAAAGCTTAACTGTAAGAGATATAAAAACATAAACGGGAATTTGAGGCATTGATATGATGTGCAAAAAGTACTACAGACACTTTTCGCCATCTCTTACGGATACCCTAAAATAAGAATTTTTATACAAAAAGAGTGAATATATTTCTTACAAATAGTAAAGTCCCAACCAAGTTATGCTTAAGCAAACAAAAGTCTCAGAGAAAAGTTGACGAAATGTATGATTAAGTAGAAAAGTCGCCCAAGTTGCTGTGCAGATTTCATGCTTAAGAAAAAGTCAAACGTTTACAAAATCTTGACAAAAATATACTAAAAAAGTTCAAAAGTTCTTTGAAAAATTTGTTGACGTAGTACCTCCCAGCTTTTTCATATATGTTTTTATGTTTCTCAGCAATTTTTAAGAGTTTATCAACAAAATTGGGATCTGCATTAATTTTGAATAAAAAATTAACGTATTTTTTTCAATTGACAGATAAAAAAATTTGTATAGATATGTTAAAAAGGGTTGCCATCAGCTAACACAAAAAACATGTTTATTGTGCTGATAGGCTTAATGGCTGTGGCAAACGTAAAATTTTACAGCAACAAGATACAAATTTTCCATAATTTGCTTAAATAGACACAAAAAAAAAACCATATTTTTCATTGAAAAATTTGGCATACAAATAAAAATATTTTAATTAAACACATTCTCAATACTGTTAGCAACCCTATTCTGCTTAGCAAGCTACGACGTCAAGCGCTCTCTCTCAAGTTTCAAAAAGTAAACGAAAGTTGAAAAACTGAACGAAAGGAATGCTTAGACAAAACTTGGGCTACTTCATATATTGCTGTGCAAGTGCGTGCTTATGCTCTCAAACTTTTGTTTCTTTAAGCATAACTTGGTTGGGCCTTAAAGTCTGAAAAATTTTCCGTTATTTTGACATAAAAAGTATAGCGATATCTCAAAAAATACATATGTTCTCAGTAAAACGTTTTTTTGTATGAAAAGTCGTTGGTTGAGGAATATAAAGGTATAGGAAAGCTTTCTTGGTAATATTTTCCAGGGATAGTATGTTAAAAAATCCCCTTAAAATGACATTAAAATTATTTAGATATCTCGAAAAATTTATATCTTCTCAATACAACGTATTTTCTTGAAGCAAGGCCATCGCCTCAAAATTAGAAAACAACTATTGAAATTTTAGGTTTTGACTTTGCAAGCAAATACCTATAAACTATTCAGTTTTTGCTCAAAAAATAGTCCAAACTTTTTTGTTGTTGTAATTTTTTTTCTTATAAATTTTTCTTTTTTCACACTCTTTCATATTACATATCATTTATTAGCAAAAATTGCTTCATTTTGACACATAATGCAAAAAAACAGTTTCTTTCATCGAAAATCCTGAGGGGTAGCTATGATTTATTTGATCAAAATTAAATTTTTCAAAATATTGTTATTATATTTTCTACAAAGCTCTACAGCTTAAAAAATAATTTCTGTGAAAATAATTTTCAAATATTTTAAGCCACTATATACTTGTGTATATAAACAAATCTATGTTTTAAGCCATTTCGTTATATATAAAATTAGGCGTAGGAGTAACAGTTCTTCCGTTTTTCTGAACCGATTCTGATAAATTTTTAAAGAAATTAGAGTAGGGAGAATAAGTTCACCGAATAGTTATGTGGTTATGTGACCTTTGACCTGAAATATCAGCATTTAAAGTATATTTCTGAAGTAAAACTTAAACTATAAGAAATGGAAGAACGTGGCGTAGGAGGAACTTTTAGATATTAATACAATGTAAGCAAAACATTTTTCACTATCTCTTACGGATACCCTACAACAAACATTTTTTTAAAGTACATTTCTTATTTTACAAATAGAAAATTCTGAAAAATTTTGATATAAAATTTATGACGATATCTCGAAAACTGTTGCTTTCTCTCGAAACTTAAGATTTTCTTAGTACAATACATTTTCTTAAGGCAAGGTCAATGCCTCAGAATGAGAAAAGCGATTGAAATTTTAGAAAGTTGGTCGAATTTCGACCACAGGCGATACTAGTATATAGAAATAGGCGTAGGAGAAACAGTTCTTCTGTGTTTCTAAACCGATTTTGATAAATTTTTTTAAATTAATTAGAGTAGGGAAAATAAGTTCACTGAGTATTTTTGAACTCTGACCTGAAATATGAGCGTTGAAAGAATATTTCTGAAGTAAAACCTTAACTATAAGAAATGGAAGCAGGAAAGAGGAAATTTTAGACATTAATACAATGTAAAAAAATATTTTTCGCTATCTCTTTGTAGGATACCCTACAATAAGCATGTTTTTATGTCTCATGTGAGAATCCGTATTGTGATGATGAAATTTCTTACAAACAGTAAATTCTGAAAAATTCCCTTTATTTTGACATCAAAGTTATGACGAAATCTCGAAAACTATAGCTTTTCTCAGTACATCGTATTTTTGTATGAAAATCCCTGGTTGTGAAAAATAACGATGTACGAATGTTGTTTTTGGGTAATGTTTTTACAAATAATATTTTTGAAAAATTTCGGCTATTTTAATATCAAAATTATTGCAATAATTTTAAACTTAAGATTTTCAAAGTACAACACATTTTTTTAAAGCAAGGACATCGCCTTAGAATGAGAAAAAAAAAACTATTGAAATTTCAGAAAGTTGGTCGAATTTCGGCCACAGGCGCTACTAATATATATTAATATATCTAGATGGAAGCTATAAGTAAAAACGGTTATAGGTACATATATTGTTTTTAAGATTATAGTTGAGAATGTAAATACTTTAATGTTATGTTTGTTTTCAGTTTCATTTGATTATTTTATGCTAATATAACACAGTGCCACACGAAAAATGCAAACAACTTTTTGATTGCTGTTTCTTAAAGTGCTGGATGTAAAAAGCAAAAGCTTATCTGCGTTTTGCTAGTTTGGCTAATATATTGGCTCAAACTTGATTTTGCAAAGAAAATGTACTTTTTCTTACGGCTATACCTCGTTAGCCCTTTGGAATTTTATTTTCTGGTCTTCAGTACAGCTTAAGCTATAGACTAGAAGAAAAGAGTGTGGAACAAACTGACCCGAAAAACTGCATCTAAGCCTCTAAATTGCAAAAAATGCTGAAAAATTCCCACCATTTCTTAAACATTTTTGATCAAACCGATTTTCAAACCGTTCCGAATTTTTGGCAAATCAAAAACAGAATTGTAGGCAAAAAACACCAAACAATTCTTTAGAAACTGCCAACTGCATTCGAGCACTTTTTGATACCGTTTTGGTCGTGCAAATGTGTCATATTTTCATCAAAAAGCATAATGAGTTGAATACATAAAAATTGAGCATTTGATCCTATTTGATTTTTTAAGTAAAACCAAGAGAGTTTATAAATTTTTTACTTAAAATATTAAGTCGGAGCAAATGCTCACTTTTTATGACTATGCATAAAAAGTGAGCATTTGCTCCTACTCGATTTTTTAAATTAAACCAAGAGAGTTTATGAATTTTTTACTTGAAAAATTAAGTCGGAGCAAATGCTAACTTTTTTGCATTCCACCGCTTACTAGATATTGTTTGTGTTATTCAGATAATTATTTAATATTCATACATAAAAACTTGTTCTGGTTTTACATACAGATTAATCATTGTTGTCTTAACATTGAGAAGAAACCATCAATCCTGACAACGTTATTAAGATTTTGTCACATCCCGCTTACAGTTCTGCATTACAATGTCATCACCAATTTTTACAAGAAAGCATTGAAAAGTGAAGTACTCTGTGAGTACAAAAAGAAAAGTGTGCAGGCAGAACATGACAAATATTTTAGACTTTATTAAAACAAACAGCTCTCTTCTGTGTAGTCTGAAAGCTAAGGTTTTCATCTTGCTGCCCTTTCGTGGTTGTTGTAGAATAGAAAAAATGTTTAACACTACACATCATCGCACCAAGCATTAATTAGAAATTATATCAAAATGAATGCATAAGAAAAAAATATCTTAATCTATTCAAGAGAGTTTGTCCTTCAACACATTTTCCATGCCACAAAAACTTTTCCCTTTAACTTAAAGCAAATGAAATGAAATTTTTTTTGTAAATACTTACGACAAACTTTTCTCATTGGAAACATAAAAATTTAAAATGACTTTAATTAATTCTCACATTCTCTGAATTCATTTCTTTGGCTAATTAATAGCTTTTTAAAGTTAAAAAAACTTTGCGTTACGCCCCAAAGTTTGCGTTTCCTGTACAACTTTCCTGTGCAGCTATTTTTAATGCAAGCGCCCTTTATTAAGCTTAATGCTGTGTAAGCTTTTAAAGTTTTCGTGATTGTTGTTGTTTTGTTACTATTACTGCTCAGTTCAGTTTTAAACAAATAGTTTTGCTGCATGCCAACACGTCATTTAAATATTTAAAAGCCACAACACACAAAAAAAAACCAACTTGAAAGTTGTTGTTATTGTTGTTATTCTTGTTTGCTCATTTGCTGCATACGACTTATTGCAATCGTTGTTATAATTATTAATGTTGTTGTTGTTGTTGTTGTTGTTGTTGTCATTGTTGTTTGCTAAGCCTTTAAAACCATTTTGCGTTGATTACAAACTCGACCGTAGAGATTTTTTCAGCCGGCCAACCAGCCGGAATGAGGGTTGGCGTCGAAAGTGATAAATTTGTGTGCCGGAAAGTACTCTTTATATTTGTGTTTGTGTGCTTAAATAATTTAATTTATTGTTGTACCTACTGCAAATAACTTAATTACACGTGGTTGATTTTAATCAACACTTAAAATAGAAACTATAGTGCTTTTACATTATCTTGTTTTTTGTGTTTGCTTTTGATGTTGGTGTTGGAGTTGGTGTTAGAAATAGATTTTATGAATATCGCTGCTATTTTTAATCAGGACAAATACTAATTCCTAAAAATACAAATTCAAATAGAGTGAAGTTAAAGCAGAAGTTAAAGTTGCAATGGTAATTAGAATGTCCAAGGTGACCACCTGTATGCACTTTTATGAACAATATGGTATTAACAATTTTTAAAATCAATATTTCACTGTCCAAAATAAACATTACCAAAGATATAAAAAAGTCAAGAAAAGATCCTAACTTATAAAAAAACTATATCTTATAAAGCCTTAAGAACTAAATAAAATAGTACAGTAAAACTTCCCTTACTCGAACTTCCGTAACTCGAAATTCTCCATAACTCAAAGTAGTATTTGTGCTTTTTGCTTTCGAAAGACATTTTCTTTATATTTTAATATCTAAATATAAGTCGAATTTCCCCTCGAATGTTTCAGCAACTCGAACCAAAATATCATTTGTAAGTATTAGGAAGACTTTCTGCATATTCATATCCATAACTCAAATTTATCTCATATTGCATTCACACATTTGCAAGGCCTCTTTGTGAGCTTATGTCGAAAGATATAAAAGCTGGGTCTGTTCGGAAATGCATCATGATGCGCAAACTGCTTTTTAGCACAAGCAAAATGTTCGCAAAAGGCCAATTTTGCAGCACTGCAAATATCAAACATACTAAAATGCAATTTTTTCTATCAAGTGTCACTCATCGTTCGCATTAAAAAAATCAAGCTGCAATTTGGACGCTTAAAAAATGTCAGTTGTGCGTATACTTTGTATCTTGTGTTGTGTGTATTTTATTGGTATATGTTTTGTGTAAGGGTGCGTTTATAGTGGCGACTTGTCGAGCCGAGCCGAACAGAGAGGGAAAGAAACCTTCATATACAGTCATATGAAATAAGCTCAAAGTGCATATAGTGCCAGCCGAACAAGCAGCTTAAAGTGACTTGTGCGCTAGTATTCAGAGTATCGATTGTTGCTTTCTCGCTCGATCGCAGGGCTTGCATGTGTTAAGCTTTACTTTACACGATGCCTATTGATTATTTTCATTAAAAACATAAAAAAGGTAGAGCAACAAGGAAAACTCTAATAAAATACATACATATTTTTTTTTTAAATTTTTGCTGTTGCGCCTTTTCTTCGTTTTTTCGTGGTTTCAAATGCAAATCGGTGAAAATATCAAAATTATTGATCAGTAGCTTTTGTTTTATTCCAAATTTGTTGTAAAAAAATCAATCATTTGACAACAATCTTTATTATGTGTATGAAAAATATCAAAATAATGAGATGTTGGTCAATGAAATTATCAAGGAGTCTGTTTAATGTACACAAGCAAATATTTACTGACACATATAAATGATTGATGTCCAATGATTGACCTTGTAAAGTCCGCATTCAGGCAAATGTTAGCGAAGCCAAAGCAACTTTTATTAAGTCGCTTAACCAGCCGATTGATTTTTCCCCACTATATTTTTATGTTGTTATTTTTTCTGTTCTGTTAAAAACAAAACAACAAGGCCACAAAAACCAGCACAAAACAACTGCAAAAAAAGTCGAAATAGAATGTAACAGCAAGTGACTTAAAGCGACTTACAGTGGCTTAAAGCGCGTTTCAGCATATTTTTGCATTTTCGTCTCTTGCTTAACTTGTTGTCCGCTGGTTTGAGGAAAGTAGGAAAAAACACACGAATTCACAAGACTTGTTTAATGCTACGATTGCAAAAATAAACAAAAGAAAAAAACGTAATATGTACAAACAAACTCCAAATAGTCAAAAATCAGCGGCAACAAGTCAGCCATTTTAAGTGACTTACAGCTACTTACAGTGGCTTAAATTGCGTTTCAGCATATTTTTTTCGCATTTTCGTGTCTTCACTTATTATTTGCTGTTTCGATGAAAGCAAAAAAAAAAACACGAAATCACGTGACTTTTTTGATGCTTCGATTGCAAAAATAAACAAAAAAGAAACGTAATATATAAACAACGAACAACACAAAGAAGTAAAAACCAGCTTCTATGCAGAATATGGTTGAAAGAATGCATTCCGAACGATTGAAATCTCAGTGTCCTCTGCCCAATCCACAAGAAAGGCGCTCCCACTATTTGTGCTAATTACCGTGGGATAAGTCTTCTTTATATCGCATAGAAGCTCCTTTTAGCGTTTTATGTGAAAGATTGAAACCCATTATAAACGAACTGATTGGACCTTATCAGTGTGGCTTCAGACCTGGAAAGTCCACCATCGACCAGATTTTCACGCTACGACAAATCTTGGAGAAGACTCAAGAAAAACAAGTCGACATCCATCATCTTTTTGTCGACTACAAAGCCGCCTTCGACAGCCCAATAAGGAAGCACCTGTACTCCACCATGTCTGAATTCGGTATTCCTGCAAAACTAATACGACTTTGCAGGATAACACTGAGTAACACCAGCAGCGCAGTTAAAATCGGGAAGGACCTTTCCCCACCATTTGTTACCAAACGATGTTTCAGGCAAGATTATTCCTTATCGTGTGACTTTTTCAACCTAATGATGGAAAAGATCATCCGAGTAGCTGATCTGAGACACAATATTCTACAAGAGTGTTATGCTGCTTGAGTATGCTGATGACATTGATATCATTGGCCATAATACGCACGAAGTTAGTGCAGAATTTTCCATATTAGAAAGAGAGTCAAGTCGAATGGGTCTGGCAGTGAATGCAGATAAGACGAAATACTTGGCGTCAACAAACAAACAGTCCCAGCGTCTTGGAACCCACGTTACAGTTGACAATACCTCCTTCGAAGTTGTGAAGGACTTCGTTTATCTGGGATCCAGCATAAACTCAACCAACGACATCAGCATTGAGATCAAATGAAGAATAACTCTTGCCAACAGGTGTTACTTTGGGCTCAGTAGGCATTTGAGAAGCAGAGCCCTCTCTAGACGAACAAAAATCACGCTCTATAAATCGCTCATCATGCCCGTCCTACTTTATGCATCACAAGCGCGGACGCTGAGCAGTTCAGATGAAAGGACCTTAGGAGCATTCGAGAGAAAGATTCTTCGTAAGATCTACGGACCAATCTGAGTCAATGGCCAGTATCGAATATGATGAAATGATGAACTGTATGAGCTGTACGCTGACATCGACATAGTCAAGCGCATTAAAATCGAGCGGTTTCGCTGGCTAGGTCATGTTCAGCGCATGAAAAACGATGCTGCAGTGAAGAAAACATTCGATTCGGTACCCAGCGGCGGTCAATGCAGAAGAGGACGACCGCATCTTCGTTGGAAAGACCAAGTAGAGGACAACCTGACGAAGCTTGGAATTTCCAACTGGCGCCAGCATGCGAAAAACCGGAATGGCTGGAGCAAATACTTAGATGAGGCCAAGGCTGACAAACGGTTGTGGTGCCAACTGAGTAAGTAAGTAAGTAATAAATCAAAACAACTGAGTGTTTTGACAGATAGTATCTGTCATTTAAAGATGTTTTGGAGCAACTGATTTAAAAAAGCTTCGGTTTGTGTCTAAGATAAAGCCCTTTCCGATAAATCGTTGTAACTTTTTGTTTGAAGGTGGATTGAAACAAATTTTAGCATAATATTCGTTAAAATTTTACAAACTTTTTTATGGTATTAAATTTTTTACTCTGTCCTTTTTAACAATTTATGTAGAGAGAATTTAAAAAATTTGTTTTTTTTTAAGTTAGAGGTTAAAGGGCACGTTTAAGGTCATTCATTGTATGAACAAACTATGAACATCAATAAGACAATTAATTTTGTTCAATATATTAAGGTTTCTCATCTAAGCATGTAAACATGTATAGCATTTAAACTTTTGATGAGCGATAAAGTGTAAATAGCGTAAATGTCGACAAAATGACGGCTACGGCTACGTCAATATTATGACTTTTTTAAGTTTTAAACCTTTTAAAAACCTTCATTAACATAGAAAAATAAATAAAACGTGTTCTTATTTGGCGACCGTGACGACCCTCATTCACACGCGTAGATTTACATGCTAGTTTACACTACAAAATATGCTCGGAAATGATGTAAACTCACGCCCATACAAATTTTGACAGATAGTTTACGCGCACGTAAGTTCACAAGGTTTACAATGTTTACGGGTCAGTTACATGCTTAGATGAGAACCCTTATTGATTTAATATCTATAGCGGCTTGGAAGTTATAAACAATAAGGTATAATATATAATAAAAAAAAAATTAAATTGCAAGAGATCGGCCCTCAGGCCCGAAGTCTCCGGGCGAAAAGGTATGTGTTGGCAGCCCTGGATCCGTGCGTCATTATTGTAGATTTGCTTGGTAATTGTTGTTGCACAGTTAGCTGGAATTTTTTTGTATATGTTTTTTGTAGCTACATTTGGTAGCTGATCGACAGATCAGAGTGCACATTTGTTTAATTAAACAATTGGTGTTAATTTTTTGATTACTCGAATACTCGTTCCAAGATTTTTCAAATTTCTGTAAATGTCTGTAATGCTGTAACTTCTATTTTTAATAATGCTCTTAAGCCTCAATTAGTTAATTTCATAGATCGGAAACTGCAGGTGCTTTCAAGCTTTTTAACAGTTTGGTTTTTAAAATCGTAGTTTAAAAAAAAAACAAACATGGTCACCTTGTTGCTAGCAACTAACATGTTCAGCCTTTTAGAGCGCTTTACCATTGTGTTTTAATAATGTTAAAAATAAATAGTGTTTCACTCTGAATGATTTAAAAATTTCTACTTCAGCTATTTTGCTTGCTGCTTCCTATCTTTTCACTCATAAATCTTTAAAGTTATTTTTCTCTTTTCTTTCATGCTATTATTCTATTGGATGTTTTTATCCATGCACACTTCTTTTGTCGTCTCCTGAACCATCTTGGTGTCTTTAACTTTTTCTACTTCAATGAAACTTTACCATGACTTTTTAATGCTCTAAAGCTCTTCTTTACAAAAATTCTTCCTTATTTTTATTATTTCAAAGTATAGTATATCTAAAGAATTTCTTACAACTGTTTACAAGTTTTTGAGCGCATAAAAAAAAAGTTTGCGTGCACCAAAGAGAAACTTTATTCCACAGTGTTGCAGAGTGTAAATTCAATTCAGACCAACTGCAGCAACACATAAAGGCGCGTTCGTGCTTTTATCCTTGTTGACAAGACTTAACTTTAACTTAAGGCAACAAAAAATATTACGTTGTTGTTGTGGATAAGCTTACCGCTAGCGTCTAGGTGGCTATGTTTTTGCGTGCGACATTTTCTTTATTTATAAGCAGTGGCAAAGATACAGTTTCTTCATAATATTTTCAATAGTTGTATTATTACTTTTGCGTTAATTTAATGCTGCAGTAATTTTAAGCCACGTGACTTAATTTGTGCATAATTGAGCATGCTTTACAAACATTTTTGCATATCCATAAAGTCACTTTTTTGCCTTTTTACATCCATTTTGCCATTTAATCTTTAATTGGCTTTAAATAACTTTTATTTTGTTGAGTTTATTTAAATTTCCTGTAAAAACGCATTTGTGCCTTAAATAATCTTTTAATACGTAAAGATTCAGAAATACTTTGGCACACATTATGGCAGCCTGTTTGCAATTTTGTGACGCCATAAAAATGAAAAACAAAGCTACTTTTTAGTGACTTTTAGTCTACGTGGCTACACTTGAAGCAGTTCGATTCCTGTGAGAGCTGTAACAGTAGTTTTATTGTGATGAATGTAAATATTTACTGCTTAACATTAGAGAAACGAGAAACAAACAAATAACAAAGACACACATGTAAATAATAATCAAAAAGCAGGCATCATATTTTAAAATCAACTGAAAAGTGCTTCTGGCATTATTTTTATTTGAAAATTCTTTTTCATAAAACTGCAGAAAGCTGTTTCTACACTCATTTCCATGATAGTTATTGACTTTATATCCATAAACGTATTGACATTGTTGCCTGTGTTTAGAAAACTTTGTTAAATGTCATCCTATATAAACACACTCAATCTGTCCCTCCTGCAAACTGCTGAAGTAATAATCCGCTTTGCAGCTGGTTTTTTTTATAGCCAACTACATGTTTTTCTGTTCTTCGGCTGTCCGTCCGTCAGCACTAAGTTTTTGCTACTTTTCTTTTGTTAAACGTTACTGTTTTGGACATATAACTATGTCGAGAAAGCAGAGCATCTGCTGGTCCATGTTTTCCATATGCTTGCTTTTGTATATATTTGCCAATCAATTCCTTTGAATTGTATCCACTCAATTAATTTTGATTTCTTGCATTTTTTTTATTTGAACTCGGCTAAGAACTTGCTAACTTAATACTGTCAACAACTAACTCCACAAGTTGAATGAAGCTGTTCCAAATACGTCTTCTTTTTTGACAAGTAATTGACAAGATTTGTCTCTGTCAATACTTTGTCAACTACTTATGACATATTATGTTGGCAAGCAATTTAGTGGGTTTGTTTATTTTTATGATTATTGTGTTTATTGTGAATATTTATGTGAATATTGTTTTTGTTTAGTTAAGAAAATTTATGTTTGATTTATCATTATTATTCGTATTTTATATAAGATCCAAAAAAAATTTGAAAACTAGAAAAAAGTACCCTTGTATCGAACTGGCTCAGAACGGGATCGATAGATATGATGTCATACATTACCGATACAAAATTTTGAAAGAATAGGACTTCTGGTCTTCGTGCTCCGGATTTTGAGTCAAAAATAGGACATTTGTCAAACGATTTTGTACAAAACTTCTTAAGAATGGAATTGATAAATATTAGAGCAATGATTATTATTGTATTATAAATTTTCATCACGATATGATTCCATTCTCCACCTGCTGAAAGTCCTTTAAAACAATAGACTTCCAAAAAATATTTTATTGCAATAAAAATTAACAGAATGAATAAATTATCAGTCAAAAAATAGTCTACACAATATTTTGCCTTGAAATGACAACATCTTCCTATTTCAAAATGTCCTTATATATAACGGTGTTAAAAAATTTAATTTTTTGTTAATTATGTAGTCGATTTCAGTAGATTTATAAACGCTGATTCCGATTCTGGCTACAGCATTTTTAATCGCTGTTTAATATTAAGATATGTGCTGTTGAATAAAAAAAATAAGTATTTTTAGGCATATTTGAGTAATTATTTAAATAGAATGGATATTCTGGAATTCCATTCTATCCACGAAGTCCTTCTAAATAACTTCACATTGTTAAAATAGTTCGTAAGTAATTTTAAAAAATGTAAACAAATTTTGAGAGTGCAGTTTTTATAGAAAATGATACAAAATGCTGATTAAAAATGTGCTACACACAAAAATTAGTATGTTATCAATTCATAAATATAATAAAGAAAATTATGCTTCGGTTGAGGTTAAAAGTCGCAGAGTCTAAGCGGATAGTTGACAGAAAATATTTATTTCTTTGGAAACCAAATGTACCTCCAAACACAGGACAGTTATTATTCATTTAAAAACTATTCAACTTTTTACAAAAATCACGGGAAGTGTTGTGTGCACAACAACGCAAAACAATAAATAACCCAAAACAATAAAAAAATATGCAAAATAAAACAATTAAAATAAAATAAACAAACCATTTGACTAGCACGGTCTGAACCTTGAAATGCTGAGCACATGTGCGTGCAATATGATCTCGGTTAAATAACGACAAAAACACTCACTGAAAACGAATGAAGAAGATGAATGAACACTTATGATGAATCTATCTATATATATAAAAATGGATGTATGTATGTGGGTATGTGGGTATGTGGCTATATCACATATAGACTCCAAAACCGCTGAACCGATCTTTATGAAATTTTCAGGGAAACTGGAGCCACATCTTGAGAGTGTTCCTGTGAGGTTTGGTATTTATTGGACGAGGGGGCGTGGTACCTCCCATACAAGCCAAATTAACGCTATCGATCACAAACCAAAAAACGGATATATTAAGACGGTTTCAATCGTAAAAAACTAAGATTTGGTAATTTTGTTCAGATGGTTTCTGTCGGTAACTGTACGAAAAATGGGCGTGGTCGTAATATAAATACGCCCACTTTTTCGAAATCATGGCAATTCCGGAGTTTTACACATTTTTACAGTGAAACTTGCTGTGTAGGTGATCTAAGAGGCGGTCACTATATGTAAATGTTTTCACGCCCACTTTTACCGCCCACAAATAAATATCTATATATATAAAAAGCAAAACGAAGTGAGTTTGGCTGTGTGATGTCTATAGACTCCAAAACTACTGAACCGATTGACCTGAAATTTTGGTAGTCGATTTGTTTCAGGTACGAGATGGTTTTGGAAAAAATTGCCACACCCCCTTTTTACTGCCCCCAAATCAATAAAAATGTTATATATCAGTCGGTTTGGGTCGTATAAGGCTAAAATTTGGTAATTTAGTATGTATGGTTACTGTCGACAACTGTACTAAAAATGCTATATTTCAAGCAGTTTTGACCGTATGAGACTAACATGTGATACCTAAGTTTGTATGGTTACTTTCGGCAACTGTACTAAAAAAAGGCGTAAGCTATATAGCCACACCGACTTTTTGAGAAATCATTAAAATTGACTACTGGGTCGATTGAGCTAAAATGCTGGCTTAGTTTGTACAGTTACTGTCAGCAACTGAACTAAAAATTGGTTTCCACGCCCCCTTTTACAGCCCACAAACCAACAAAAACGTTTTATTTCAACGGTTTGGGTCGTTTTAGACAAAAATTTTGTAATTCAGTTCATATGGTTACTCTCGGCAAATGCACTAAAAATAGGCCTGTCCCACTTTAGTTAAACTCACTTTTCGGGGAGTTAGCGTCGAGTGAAGTAAAGTGCGCCAGGCTTAACCTAAATTGAGCTGAAATTTGGGCATTCGATTTGTTTCGATTACGAGATGGCTCTAGGGAAATATTTTGCAGCACCCCTTTTTACCGCTTGCAAAACAACAAAAATGTTATATTTCGCACGGTTTTGATCGTATTAGACTAAATTTTGGTTATTTAGTTCATATGGTTACTTTCGGCAGCTATTCGACATTTTCGTATATGTCAGTAAGGCGGTCTATGGCAGAACAACGTCTGCCGAGGAGAGTGAATGTTCCTGCGAGGTTTGGTAACGTTTGTACGAGGGGGCGTGGTACCTCCCATACAAGCCAGATTTGCGCTATCGACCACAAACTAAATAAAGAATATATATCAGACGGTTTCGATCGTAAAAAACTAAGATTTAGTAATTTTGTTCAGATGGTTATTGTCAGTAACTGTACAAAAAATGTGCGTGGTCGCAATATATATACGCCCACTTTTTCGAAATCATGGCAATTCCGGAGTTTTTTATAGTAAAACTTGCTGTGTAGGTGCTCCAAGAGGCAGTCACGATGCATTCATGTTTTCAAGCCCACTTTTACCGCCCAAAAATCAATATCTGTATATATAAAAATGAATCGTGATCTGTTCGGATGCTTAAAACTTGAAAGCGACTGAACCAAATTGGATACTTCTTTCTACTGGCTTAGGAAAAATATAATGCCACATCCCCTTTTGTCGCCCACAAATCAATAAAAATGCTAAATAAATTAAAATTTGGTAAATAACTTCGTATGATAACTATCATTAACTTTGATAAAAATGGGCGTGGTCACACTTCATCTACGCTTACTTTTAAGAAAATATCAAAATCCTTCGAAAATATTGGTCCGATTGAGCTCAAATTTTGTAAGTACGCTTTGCTTTGAGTACGAGATGGTTTAAGAGAAAATTCCACACCCCTTTTACCTCCCACATATATATAAAAAATTGTTGTTATCGAATAGCTTTAGAGTTAGGGGTCGCACAGCTTAGAAATTCGGTATTCGACCACAATTTAGACGTAACGTTTCAGTGATGAAATTTTATGGGAGTGGAAAAGGGGGAGGGGCACCTCCCATACAACCCAAATTTGTGATATAGAATTGCTTTGAAGTTATAGGAATTCAGCTTTGGAATTCAGTTCTTGACCTCAATTTACACATGCAGTTTCATTGCTTTTATTTTATGGGCGTTGGACAGGGAGGCATGACATCTCCCTTACAACCCAAATTTGCGATATCGAATTTCTTTGAAGTTATAGGTTGACAGCGTAAGAATTCGGTATTCGACCTACACTTATGCATGCACTTTCATTCCTCTACATTTTATGAGCGTAGGGCAAAGGGGTGTGGCACTTCCCATGCAACCCAACTTTGTGCTATCAAATAGCTTTGGAGTTATAGGTCGCACAACGCCGGAATTCAGTATTCGACCTCAATGTACACATGCAGTTTCATTGATTCAATTTTATGTTCATTGGTAAGAGAGGCGTGGCACCTCCCATATAACGTAAATTTGCGATATCAAATATCAACGTCAGAATTCAGTATTCGGCCCCAATTTATGCATGCAGTTTCATTAATTACATTTTATGAGCGTTGATCAAGGGGGAGTGGCACCTCCCATACAACGAAAATTTGTGATATCGACAAGGGGGAGTGAAACCTCCTATTTAACCCAAATTAGAGCTATCAAATAGCTTTGAGGATATAGGTCTCACAACTTTGGAATTCAGTATTGGACCTCAATGTACACATGCAGTTTCATTGATTACATTTTATGAGCGTTTATCAAGGGGGAGTAGCATCTCCCATGCAACGAAAATTTGTGATATCGAATAGCTTTGGAGTTCAAGGTCTCACAGCGTCGGAACTCAGTATTCGACCAAAATTTACGCTTGCAGATTTTACTGATAAAATTTTTTAGAGTTTGTCGGGGGGGCGTGACACCTCCAATTTAACCCAAATTTGCGATATCGAATAGCTTTGGAGTTATAGGTAACTCAGCCTCGGAACTCAGTATTCGGCCTCAATTTACACATGCAGTTTCATTGGTAAAAGGGCGTAAGGAAAAGGGCAGTGGTACCTCCCATACAACCCAAATAGTTTTTGTAGTTATATGTCGCACAGTTTTGGAATTCGGTATTCAACCTCCATGTACACATGCAGTTTAATTGATTACATTCTATGAGCGGTGATCAAGAAGGCGTGGCACTTCCTATACAACCCAAATTTGTTATATCGAATAGCTTTTATGGGCGTTTGACTAGGGAGAGAGGCAGCAACGCGCCGGGTTTCAGCTAGTGAATCATAAATTAGCCAGTTGGTTAGCGCAAGCGGCCATTTTAGTTTGAAAATAAAAACAATAAAAGATACAAGATCATATTGCAGTGTGCTCATGTTGGTCAGTATGTGAGAAAATGTGTAGAAGTGCAATTTCATAAGAATAGTTCAAGTCGAGTAGAGCAACTGATGGAATGATGATGAAATGATTGTCTTCGTGATTGGTATTTCTTAAATCTTGAAATATCAATATGAAATCAATCAGAGTAAGAAAGAAGCACTGACATTTTGAACTATGTCATTTAAAAGTGCAAGTTTCAACATTTCTTTTGTAATCAAAGAATTGTGATTGGTTAGAAAAGATACATTGGAAAATGACTGGAAAAGTGGGTGTGTTTTAGATGTACGAACATCTTGTAAATTTATTATATAAGTGAGACTTTTAGAATAATAAAATAAGTTCCGACTTGGAGTTAAAACCAATCGATAGTTTTATTTGTGTTGAACTTCAATAGAGCGGCCTTGAGGCCTTTAATTTTAGCGTGGCTCGCTTAAAAGTAAAACATTAAGGAGCAAAATCTGAAACAGAACTCTTGCCGTCAAGAGAGTTTGTTACTAGAACATTAGGAACTTGTGGACGATAAAGTTTTGCACAATTTTGACCAGTTTTGCTTTATAACCCAAAAAGAGAGAACGGATTGTCACCTAAGCTGCAGCCAAGTTGGGATGGACCCTATATGATTATATTGAAAATAAACGGTGTAGTATATCGCTTACAAAGGAATGGGAACAGAGCAAAATGCATTTCGTCAAAGAAGTAACTCGCCTTAGGGACGATGCCATGGTGATAATTTGAATGCATGAAGCGTCCTTATCTGATGTGTAGTTTGGATTTTAGGGCAAATTTATGGCGAAAAAATAAAATAAAATTCACAAAAAAGAACATATGAAATTAACATAAAATATAATTTTTTCAATTTACAAAACGAATTCACAAAAAAAAAAACATGTAAAATTAACATGAAATCTAATTTTTAAATTTTTCCAAGGATGCAGTCTTGTAGGCAGAGACTTCATAAACATTTTGGTGCATAAATCGTCCTTTTATTATGTATAGTTTGAGAGTTATGGCTTAAGAAAAAAAAAACAACTAAAAATCACAAAAAATGACGTATAAAACGAAGATTCTTAAAAAAAATATTTTTTATAGGAATGCAGGCTTGTGAGTATATGTATTAAAAACATTTTGGTGCATAAATCGTCCTTTTATGATGTATGGTTTGGGAGTTATGCCTAAAAAAAAACTTAGAAAATCACAAAAAATTACGCATAAAACTACCATTCTTGAAAAAAAAAAAAAATATTTTTTCTAGGAATGCAGGCTTGTGAGTATATGTATTAAAAACATTTTGGTGCATAAATCGTCCTTTTATGATGTATGGTTTGGGAGTTATGCCTAAAAAAAAACTTAGAAAATCACAAAAAATTACGTATAAAACTACCATTCTTGAAAAAAAAAAAAATATTTTTTCTAAGAATGTAGTCTTGTGAGTATATGTATTAAAAACATTTTGGTGCATAAATCGTAATTGTAGGACGCATGATTTGGGAGTTATGACGAAAAACTGAAAATCATTCACTTGGATAGATTGGCCCCATATGGAGATGGAGTTATATCTGTTCGGGACGAAACATACCAAGTGGAGAGCAGTGCAACGCAAATACTTTGCAGCAGCTCAGAAAATATTCTTAACAAGAAATCCTAGTAACAAATGAGGTGAATACTAAAACATCAAAAAGGAGAATCAGAAATTTTCACTATTGCCTAGAAACACAATCCAGTGAGACGAACTTTTCTTGTCAAAATGTCTACATAATCTTTCAATAAAGAGTTCATATTTTTTTCATAAAACCTAACTGCGTTTCGATATTATCAATGTTATACTTAGTTAACTGCAGTGTTAAGTTAAAGTGCAGATATAAAACCAAATCTTGCTTTATTGTTGTTATGTTATTTTACTACTTCCATAAAGTAGCCTGTGAACATTAAACTTTTTATGATTAACATAAAAACTTTATTGCTGAATGTAAAAGTGTTTAAGAAATTAAACTTGTTTCATTAGATAAAATAATACAGTTTTTCATGGAAATGGCTCACAGTTTAAATTAAACACAAATTGTTGAAAACCGTAAAACATCAAATTAGCATAAAAGTTACATTAAATATTAAAAAAATATTTTTACAGCGGGGAGACATGCTTATCTTAATTAAGTGCTAATGAAATTAATTCATAGCAGCTGTTGAAAAAAAATGTTGTTGAAAATTCTGCAAAGCATTCAATTAAAACGCTTAAATCTGCAACCAAAGCTAAAAATAAACAAAATTCCAGTTGTTTTAGTTTAGTCAAGTCTTTATTTTTGATACGCTATAGAATTTATGTAAAAAATTTAAAGTTTTTTACAATCTAAAAATAAACACAGATTCTCGGCTTCTCCGAACTCTTTACGGATGCTGCTCCAAGTAAGAACTTTATTTATCTATTCCAGCAACGCACGTGCTGACATTCGTTTTATTACTGTTTCTACTAAGCTCGGTATTTGTTTCAGTATTTTCAGTTCCAGTTATTGTTGCTTAATGTAAACGTGGCTGCTTGGTTGAGTAGTTGCGTTTACGGTAAAGTTCTGCTGAAGCCTGAGCATGAATTAAACCAATCAACTCAATGAGATATACAAGAGCTCAATATTTTCACTCCATTAAATTTTGTACTAGCTGAAAGCTTTTGTTCAATGTTCTACTTCTACCTCTTTGTGAAAGGAAAGGTATAAAATAGGTATAAAATAAAAACGTTGTTAAAATAAAATAAAAAAATTATAGATACATACAATTTTGCCTGTTAATAAGCTGTTGAATAATTTTTAGTGAGTATTTATTCAACTTCCTGCTTGCAGTTGATGTATTTGATAACTTTGTTTGAGTTCCATTCAATGTAATAATTTTTTCTGCAAAGTATTTTTTAAAAATGTTTTTCTGATTTTTTTTTCGCGAATCTGCTTTTTTTTATTATCACCCACCTTATCTCAGTTGCTACTATGTTAACAAAAGCTAAAAAAGGCAATTAACTAAAGCTCACAAAAAATCATTAAGAAATCATCATGGAAACAAATGATAACCATAAAATTTATTTTTGGAGCAGTTCCGACCGATTTTATCCCAAAAATAACACTTTCGAAATGTTCGTCACTCATACTCAACTTTTGACGTAGAATTACGTCTTACAGCGCGGTTGTATGGGGGTCATTTTCACGAATTTTTTCAAAGTGATATTTGACACTTTGGGGTATACCTACAGCCTTTAATATGCATCGTACAAAGAAAAAAAATGCCAAAATATCAGTTTTAGTGGGAATAAAACGAATATCTAATAAAATAGCAAAATCTAATAAGATGAAAAATTCATATACTCGTATGAGAAATGCACAAGCTGCTTATGATGTTTTTAAAGTTGTTGTTGTGTTTGCTTTTTTGGTTCGTAATCACGTCGTTCGCTCTTGTGCTGCTTTTGTTGTTGTTGTTTTTTATTAATATGTATGTAAAACATACATATATAAATACTCATCAGTTGCTTTCATTTTTTTTGTTACCCAGATAGCCAATCGGCTCGGTTGAAAACGGTGTGCACTTTTAAAAGCACTGAAGCGGACCGTTTCGTTGTCGGCAAACTATGCAATGTGTGTTTCATATAAGCATACCATATATTAAGTTGTATATAAATGTTGATTTTCTATGATTTAATACAAATTCTAAATGTTTAATAGTTTAAATCATTCTTGATTTTAGATACAAATGCTAGTTGTTTGATACTTTAAAATCGTTGAAATTGCAAATAAAATTGAGTTTTAGGTCAGGTTAGAACAATTAATTGCTCTAATGAATTTTTTTGCATATAAACAACAACAACAAAATTTTCAATATGAAAAGGAAAACATCACTAGCTAATTAATTAGCTATCTGTTTGACTAAATAGTTAGAGCAGTTAATTGTTCTTACCTGACCTAAAGCTCAATGAACGATTTTAAACTATCAAACAACTAGAATTTGTATTTAAAATCAAGAATGATTTAAGCTATCAAACATTTAGAATTTGTATTTAAATCAGAGGTCGGCAAAACTCAAACTGAGTGTGTGTTGGTGAGAGCAAATATTCTGCAGTGAAAAAATTTATGCTGCATATGATTTTAAAATTTGTACACTTGCACACAAAAGTGATTTAATGAAACTATTTCAAACATACTATGGCAAAGGTATGTTATTAATAAGTTCAGAAATGTTAATTTTGTTATCGCAGTTTCTTATTAAAAGAATGCTTTTTAGAGGAGAATTAGTTAATCTATTTCGCTGCTTTGAGCATATGAATTTCAGGTCGGAAAAAATTTGTTCACAAAAGTAGGTGGAAGGATAAAAAGCTAACAGTTTGTAAGAAACTGCTTTTAGTTTTGGGTAAAAGCTGCCATCAATGGTTTTCCAGAATTCTACAATATGCTGTTCATCGATCATTTCTATTTCGGTTCGGAGAATTATCAATTCAGATTGAATCTGGAATTCATACTTCGTTACATCACATTTTAAAGGATTTTCAAATAAATTAAATAACGGCTGCATTTCTTCAAAGTCTTTAAATCTCTTTTCAAAATTATTTATAAGGGTTTCTATTATGTCAATGTGTTCATTCTTTTGTTCGCTTGTAATATTTTCAAAAAATGATGCTCTTGGGAAACTTGAATAATTTTCTTCTTGAAGATTAGCTAAAAGTAAAAATAGTGTTGTTTTGAATTCAAAAATGCTATTGTATGAATTGTAAACAGTCTTATTTTTTCCTTGAAGCTGAAGGTTTAGCTTATTTACGAAATTGGTTATATCTGTTAAAAATGCAAAATCCAAATTAAAGCTATTGTCTTGTAAAGCATCTATTAAATGTTCAGTATTATCTATTTTTTCGATTTTCAAAAACTGCATTACTTTATCCCTTAGATCGTAAAGCCTGAAAAGGCAATCGCCACGACTGAGCCACCTTACTTCTGTGAACATTTTCAGGTCATAATGTTCGGCGTCGGTATTTTTAAGAAATTGAACAAATTTCCTATGGGTTAGAGAATGATGTCCTCCTCTTATTGTGTTAATAATTTTCTCTGCTGTTTTCATGGCAGGAAATGTGCTCAAAAACTTTGAAGCAAGTGCAACCTGGTGGATGATGCAATGAAGAGATGACATTTCGATCCCGTGCTTTGTCAATTGACCCACAAATCCATCATTTCTACCAACCATAACTATATGAAGAGATATTATGGTTGACAATGTCACTTTAAGTTTCTTTTGGGTTTCCAGATGGTTCATTTCATTATCTGCTGCCATCTGTCCATATTAGAAAGCCATAACTTGAATTTTTGTAACACAGAATCTCTTTTTTCCCTAAAAATCCTATATTTTTCAACTTTATTCAATTTAGTTAATTCATTATGAGAATGTTCATAATGCCTTTTAAAAGCGTCTTCGCGTGGACTTTTGAATGCTGTGTAACAAATTAAGCATTGCATTTCATTAAAGGCATTCCTAAATAAGAAAAATTTTTCGCATATATTTTCAGCTTCCATTTTGCGCACGATGTTCTCACTTCGGTGGCTCAAAGGCGAATGAACAAAATAACATATTTTGCGCTGTGTGGTTGAACGAAAGAGCGTAAAATACGAAAGAGCGTAAGCGTCTGTGTGAATTGGTTTTCCACAATTGTGGTATGGAGTGCCGATCTATGATTTAAATCAAGGAAAATCAACATAATAAATAACAATGTCATATAGAAAACTTTAAGTTGTATATTAAATTTATTTGTTGTTAAACAATTGTAACCTTTTCTTAAAATAGTTTTTATTAAATTACAACAATAAACTTAAGAATAAACGGAAACTCAACTGATTCAATGCATATTTCAGAGTTTTTTGGCGAACGGGTGAAAAAAGACAAAAACAAACGAGGCATCAAGCGAATATGACATAAATTTAAATTCGAATCTTGATAAATATAAAAAAAGACTTTACAATTATATAGAGAATGGATTAAAGGTACAAAAACATGTCGTTTTCATACCACCAAATCAGACGCTGCCATTTTAAGTACCGTTTAGCTGGAACAGTCACATTCAAGGCTTGTTGGGTTGCAATACAATAGAGAATACAGATGCATGTAGCTAGAGAGCCAGTATGTGGCTACAAAAAAAAAATGGTTTACTGCAAGCCAAGGTTGCCAGTTAAAATTTGAAACAATTCCGACAAAAAGTTACTTTTTTACATTAACATAAATTAAATACAACAAAAATTACCATGATAAAGATAAACAAAAAAGTTTCCACCGCAATAAAAAAATATCAAAAAAAAAAATCCCAGGATCATTAAAAATTACAAAAAAAATACCACGCGTTTTAAAAATATCACCAAAAATTCCATATGCATTTAAAATTACCACAAAAATAGCATTCGCATAACAAAATACCGCAATAAATCCCATGTGCACAAACAATTTAAAAATATTGTTTCTTTGGAAAAATTTGATAGAGCAATTAATTATTCTAACCTGACCTTAAGCTCAATAAACGATTTTAAACTATCAAACAACTAGAATTTGTATTTAAAATCAAGTATGATTTAAGCTATCAAACATTTAGAATTTGTATTTAAATCATAGAAAATCAACATAATTAATAACAAGGTCATATAGATAACTTTCAACTGTAATTTAAAAAAAATTTAAAAATACCACAAAGAAATTTTGTTTACTAAAACAAAAAAAAAACTTTAAGAAGAGTATTACCAAACTCCCACGGAAATAAAAAAATACCCAGCTGAATTCCCACGCCAATTAAAAAATACCTTCCAATGCATTCACTTGACATATTACAAAAAAAAAATACACCGCTTCGTTGCTACAAATACTCAAAAATTTGAAAATTATAAAACATAAAAAACTATAAAAGTATTGTAATACTTGGAACTTGTCACTATTACACGGGTGACATAATTTCAAAGAAATTTCCCTGCCCTCAATAGTGACATAACCCCAAGTAAAAAAATTGGGCTTGTCATTAAAAAAGGTGTGACATAGTCGCAAAATTTAAAATTGGGACTATGTCACTTGGGGTTATATCACGGCACCATTCAAACATACATTTCGGTGCATGTACAATTATGTTCATAGGAGACTTTCGCCCAATCTTACCTATCGTGACGAGAGGGACACGTGCTGATAAAATGGACAGCTACCACAAAAAAATGGACGTACTATTCTGGAAAACTACAACCTTTGTATTTTGGTGAACGATATTAAAGGAATTGAGAAGTGCGTGCGATGGAGACCATTTGGGTACCTTGTTTTTCAAGTGACGTTTGACTGCATATCGATTCTTCACATTACACTTTTTTGCATCAAAAAATATTTTCCTGCACTTTAATAATCAATACATAACTGCCAAAAAACTCAAGGTGTGGATTTACTTCCTTCTATGAAAAATAAACTCAAGAATATCACAGAGTTTTTGGACCTTTATACGAGAACTAGCAAATACCCGCTGCTTCGCCTGCGATAAAAATATTAAATACCATGTACAAATTTTAAATCTTAAAATTTAAGTATTGTATTTATTTATATTGAATCAAATTCTAAATATAAAAATTATTGTGTTTGTTTTGCTTGATTATGTAAAAATGTTATAAATATTAAAAAATTCTTTATTTAATTTGAATATTTTATTTAAACTGTAAATGTTATGATGACATTAATTTACCTGGTTTTTTTTTTGTAATTTTTTTTTATATATTCTGAAAATATATAATGTCATCCAACTATGGCAATATCTCAAAAACTATAGACTTTCTCAATGCACAACAATGCTTTTTTGTATGTACAGTTGTTTATTAATAAAATTAACGGTAAAAATTAAAATATTTTCTTTTCGGAAGTATTTTGTACGGATATAAGGTATGTTCTAAAAAAACCTGTTATTTTGACATTAAAATCATTGCGATATCTCAAAAATATAGATTTTCTCAGTATAACTAATTTTTTTAAGCCTCAGAATGAGAAAAAAACGATTGAAATTTCATGTTTTGACTTAGCAAGCAAACATTTAAGCAAGAGTTACTTTTGTTGTACATATTTATTTTTAATTTGAATTTTTTTTAATTTTCATTTTTCTTATTCTTTCACATAACATAATTTATCTGCAAAAACTAATCTCTTTTGACACAAACAGTGTCTATCATTAAAAATCATTGGCCACCTATCCCCTCTATGATTTTTTGATGAAAAATAATTTGCCTAAAATGCTTTTGTTATTGTTTTTGCAATGTTCTACGCTTAAAAACTAAGTTATGTGAAAAACATTTTCAAATAAAGCTTAAAAAATAATTCAGTGAAAAATATTTAAAATATTTCAAACAATTCTAAAGTTATATACATAAATCTATGTTGTAATCTTTTTCCTTATCTATATATTCATAGTTAACGTTATAGTTATAGTAGACTTTGTCCTGACCCAATTCAATGAAATTTATATGATCGTTTTGTGAATTTGTAAAAGTGTAAATTGACCTTCGAACAAAACAGATGCTAGACGTTTCCGTTTGAAACGTCAATGCATGACGAACAGAATTTTCTTATAAATACAGCATTCTTATTGATGTATAGTATTGCCCGGCAGACGTTGTCCTGCCGCAGACCACCTTCCTACTTTATACCAATTTACACGCTGTTAAAAAAAAAATTTTTATATTCGCCATTTTTAGTACAGTTGCCGAAAGTTGCCGTATGAACTAAGTTATCAAAATTTAGTCTAATACGACCAAAACCGTTCGAAATATACCATTTTCGTTTAATTCTGGGCTGTAACGGGGGTGTGGCTAAATTTTTTCACTTAAAACCATCTCATACTCGAAACAATAGAATGCCGGAATTTCAGCTCAATTGAGCTTACGCCTAGTGCGCTTTGCTTTACTCCAAGCTTATCCCCCGAAAAGTGGACTTAACTAAAGTGGGTCATGCCCATTTTTAGTAAAGTTAGCGAAAGTAACCATACAACGTAGATTACCAATTTCTAGTCTCATACGACCAAAATTGTCTGAAATATAGCATTTTTTGCAAAAAGTGGGCATGGAAAGTAGACGTGGCAAATCTAACATAGCATATTATGATAAAGTTGGAATACCAAATCGTTTGATACCTACAGTCATGTGAAAATAAATAGGGACACCTGTATTTTTATATATGAAGCTGCATGAATTATATACAAGGTGCACCAGATATAGCATTAATTCCCACGGCTGGTGATTCTTATTGATAAGGCGAGTATAACACTTTATGGAGTTTCCTCCCACATTGTAAAACTTTCAAGATATATATCGATAGGGTATATCGTGTTAATATGTTCAATGGTTCTTGCGTGATTGTCAAACATCCGTGCAGTGCCACAACGCTACATACAGGGGAAAAGCTGGCTGGCAAGACTGCAAAACATAATTAATGCTGATAACTAAATTTTGGCAACTCCCCTCAAGACATTAACAAAGTGTAAGAACCCAAAATTCTGCGAATTTTAGGTCTACATGTTAACGCCATAACTCTCTTCTTTTTCAGCGATCATTCATTATTAATTCCATTTCCGGCTGGGATGCCAAGCAGGCGGAGGCAGCCACAGAAGAATAGAATCACCCATTAGAGCAAACAGCAACAAGCAGTTATTCCCATAGAGGCTCTAGGGGAAGCCATGGAGTAGCTTTGCACTCTAAGGGCGCATTTATAGTGGCGACTTGTTGCTGGACCGGACCGAACCGAGAAGAAAAGCTGGAAAACGCTGCACATACAATCATATGAAACAAGCTCAAAGTGCGTATAGTGCCAGCGGAGCTTGCAACTTCAAGTGACTTGTGCGCTGGTTTCCATCTTCCCGATTGTTGCTTTCTCGCTCGCTCGCACGGCTTGCTTGTGTTTCGATTCATTTTACACGTTGCTTGCTTGCTTGTTATTACTTTCGTTAAATAATATGAAGTGGAATAAGAAACAAGGAAACCAATTTTTTTGTTGTTTTTGCTGTTGCTATTTTTCTTCGTCTTTTCTTTGTTTTTCTTGTGCACAAAAGCAAGTGTGTAAAATGAACAAACGAATGAAAAGGGATTTTTCCCACAAAGTTGGCAACGTTGGCGGTAGCAAACTAAATTCCTCGGAAAAATTTTGATATACGAAAAAACAACAAATTGCAGCACATTTGACTGCCAGCGTCGCGATCGATTCTGTATTTCCTTGAATTCATTCATTCAAAAAAACAAAGAACTACACGATAGCAACAAAGAAGACCAACAAGAAAAGTAATAAGCATACAAGAACACGAAATTGCGCTCAGTTGTTATGCTGTATTTTCTTGACCGCAAAAAATACACACAGAAACAGCACTTTAAAGAAGCAACGAAGATAAATTTCTATCAACTGTTGCACACAGAAAACAAAAAGAGAAATAGCGAAAAAAGCTAAACCAGCCGGTGAAGCAATTCGTCGATTAGCGGCTGCAAGTGCGTTTCATCTAAAACAGAAAATCGAAGATTATCAAATTTTCTTATGTGCGCTCTTCCTTTCTATTTGATTTTAAGCACAAAAGTAAACAAACAAAAATAGCAGCAACAAGATATAACAACTTTGTTTAGATTAGTTTTGTATTGCTTTGTTGCAATATCAAAAATAATACAACAAAAACAAAACCTAAATAAAAAAGTTAAAAAAGTTAAAACCAGTTGGATGATCAAGTGGCTTCATGCGGCTTGAAGTGCGTTTTCGCTGAGTCATAGCATAAAAAAATCTTGGGCCGGCTGCTGATGTACGTTTTTTTAATGTGCGTTCTTTCTACGATCTTCTTTTTTGTCAAAAAAAAATTGAAATAAAAACACAACAAGAAGGCAACAAAAACCAGCAGAAAACACTAGCGAAAAAAGTTGAAACAAGTTGGTACCTCAAGTGACTTGAAACGACTTGCAGTTGCAGGAAGCGTGTTTCAGCAGCGTTTTTCGCATTTTCGTCTCTGCACTTGTTTGTTTGAGGAAAGCAAAATGAATGAACGAAATCATGTGGCTTTTTTGATGCTTCGGTTGCAAAAATAAACAAAAGAAAAAGTAATATATACAAACAAACCCAAAATAGTCAAAAATCAGCTGAAACAAGTCACCAGCGACAAGCGCGCACTATACGCACTTCCAGCTGCTTTTGGCAGGACGCGTTTCCAGCTCGGTCCGGCCCAGCAACCAGCTGTCACTATAAACGCGCCCTAAGAAGGTTGTCGGCACTGCAGACGTGCTTACGACACCGGGGTAGGGAGAGTAGGTGAGGCCTAAGGGCCGGTGGGCAGGGCAATGCGAGGCCACTCCACCCAACGATGATAATCATCGTCATTCGGCCTACACACCCAAAAATCTATAATTATATTACTCAAAAGTAATATAATTGTTTATAAACAAATATATATGTATATTATATATTTGAGTTAATTATATAATAGTATTTAAGTATGTTCGTAGGCTAAGTATAATAATTTATAGTAATAAAGTTATTGAAATAAAACTACAATATAATAATAGTTTTATTTAATGATGGTTCATTATAATAGGTAGTCTTTTCCCTACTGGGTAACCTCTTAGTTATTGCATTAATAACATATTATCTTATTTTATTTTCATGGTCACGAGCCGATAGCGGCTATAGGACAACGGGACTCTGGCACGAGCTAGTTATTGCAAGCAGCAGGTGTCTTCACAAAGACTAGCCAGACCGGGAGAATGGTGTGATGTCAACAACAATGCTCATACCTCGAGTCACACAATATGAAAATATATAAGAGCTATATAACACACACACAGAAAGAACATCAAGAGACTAAGAAGCTACCTCAGAGGGAAAAACCTTACATCATGATCAGTCTCGTGTGAGCCATCGCGGAGTTAAGTTCAATCATAATATCATCTCTTAATAGAAGTAGCGCGACTTTTATTTGGTAAAGTGAACTGCCAAGTTGGGCAGTGATCAAACGTTTTGCAAGTCCGTTCGACGGGAGCAGTCATCGTGGGACCTACGTCAACGTAGACAGCAAACTATCACCGTGCGCCAGCGGTACTCGACATCGACATCAGTAACGTCGTCCAGCGTCGAGCGTTGTTCTACAGGTCGAACAGTCGCCAGGGAGTACGGCGACGTCGACAGCGTTGACCCATCGCGCAGCCAGCGTCCACAGAGACGCCATACTGCCGCGTTGTCGCAGCAGCACAGCCACCGCCAACAGAGACGTCGACAGAGAAGTCGACACAGAGGTCGACAGAGACGTCGGCAGAGAAGTCGGCAGAGAGGCCGACAGCGACGTAGGCAGTGACGTCGGCAGAGAGGCCAGCTGCATCACCTTAGAGGCGCAGTCCACACAGCGACCGCAGCAGAGGAGCTACTACATACGTAACCATAAAAAGGAGACAGGTATCACGTATCATTAGAGTTATTTAGTATTTTATTTTATTTAAAAAAATATAATTTCAATCAATAGTAAGGTTATAATATCGTTTACACACAATCAGTGCATACTAGAGTGGTTCAGCTGCGTGAACAGGAATTGGTCCTAAGAACACGCGTTAAAAGTATAAAATCAGTGCTAATAAACATCGGAGCACAAATACTCGCTAAAAGCATTAACCCTTCCTTCCCGTGAAACTGGTGGTGAGCGTAGTCGAATCTCGTTCATCATCAGCCTCATCCTATCCCCCGTGGTGTAGTCGAATCTCATCTCGGTTCCTATTTCCATCTTTCCTTTGTGTATTGATGGTGAGTGTAGTCAAATCTCACGCATCATCAATAACTTCCAATTCCCCGGGGCGTGGTCGAACCCCACCCCGTATCCTATCCTACATACTTATCTCGTGCCTTGGTAGTGAGTGTAGTCGAATCTCATTCATCATCAACCACCTCTAAATCCTTTCGTCCTACCCCAAATCTAGCGTAATAAGCGAAGTAGAATAACAACTCTCTGGCGGGAGTCTGCCTGAATTCAACCCTTACCTGGCTATGAGCGTAGTCGAATCTCACTCATCAGTCAAATACCTTATCCTACCCCTGGGTGTAGTCGAATCTCATCCAGCTCCTCCAGAACGAATTCAACGAATTTCGCCAGAGCCGAATCGCCAAAGCGAACTATATTAGCAACCAATTCCATAATCACAAAGCATATTAAAATGAATATAATTTGCTATATAGATTTTGCAATGATTTTTTATTAATATTTCATTCTTTAATATCAAATCATTCCTAAGTGTGAACCATCAGTACAATCTTCAGACAATAGAGTTAATCATAGCCTTCTGCATCAAGACTAGGGTTAATTTTAGATAGAATTAAGAGCTTTTGTTAATAAAAGATTGTTGGTGTTTGGAACATAACTTGTGTTTTGCTTTGGTGTCTGACAAATTAAATTATATTTTTGTCACGGACCTTGGTTCCGGCGAGCGTAACCTCGGCCTGAGAAATACATCGTGACAAAAGAGAATTAATTAACACTGTATGAAAGCAAGAATCTCCCTGAAAGTAAAGCTGGATTCACTGATCACCTTTAGCATGTTTGGAAATTTTTTTCATATGAAGTTTTAGCTCAGAGAGAAACATTTCTACACGCTCTCAACTTGATTAACATTATTTTAAATCACACAAAAACATGCTGAAGGTCAAGGCTCATTTATAAGGTTGTGGCACATGAGAGCGAGCTCGGTCGAACTGTCAGAATGGATGAAAAGAAATCAAGAAAATGAATGCATAGAACAAAGAAAAGCACAGTGACAGTTCGAACAAAGGCGGATAAAGAGTGCAATTCTCTCAAGTGCCACAACCTTATAAATGAAACTTGTTCTGAAGGTTATCAGTAAATTCAGCTTAACTACACAACATGGCTGTCGTGTCATATTGAGAGAAGCTCTCTCGACGAAGAGAGAAAAGCTTTGTTTGCTGTTATATTGTGCTGCTGGTTGAATGAAGGCATCAAATAAAATGCGTGATTTTGTAATAATTAAAAAATACATTTTTCGAAAAACTGGGTAAGCTATAACAATCTATATTATCATAGGAATCGAATAAAAAAAGAATTATCAAAATCGGTTCAGCGGTTACCGAGCTTATTCTGGATCAATTTCGTAAGTCTCCTTTTATATATATAGATGAGAAAATGATTTACAGGATTTGTGAATGAAATAAAGCAATTCGTAGGAAGGATCCTTAAGCAATTACTCTAAATAAGCACTTGCAATTCTCGGTATATAACATCAAAAACACTCACTCAGCCATTAACATAGTCATTAACCATAGCAGCACTTGAATAACATTTCAATGTAATACAAATTAAATGGTATGGAATTGTATTTTATAGCAATTGAACATTACAGATACACAAAAGCTGAACACATGGCAACCCTTTTAGTTAATAAACTTCATGCAGTTCGCATGAATGGCACAATTAAATAATCTCATTAAGATTTATTTATTGTTTTTGAGTGCATTGATGTGTGTGTGTGCTTGTGTGAGTAAAGTTGTGTAAGCATAAGTGAATTTGCTTTAATTTTGTTTATTGTTCTGCTTCAAAATTAAACATTGACTTCTCATGATACCGGTTTGTGAAAGTTGCCACTTGGTTGTTATTAATCTCAGCACCTTTAATATAACCACAAACAATTCACAAAACTCAGAAAAATTATACAGTATTATTAAGTGTATTAAATTGTGAGCTATTCCTTGATTTGAAAAAAACCCGGCTTAATCTAAAAGTCAGCAAGCTGGAGATACACGGGAGGAATTTTAAAAAATATTTATTTTGGCAAAAATGCCAAGCTTTAAAAAAATTCAAGTTCGTCGGTAAAAATTTAAAGAAATTTGAATGGTAAGTATCTGACTTCCCTTGTAAATTATTACTTTTTTTTACCTAATCATAGTAATAAAACTTATTTTCTGCTTGTTTGTTTGGCCTTTATATAAATCAAAACGGCTCGACGGGTTTCACTCAAATTTGGTACAAATATTGAGTGCATTTCTAGATTGAAGTGTTACATACTTAATTTGGACATGCTCCCTTTTTCCACTAACGGTTATTTGTTATTATAATAATTTTTAGTATCGAAGTTTTTCGTTTATTTAATTTTAAAAAATATTTTAATTTGGACACCAAAAACATGCACATATCTTCAAAATTGTATAAATTTTTAGTACAACGACTTTTTTATAAAACATCGTTACCTAAAAATAAGTAAAAATAAATATGAAAATCAAAGTTTTGACTTTCGATGTAAATACCTCAGCTATTTATAAATATATTTTATTCAAAAAATTTCAATAAAGCTCAATAAATGCACTTCATAAAAATAGTTGGAACTGTACTGTTAACCCTTTTAGTGGATTTGCCCAATACATTGAATACGTTAGAAAGTAATTTTTATTTCTTATTTGCTACGCTTTTTTTAAATAAAATTGCTTGGTTCAAATGAAAAAAAGATGAGCAAATACGATAAAAATAAATTAAGAGAGAGATTTGACATTAAAGTCAGTTGGATTTTCAATTTTGTGCCAAAGAAAAGAAAAAATTTTTTTTTTGGCCTATTTTATAAGAAAAAAATCAACCGTACAAACTTAAAATTTATAGTTTTTTATCTTTTTATAGCTTTAGTGGTAACACTGAGCATGTCCAAACATCAAAAAAGCTGGAGTCATATCACTTTAGCATAGTTCAAGGACGCTGAACTTAATGGCGTTTAATGTTTCTAAGTCCTTCGGCCCGTTTTCGAGAAATTGAAGGTTCAAGGTCAAGTACATGTTTACGCAGTTTATGTTAGAAAAACGTTTTTCTTATTAACTAAATCGACTTCGTGTCAGTGAGTGAAACATTAAAAATTACTTGGAAAATAATTTTTTGAAACAGTTAAACCCTTGAAACCCAACTCTTATGGTCCAAATTGAATTCAGAAATCAAAAAACCCTTTTTTCATATAAAAGTTTGGTTCAAACCAAAACAAGTAAGCTTTTCGACGGAAAAATATTCCCCTGCTACAGTGGCGCTAAACGAAACTACAAATTAAACCAAATTAATACCATCCTTCTGTGTTCCTAAAACGACCTGAAAGGTAGTAAGACTAAGTTTTTCATAAATATTTTTCTTCATTTTCTCAGATAGATTCATTTGTTTCTTCTGCTTTTTCATGTAAATTCCAACAAATGTCTCCTAAGAGAGCATCTAGTTTTTTACCACTATACCAGTGGTCGATGGTCACCTGATGGAAACGTTCACCATGTTCATCAGATTCGTCTGGGGACTGTACTAATTTTTTAGCGAGGCAATGCAGAGAATTAATTTTCAGCGATATTTTACATTTAAAGTATGGAAAGCGGTAACCATTTTGTCAATGTGTAAGCGCCAATCGTCGGATCAATGAATTCCTAGAACAATTTTAATTACCGCTTTGACACAACCCCACGTCAACAACTCATTGTGGCTGAGAGCTAGTTTAAATTGCTCATCCTTCAATAAGCGACAAATATCGGGTCCATTTAGTATTCCTGTAAAAAATGAATGTTAGGAAGTGAAATTTAAAAATGTACACACCAACCTTCCTTTATTTTCATACTTCTCAACCGAGGAAAAATTCTGCGTAATTCGTTTCTGATGACGAATCTGATGAGCATGGTGAACGTTTCCATCAGGTGACGGCGAGACTCAAGCACTTGTACAATGGTAAAAAAATAGATCTCTCTTAGGAGACATTTGTTGGAATTTACATGAAGAAGCAGAAGAAACAGATGAATCTCTTTGAGAAAATAAATAAAAGTATGTATGAAAAACTTAGTTTTAATATCTTTCAGGTCGTTTTAGGCACACAGATTGCTGCTTAATTTGGTTTAATTCGTAATTTATTTTAGCGCCACTTTATCAGGGGAAATTTTTTCCGCCAAAAAGCTTACTTGTTTTTGTTTGAACAAAACTTTTGTATGAAAAAAAGGGTTTTTTTTGATTAATGAGGTCAATTTGGACCATACGAGTTGGGTTTCGAGGGTTAAACTGTTTAAAAAAATTATTCTCCAGGTAACTTTAATGCTTCACTCATTGACATGAAGTCGATAAAGTTAATGAGAAAAAGTTTTCTGAAAAAAAAACTACATCAACATGTACTTGACCTTGAGCCTTGAAAATTTCTCGAAAAAGGAAGAAAGAATTAAATAACGGTAAACGCCATTAAATACTGAAATGATATGTCACTAGCTTGTTTGCAAAAAAAAGTGACCGATTCGTGCACAGTGTAATTATATTAAGAGGATTGAAAAAACATAGGATCTGAAGAGTGGAAAAACCTTCAAGGGATTAAAAAAAAAATGTTGGGCCGAACAGGAGCAAAACAATTTTTGCTTCGTACAAGCTTACAAAATGTAAGTAGCGCAGGTAAAAAGCAAAGGTACTCGTGTGTTTCTTTCGTCTTTTTAGGACCTAAGTAATAGGAATATTAGCTCAAAAAAATTATTTTGTTCTTAGCCTGGCCTTGCCATTGAAAGGGTTAAGTAAGTGTATATAATTTTTATATTTTTTCAAAAAAGGTTCAAAATACTGGGCTCTCATCACGTAACTTTTAAAACGACTATCGTTTGAACGATGCTATCCGACGATATTAGTTCTTAGTTTGCTTCATATAAGTCCATCGCTATCGTCTCGTCTATCGTTGTTTTCTACAGTTTGAAAGGCTCTGCAAAACATATATTCAGTGCCAAAAGTGATATTTACTTTTATGTAGAATTTGTTTTTGGATTTGTTTGCTTCAAAAGTGAAAATTTAAGGTAAAATGTAAGAATAAACAAAAAAATCAAAGAGAATATCGTTCTGCAGGCTTTATTGTAGTGCTTTACCCTATAATATGTATATTTAAAAAAAAAAACAAATAAAAAATGGCGAACTTGTGAAAAACAAAGTTGTAAATCTAACTTTTTTTAATTTGTTTAAAAAAAATGAACTTATTGAAAAATTTATTGTTTTAAAATTCCGGAACTAGCTATGTATGCCTTAAATAGCAGGTGAAATTTTTAGCCAAATCGGTCAAATAGTTTTTAGTTAGTGCTTCCCCGAATTTTCGAAAACGTTGTTTTGAAAAAAAAGTTTTAACAGTACTTTAATATACCTATGTTACGACGCTTTCTCTTCTTTTGGCTGTAACTTTAAAAATATTTTCAATTTAGGTCTAAGACTTTTAGAGTATATTTTTCAGATTTAATTTTTATATTCTATTGCGAAAAATTAAAAAAAAATTTGATTTTTTGAATTCGTCAAACTGGTGGACAGCTACTTTAATAAGCAATGAATTGTAATATCAATGAAATGGAATAGGATCTAATTTTAAATCTCTTATAAATTAAACTGTTTAATGGATTTATTCATGCATCTCTTTTATCTTCATTATTTTTTGTGGATGTACTTCTATCTTGTAATTCTATATTTATTATATGTACTTCTTTTGTGTCTCTTTTTAATGTCTGTGCGTGTACATCTTTTTGCTTTGAAAATGTTGGTCACATTATGTATACATCACGTTTTTGTGCCGCAAGCTGCGTATGTTTAATCCCTTACAATCTAATTATTGCAAATTACGCTGCTGTAAACTTACCGAACATACGCTGTTTACATCGACAACACGGCGTTCATTGAATACCACTAGTATTTCTTTATAATTTATTTTTTGCCTTAACTAACTTAATTGTAAATTACACTTTCAATTAATAAAATTCACTAATTAGGTTTTGAGCAATGGCAAAAAGAACTTTTTATTTTAAATTTGCAAAGGATCTTTCTAAATTCCTACACAACGAAACACTGAAACATACCTTTTTTCCAACAGCACAAAACACTGTTAGCAGATTGTCGAAATAATTTTGTTAATAAAAAATAAGCATACTTCAGAAATATGAATAACCTTATAATAATTGAATCATGACTTTATCACATTCTTAAAATGAATCATGAAATTTTCGATTTCTTACTGCACCACAATCGTAAAGAGAGAGTTTTGCGTACGTTTTCGGGTTACATTTTTTTAAATCCATGTTTTTTAATAAGTTGATCTAAACTTCATCCTTGGAAAGACTGACTTCATTAAATTTTGTTACCATCAAAAAATTGTTCAATGCGATCCTAAAGTTTTCGGTGAAATTCTAATTTTATCGTTTTCTTATTTCGAATACTTTTTTGTTTTTACCCTGGATATATTTTTACTTTGTTCAAATAAAATGAAAAGAATTTGTTTACATTATCATTTCCTTTTAAGCATATTATCGATATGGAATAATAAGACTTCATTTCTGAGTGCCGAAAAAGTCATTTTCTATGGTTCATATTTCAACTCGTTTGTCAACGAAAAACTATTCGTTCTTGAGAGGCATTTCAGTCTGACGAAAGAATATAAAATCATTTATTTCTGAGCGCCGAAGAACTACTTTTCAACGTGTCCTTTTTCAACTCGTTTCCGAAAAAAATAGTACAATCATGGTTATTTTCTTAACTCATTTCTGAAGAAAGAAATTGAGAGGCATTTCGAGAAGTTCGTTTTTGAGAGGCATTTTAGTCCGACGACTGAATCCAAAAGGGTTCTTTTAAAAGTGCCAAAAATGAGCTTATCTTCCCGAAAAGGTTCATAAGTGAATTAAAAAAAAGACAGTTTTGTTTCACAGGGTTGTTTCAAAAAAAATTTATGATTCTTTTTTAAACTCATTTCTGAAGAATCAAAGGTTCACTTTTGAGAGTCATTTTCGACCTAGCTTTTTTTGGCCAAACAACTGGGCATCGGAAGAGATTTCCATTCATATTTCAGATGATTAACATAGTAAAAATAAAACATAATTAGAAATATTGCAGGGAACATTTTCCTACTCAATGACTACTTTTGAGGCATATTTTAAACTTTTTTTAAAAGGTTAAAAAAAACCTATAAAAAAGGCTTAAGAAAGTTAAATATAAACTCAAAAAATTTTAGGCAATGAGTTGACGTTTCTAACGGTGTATCAACTAACCCACTCAACCTATTCTATACCGAGCTGTGCTCGTTTGAGAATGAAATAAATCCGAAACCTGTACTGAAATAGTAAACGTCATTTACCGCCAAATAGACGCCAAATGCCATAAGACAAAAAAAATTTAAGCAAATTCTTTCAAACTCAAGCTAAATAAGCTTTTTGCATTCTTCACTGAAATATTTATACTTTTTGTGCCACTTTACTGCTGACAGCTAAAAAAACAACACCATAAGTATTAACATAAATTAAAATAAACATAAACATTAGCAAATTAAATGAATATACGTGATAGAGCACATAGATAAATGTACAGAATTAACGATATAAAAATCATTCTTAACAAAATTTTCACTCACTCAATTTATTGCAACATTTTAAATTCTGCACATTGTGAGCGCTGTAAGGTATGCTTCGAAAATTTTACCAGAAAATAAGCAACACACAGTTGTTGCATATTCATGAGCTGCTGAGAAATTTTAAATACGATAAAAAAAGCAAGTTTGTTTTAACTATATACCAAATTACTTTTCTTTGGCTATTTTAATTGATAGATTAAAAAAGGGCTGCAGATACAATATTGAACAAACAATTTCTGGTTAAAAAACACTTTAAAGCTAGTGAACATTATGCAGAAATATAACTAATCGGTTCAGTTACCATAATATGCTGTAACTCTTTTTATATCATGGTCTTAAATTTAATTGCTGATAATCTGTAAAACAATTTTATTTAAATAAATAAAACGCTCTCTCAATTGCGAATATTTTATCTAAAGCTCTTATTTATGTCTGAATGTTGTTTTATTATTTATGTATGGTATAATTTGCAGTTTTTATTTGAGAATTTCATTAAGTTTTGTGCTAATTTTTGTACATTGAAACGCCACCGATGACTCCACGGACAACAGACTCATTCACAAGAATGTTTTTATATGGTATCAACCCAAATGCATTTGCCTGATTTCTCTAGCTCTTCGTTGTATTTTCTCATTTCCTCTTTCATCAACAGAAACATGATACCTTTACGCACGGTGATGGACATTATTTGTGCCGATTTTAATTCGCCATGAATAGGAACGATCAGCTTCATTATGCTGGTTTGTGGACGTGCAGCGTACAGGGAAGCGTCTGCGCCCATCTTTAATAATTTTGCATCGCTGTTGTTAAGAAAAATATTTAATTTAGTGGTAGAAAATTTGAACTCAAACCCACGTACACATCTACGGTGGATGACATTTTTCTTGAATTTTTGATATTTTTGTATTTTTTTAAAAATTATTACAATATTTACATGCGTTATTTTTTTTATAGACTGATTTTATATCCAATATATTGTTTTTATATTTGAGGCTGTGACATATTTTACATAGACTACTGAATGTGAAAATGGAGAACAGCCAAGTGTTCTTATTCAATACATAGTAAGATTATGGCAGAGCAATCAGGAAGATGCATAGCAAAATTAGAGAAGGTATATGCATGATACAAAGAACTACAGATAAAGTATTGCGCATGTCCGCCATCTTTGCTGTGACGTGCAAGGTGCTCCTTGGTTGCAACGTAGTAACAATTTATTCATAGGGTATAAAGATTTTAAAATGCCTACATTTTCTTATGAAAACTTGTTTTACCGAAATGAAATAAATATTGTTATATAAAGCACATGACCAAAATAAAGTAAATATATTCGTTAGTACTGTTTGTGAAAAAAATTTGCATATTTTGAAGGGGTGCTTTTTCCCCTTTTTACCGATTAACACAAAAAGCGGCTACGATGCTTGATGTGCTTGACAGAATTTTGACTGTTTGTTCGTTTTCATTTTGGTATCTTCGTCACTTTTCGACATTTTCTTTTGAATGTACTATTCATCAAGTGTCACATTTGACGAGCACCAATGACGAGGTGCGCAGTAAATGTTGTTCGTTGCGCCGGGAATACTTTACCTGTAGTTCTTTGTATCATGAGGTATATGCATTTCGGACTGCGTTCTCTTTCTCATATCCAAAAGTGTCAAAGTCGCTGTTTTGCGAATGAGAACAAAAGGAAGTCAATGGCCGCATTCAGCGGAGTCAAAAATTGGTAACAGATTGTTGTCTTAAAATTTGCTGAAACACTGAAAGAACGCTACAAATTGGAGTGAGAAACCTTTGCAATTAAATTGTTTACATAAGAAAGAGATTATAATAATTAAGTTAAATTAAATAATTTACAACTTTTCTACGGTATCGCTACCATACAGTTCAAAACATTTAACACTGCTGAATGCGGTATTAATAATTTATTATTAATAATAACTAAATTATAAATTATTTATTAATAATTATTAATTATTATATAATTTATAATTTATAATTTATAATTTATAATTTATAATTTATAATTTATAATTTATAATTTATAATTTATAATTTATAATTTATAATTTATAATTTATAATTTATAATTTATAATTTATAATTTATAATTTATAATTTATAATTTATAATTTATAATTTATAATTTATAATTTATAATTTATAATTTATAATTTATAATTTATAATTTATAATTTATAATTTATAATTTATAATTTATAATTTATAATTTATAATTTATAATTTATAATTTATAATTTATAATTTATAATTTATAATTTATAATTTATAATTTATAATTTATAATTTATAATTTATAATTTATAATTTATAATTTATAATTTATAATTTATAATTTATAATTTATAATTTATAATTGATAATTTATAATTTATAATTTATAATTTATAATTTATAATTTATAATTGATAATTTATAATTTATAATTTATAATTTATAATTTATAATTTATAATTTATAATTTATAATTTATAATTTATAATTTATAATTTATAATTTATAATTTATAATTTATAATTTATAATTTATAATTTATAATTTATAATTTATAATTTATAATTTATAATTTATAATTTATAATTTATAATTTATAATTTATAATTTATAATTTATAATTCAAAATTTATAATTTATAATTTATAATTTATAATTTATAATTTATAATTTATAATTTATAATTTATAATTTATAATTTATAATTTATAATTTATAATTTATAATTTATAATTTATAATTTATAATTTATAATTTATAATTTATAATTTATAATTTATATTTTATAATTTATAATTCAAAATTTATAATTTATAATTTATAATTTATAATTTATAATTTATAATTTATAATTTATAATTTATAATTTATAATTTATAATTTATAATTTATAATTTATAATTTATAATTTATAATTTATAATTTATAATTTATAATTTATAATTTATAATTTATAATTTATAATTTATAATTTATAATTTATAATTTATAATTTATAATTTATAATTTATAATTTATAATTTATAATTTATAATTTATAATTTATAATTTATAATTTATAATTTATAATTTATAATTTATAATTTATAATTTATAATTTATAATTTATAATTTATAATTTATAATTTATAATTTATAATTTATAATTTATAATTTATAATTTATAATTTATAATTTATAATTTATAATTTATAATTTATAATTTATAATTTATAATTTATAATTTATAATTTATAATTTATAATTTATAATTTATAATTTATAATTTATAATTTATAATTTATAATTTATAATTTATAATTTATAATTTATAATTTATAATTTATAATTTATAATTTATAATTTATAATTTATAATTTATAATTTATAATTTATAATTTATAATTTATAATTTATAATTTATAATTTATAATTTATAATTTATAATTTATAATTTATAATTTATAATTTATAATTTATAATTTATAATTTATAATTTATAATTTATAATTTATAATTTATAATTTATAATTTATAATTTATAATTTATAATTTATAATTTATAATTTATAATTTATAATTTATAATTTATAATTTATAATTTATAATTTATAATTTATAATTTATAATTTATAATTTATAATTTATAATTTATAATTTATAATTTATAATTTATAATTTATAATTTATAATTTATAATTTATAATTTATAATTTATAATTTATAATTTATAATTTATAATTTATAATTCAAAATTTATTATTTATAATTTATAATTTATAATTCAAAATTTATAATTTATAATTTATAATTTATAATTTATAATTCAAAATTTATAATTTATAATTTATAATTTATAATTTATAATTTATAATTTATAATTTATAATTTATAATTTATAATTTATAATTTATAATTTATAATTTATAATTTATAATTTATAATTTATAATTTATAATTTATAATTTATAATTTATAATTTATAATTTATAATTTATAATTTATAATTTATAATTTATAATTTATAATTTATAATTTATAATTTATAATTTATAATTTATAATTTATAATTTATAATTTATAATTTATAATTTATAATTTATAATTTATAATTTATAATTTATAATTTATAATTTATAATTTATAATTTATAATTTATAATTTATAATTTATAATTTATAATTTATAATTTATAATTTATAATTTATAATTTATAATTTATAATTTATAATTTATAATTTATAATTTATAATTTATAATTTATAATTTATAATTTATAATTTATAATTTATAATTTATAATTTATAATTTATAATTTATAATTTATAATTTATAATTTATAATTTATAATTTATAATTTATAATTTATAATTTATAATTTATAATTTATAATTTATAATTTATAATTTATAATTTATAATTTATAATTTATAATTTATAATTTATAATTTATAATTTATAATTTATAATTTATAATTTATAATTTATAATTTATAATTTATAATTTATAATTTATAATTTATAATTTATAATTTATAATTTATAATTTATAATTTATAATTTATAATTTATAATTTATAATTTATAATTTATAATTTATAATTTATAATTTATAATTTATAATTTATAATTTATAATTTATAATTTATAATTTATAATTTATAATTTATAATTTATAATTTATAATTTATAATTTATAATTTATAATTTATAATTTATAATTTATAATTTATAATTTATAATTTATAATTTATAATTTATAATTTATAATTTATAATTTATAATTTATAATTTATAATTTATAATTTATAATTTATAATTTATAATTTATAATTTATAATTTATAATTTATAATTTATAATTTATAATTTATAATTTATAATTTATAATTTATAATTTATAATTTATAATTTATAATTTATAATTTATAATTTATAATTTATAATTTATAATTTATAATTTATAATTTATAATTTATAATTTATAATTTATAATTTATATTTTATAATTTATAATTTATAATTTATAATTTATAATTTATAATTTATAATTTATAATTTATAATTTATAATTTATAATTTATAATTTATAATTTATAATTTATAATTTATAATTTATAATTTATAATTTATAATTTATAATTTATAATTTATAATTTATAATTTATAATTTATAATTTATAATTTATAATTTATAATTTATAATTTATAATTTATAATTTATAATTTATAATTTATAATTTATAATTTATAATTTATAATTTATAATTTATAATTTATAATTTATAATTTATAATTTATAATTTATAATTTATAATTTATAATTTATAATTTATAATTTATAATTTATAATTTATAATTTATAATTTATAATTTATAATTTATAATTTATAATTTATAATTTATAATTTATAATTTATAATTTATAATTTATAATTTATAATTTATAATTTATAATTTATAATTTATAATTTATAATTTATAATTTATAATTTATAATTTATAATTTATAATTTATAATTTATAATTTATAATTTATAATTTATAATTTATAATTTATAATTTATAATTTATAATTTATAATTTATAATTTATAATTTATAATTTATAATTTATAATTTATAATTTATAATTTATAATTTATAATTTATAATTTATAATTTATAATTTATAATTTATAATTTATAATTTATAATTTATAATTTATAATTTATAATTTATAATTTATAATTTATAATTTATAATTTATAATTTATAATTTATAATTTATAATTTATAATTTATAATTTATAATTTATAATTTATAATTTATAATTTATAATTTATAATTTATAATTTATAATTTATAATTTATAATTTATAATTTATAATTTATAATTTATAATTTATAATTTATAATTTATAATTTATAATTTATAATTTATAATTTATAATTTATAATTTATAATTTATAATTTATAATTTATAATTTATAATTTATAATTTATAATTTATAATTTATAATTTATAATTTATAATTTATAATTTATAATTTATAATTTATAATTTATAATTTATAATTTATAATTTATAATTTATAATTTATAATTTATAATTTATAATTTATAATTTATAATTTATAATTTATAATTTATAATTTATAATTTATAATTTATAATTTATAATTTATAATTTATAATTTATAATTTATAATTTATAATTTATAATTTATAATTTATAATTTATAATTTATAATTTATAATTTATAATTTATAATTTATAATTTATAATTTATAATTTATAATTTATAATTTATAATTTATAATTTATAATTTATAATTTATAATTTATAATTTATAATTTATAATTTATAATTTATAATTTATAATTTATAATTTATAATTTATAATTTATAATTTATAATTTATAATTTATAATTTATAATTTATAATTTATAATTTATAATTTATAATTTATAATTTATAATTTATAATTTATAATTTATAATTTATAATTTATAATTTATAATTTATAATTTATAATTTATAATTTATAATTTATAATTTATAATTTATAATTTATAATTTATAATTTATAATTTATAATTTATAATTTATAATTTATAATTTATAATTTATAATTTATAATTTATAATTTATAATTTATAATTTATAATTTATAATTTATAATTTATAATTTATAATTTATAATTTATAATTTATAATTTATAATTTATAATTTATAATTTATAATTTATAATTTATAATTTATAATTTATAATTTATAATTTATAATTTATAATTTATAATTTATAATTTATAATTTATAATTTATAATTTATAATTTATAATTTATAATTTATAATTTATAATTTATAATTTATAATTTATAATTTATAATTTATAATTTATAATTTATAATTTATAATTTATAATTTATAATTTATAATTTATAATTTATAATTTATAATTTATAATTTATAATTTATAATTTATAATTTATAATTTATAATTTATAATTTATAATTTATAATTTATAATTTATAATTTATAATTTATAATTTATAATTTATAATTTATAATTTATAATTTATAATTTATAATTTATAATTTATAATTTATAATTTATAATTTATAATTTATAATTTATAATTTATAATTTATAATTTATAATTTATAATTTATAATTTATAATTTATAATTTATAATTTATAATTTATAATTTATAATTTATAATTTATAATTTATAATTTATAATTTATAATTTATAATTTATAATTTATAATTTATAATTTATAATTTATAATTTATAATTTATAATTTATAATTTATAATTTATAATTTATAATTTATAATTTATAATTTATAATTTATAATTTATAATTTATAATTTATAATTTATAATTTATAATATATAATTTATTAGTTATATAATAAATAAGAAATATAACTTTACAAGCACTGTGAACAACAGAACAAGCGCATGCACGCCAAGGCATTGTGAGTTCATATTATCTAAAAAATATCTTTCTAATCAAAACGTCAATTTGACTGGAATTACATTAGCGTTGCCGTTTATCGAAATATATGTGGCTGCCTACGTTTTACACTTTTGTTGAATTAACAAAACCTATCACATAAGCATTATACATATGTAGTTTGTTGAGTCAGTGGTACTGTTTTTATTATTATATTTTTTTATTCTTGTAGTATTTTGACAGTAAAAAGCTCGGTACTGATATCATTACAGAGTAAAAGACATAATCCTTTCACACGCTGATAATCTAAGAATGCGCAAGTATTCCACTTTACAAAATGTCAATCCAAATGCATCTGCCTTTTTTTTCCAACTCTTCGTTGTACCTTCGCATGTCCTCTTTGAGTAGTAAATACATAAAACCTTTACGAACATGTATTGACATTCCTTGTGCCGCACCCAACTCCGAATGTATGGATCCAAGTATCTGCTTTATACCAGCTAGTGAACGCCCACTGCTAGTGGCTGTGCTGCGCATTTTTAACAAAAGAACTTCACTGTTGAAAATAAATTTATTTACTCATTGGTAAATTGGCAATTGTGCTTCAAAGAAATTACTTACACTGGGGATGATCGGTATGACATTTTGTTATGGTATTCTTATAATGCCACTTTCTATTGTTTTTGTTTTTTTTATGTTTTTTAGTGTTTTATTATATTTGTTTTGTGTGTTATTGTGTTTTTGTGTGCACTAATGTGTATGTTTTATTATATTATTTTTTGACAATATTTGAAATGATATATTATTAAGTTTGATTTGTGATAATGTTTTGTAAGTTTTAAAGTTGAAGAGCCTATTTTAAGATCTAATTCTGTAAGTTATAGTTTTGCTTATTGTTATTAGTATTAAAACTATACATTATTACACTTCGAACTATGTTCTCTTATAGTGCAATATAACATAATAATAAATCAATATCCAAAACGGGCATTTCCATGGTAGCGCACGTAACGTTCGTACGTCTTATTTGTTCTTTAAAATTAAAAAAAGCAAAAAAAGTAAACTTTTTGTCTTGTTTTGATTTTTGAATAGCACTCTAGTATTACTTTATTTAGTATAAAGGTTGGAAGTGATCGATATTATTGTTCAAAGATATAAGTAAACAAAAAAAGACGTGTTACGACGCAAAAAAAGTAGATGTGGTGTTTGTCTGCATCAGTACAAACGGAAAAAAAATCTGTGAAGTGTCTACGAGTTTTTTTAATATAACCCAGAATAATGTTGCCATATATTCATAACTATTTCGTTGGAAAATCTTTTTAAATTATTATGTCGATTTTATATGATTTAAATACAAATTCTAAATGTTTGATAGTTTAAATCATACTTGGTTTTAAATACAAATAAAAATTCTAGTTGTTTGATAGTTTAAAATCGTTTATTGAGCTTAAGGTCAAAGTTAGAACAATTAATTGTTCTAACGAATCTTTCCAAAGAAACAACAACATCAACAACGTTTTTTCAATATGAAAAGGAAAAAATCACTGGCTTATTTTATTGCAATTTCGGCCTTGCTAAAGGCTTCATCAGAAATCTTTGTGATACCCCGTGAAAGCGCGCACTAGTGCACTGCACCACAGAGGTGATGAGATTTTAAGTGTAAATTTTTCAGTTTTTCTCCCATTTCATTTTTGCACATTTGTTGTTGTAATTTTGCTTTATTTTTAGACTTTATGCTTATGCTATTATTATTATTGACCTTAAGCTCAATAAATGATTTTAAACTATCAAACAACTGGAATTTGTATATAAAATCAAGTATGATTTAAACTACCAAACATTTAGAATTTGTATTTAAATCATATAAAATCAACATAATAAATAACAAGGTCATTTAGAAAAAAAATTTTTGAATTATTTATATACACACCGTAATACGATAGATACCTTACGATGCAGATATATTCAAAGAAGTACAAATTATGCATAGTTTTTTTTATTGAATTTAACTGGAAAACATATAAAATTATTTCGGGACCGTTAAAATCGAGAACTGAAAAAATTTAATTAAACTTTGTAATATACGAGTATTTATTATACCTATAAAATTAAAACGTTCGTTAATATGTTTCAACTTTTGTTGCCATTCATCATGTTTGTTGCCATTTTTAAATATTCAAATTGAGAGCAGCTCTCAGTACTCTCTCAATATAAATTGAAACATTCTTTCTCTATTAAGCCTAGTACTCTGTTCGTTTGCGTGAAATTTCGCTGGCAACATCTATTTATTTGTTGCGTGAAATTTCTGACTTAAAGTTTGTTGCGAGGAGTTTCTATAGCAACTTTTCTCAGAGAGACTCAGAGAATTAGTTGGGAGATTTCATATGATATCTCTCTTTTCGCTTCAAAATAAATAGGCAGTACAATTAAATTGTCGTGAAAAAATGTTGATAAGAAACATGTTGCGATAATTTCATGCAGCCTAACAGAGTACTGCTCTGACGAACATGTTGTGAAAATTTCCACACTTGTTTCGCAGCAGTCACTTTTTGTATGGATATTTGAGTGGAATTTCACATGAAACTGAACAGAGTACTATGCTTGATGGAGGTTTAAAAAAATTTTCAGTCACGGTAGACCTTTTGGTGGAAATTTCCGTATCATAAAATCCGACACTATCCGATAATTTTCGAACGATTTCATTTTTTATGCGAACATGTTTTTAATATTTAGAAGTTTTCGAATTTGAATAAAATCGAAATACGTATATCTAATGTGAACTTATTTATGTTTATATCTATGAAATTTAATTTTTTCTTAAAATTTTTTAATTTTGTAATTTTCGAAAATAAACTTGTATATTTCGAACTTAAAAATTTTCGAATTTAGTCAAATTTTTCACGTTAATTTTAATGAAATCTAATTCCTTTTTAATATTTTAAAGTTTTCAAATTTTCGAAGTCTGTTCGAACTGAAAAATTTTTGAAATTAGAGTATTTTATGTGCAGTTATCATGAGTTTTCTTAAAAAATTTAATTTTTTTTTAAATTTTAGAGTTTTCAAATTTTCGAAAATTAACTTGAATTTTTCGAACTTCCAAAGTTTCGAGTTAAGTCAACTTTTTTATTATAATTTATTGATATCTCATCTAACAGTTTTTAATATGTAGTAGTTTTTGATTTTTCGAAATTTTTCGAACTTAAAAAATTTTCGAAGTTCGTGATTTTTCTTATTAAATGTAATTTATTTAAATTTATAAGCTTTGAAATTTTTTGAAATTTTTCGGACTTGAGTTGATCAAAGTTTTTGATATGAAAAATACTTTAACCCTTTTAGGAGGAAATATTTTTCCCACCAACATAAGTGTTACATTTCAAGTATACAATATATATATATATCGTTACCTTAATATAGAAAGGCCCTAACTCATTTTTTGTTACTTTACAGGAGATGGAAAAAACTTAATAAAAATTATAATTTTGAATGTCCGAATTTTCTTGAAATGGATTTTTTATTTAAGACACTAACCAATTCAATGATGTAGCAATATTTTTGCAGCAATTCTTTTTTCTATAGCATTTTTTTTTGCAAAAATCTGTAAAAAAAGCTTATTTTGAAAAAAATGAGTTAGGGCCTTTCTATATTAAGGTAGCGATATAGTGTAAAGTAACATATTCTCATAGAGTAATTCATTGAAAATTTTGATAATAAATTATCAGTTCTACCTTATAAAGGGTTAAGGCCAGGAATACATGATATCAAGGTTTTAAAATAAACATTTCTTAAGAGTAAATCATTGAAGCGATTTATTTGAAAGTTTAAGGGTGCCTCATATCAGGTTTTAAAAATAAAAATAAAAAATAAAAAAATGTATGACTCAAAAAAGTGTGTATAAAAATAGTTATAGTGTACAGTGTAAGGACAGATCTCAGAATTGGCGTGCATCCTTGCATCGATGTAATTCATATGAAACAAAGTAAATTTTATATATACGTTACATTTTCTTGAATATGTCGAATTTTTTTTTTCAAAAATGTCGTTATACACAAGAATGAATAATCGTAAATTTTTTGAAAAGATAACTAAACATTTTTTATTTTTTTTTCAAAAATAACACTCTTGCATACACGCAGAGAAAAAACATAGTTTGAACAACCATGTTTTAAGAGGATCATAGTATGATTCGGATTATGATTGTTGCTAACATGTTCTTAAACATATAATATTTTCTTTGATCATGATAAAATGATTACAACTATATTTTGAAAAATAACTTTTTTGTAGGAACCAAAATATTATTGAAATAATCATTATTCTCTTATTGGGTCGAAAAAAGAATGATTGCAACAACAATATTATGAATTTATTTGTAGGATCCAGAATATTCTTAAAACAATAATTTTACTTTTTTGATTTTCATCACTCCCATTTCCGCAGCTATTAATTAAGATATCTCCAGAGGTTTGCCATTGTCTGGGCTGAACAGAAATATTAATTTAATTGAAAAATATTTTTGATAAAATTTTCTGCCCGAGCTGGGATTTGAACCGCGGCTTTTTCGCTTACGAGCCACGCACACTACCAGTAGGCCACAGTCGCTACTACCGCTAGCCTGACTAATGCTATTCATAAACATGGTACATTAAGTGCATTGCCACAAAAATAGCAAAATGTGTGATAGACAAAATTGCGAAATATATTTACGGTAAATAGAAATATGTTTGCTACAAGTAAAGTCGAAAATGTCACTTATCTGCGTGCTGTTTTAAGGATAAGGCGATTTAAAACAAAACACAATAATTAAACAATTGCCAAACGAAACGGCACATACACCAAAAAAAAAAAGCGGAGTAAATAAAGTCATATGTATTTAAACGTGTAATAACAATAGAGTTCAGCTACTACAGCTTTTTCACACTTTCTCCGCAATAGATCATTTTAAGAACCAACCCAATATCATTGAAATAACTCAAAGATATCGATAAAAGTGGTCCAATAAAAAACCAAAAGGGAGAAAAATTTACCCACCATAATATGGGTTGGGATCAGGGACAACACAAGACATAACAACTAACCATGCGTTTACATAGATCTTATCATACATTAGTTTTCAATCTACTTTTGAGTTGACCTTTCGACAAGTTAACATCGTGCACGCTACAGTTGTTAACAAAGGTACTCATGCGATTTTATGGAGCAGTTAACATATAATTTGTTCTACTAAATGGTAAATATATCAAGTTGTTAGAGTTTCTACTGCTTCTACGGTTAGTGTTAAAATTTATAAGAGAAAGAATTTCTGGAGAATCGAATACACTAGTTATAAGTTGGTGTAAGTATACGATATCAGCAGATTTCCTTCTCTTACTTAAAGATTGCATCTTTAATAATTTTAAACGATCCTCACATGGAGGAAGATTAAATGTGTCAGTTCCACTCAAGCCTCTCAGAGCAAACCGAACAAAACGTTTTTGAATTCTTTCCATACGATCAGCATGCACATTGTAATGTGGGGACCATACTTGACTTGCGTACTCCAAGTGAGGACGCACGATTGAATAATACAGAGTTGTAGTTGTTATTAAGCTATCAAACTCTTTGGCCCACCGTTTTATAAAACCAAGCATAGAAGACGCTTTTTTACAAATTCTATCAATATGCATGTTAAACGATAACTTAGAATCCATGCATATACAATACCAAGGTCTTTGACGGTAGTTACACGACTTAAAGCAGTATCTTTAATTTTGTAATCAAAAATAAAATTGTTCCTTTTACGCGAAAAGGTCATACTTTGGCATTTATCTGGATTTAAAAACATATTATTTTTAGAACACCAAACCTCAAAGGAGTTCAAGTCTGACTGGAGCAGGTCTGAATTGTCATTAGAATCAAGTGTTCTGTATATTTTCATATCATCTGCATAAATAAGCAAATGAGAGTGTTTGATGACGTGGGTAACATCATTAATTGCCAAAATAAACAGAAGTAGGCCCAGGTGGCTTCCTTGAGGAACACCCGATTCTGCAACATATTCAGAAGACAACACGCCTCGGAACCGTATTTGATAAGATCGCTCCATCAAATACGATTTGATCCAGTTTACAAAATATTGTGGAAATCCCATTAATTTAAGTTTAAATAAAATAAGATTATATGGTAATTTATCAAAAGCTTTGCTAAAGTCAGTGTAAATACAATCAACCTGGCTACTAGAATCAATAGATTTTAAGCAGAATGTAGTGAAATCAAGGAGATTAGACACAGTGGATCTGCCAGTAACAAAACCATGCTGACAAGTTGTTATGACTTGCCCACAGTGAATTTTCACTCGATCGTACACTATTCGCTCAAAAAGTTAAGGAATCGAAGACAATTTAGCGATAGGCCTATAATTAGTGACGTCATTCCTGCAACCTATTTTGTAAATAGGACTGATATAAGATTTTTTCCAAAACAGAGGAAAATTACTTTCATTAATTGATTTATTGAAAAGTAACGAGAGTGGCTGACACAAAATGGAGCCACATTGTTTTAACACTGCGGCAGGAATTTCATCTGGTCCAGCGCTAAAATCCTCATCGATTGATTCAATATACTTAAAAATATCCTCTGAAACAAAGACATATGCCCCAAAGAAACTCTGGATGCGTTGTTCATATAATCAAAATACGCTAAATCAGGATTAAAAAAATCTGAACAGAATGATTCTTTAAAAATATTGGCAAATAAGCCACAAATAATTGTGGAATCGTCAGTAAATCCATCCTGAAGTTTGAAAGAAGAAGGAGCCATCAGTCTTCTTCTTAACATTAATAAATCCCCAAAACTTTCTTGGATCAGACAAAATACTCAGCTTCATATTATCCAAATACTCATTATACAATACAGCTGAGCAATTCTCAAATTCCAGAAACAAACGTTTGTATGTTTCTAAGTCATTTGAGTCAAAACTACAAACATATTTCTTCCATGCCCTATTCCTGTTGTTGCGAAGAGTCTTTAAATCCTTTGTGTACCAAGGGTACGCAGAATTTTTCGCAAATTTGAGACTATATGGTACAGACTGAGAAAACATGGCAAAACGCTCCGTATAGAAAAAATTTATTGAACTATTAAGATTATTATTATTTATGTATTCTGTAATTGAATTTAATTTACTATAAAGTAAATGATTCAACCCCAAAAAGTCAGCTTTTTTGAAAATGAATTCATAAACTGTGTCAACAGAGCTTGAATTTACCATATTCTCCCTGCCGGATTTATACCAAATACTCAAAGGTGGATGGTTATTATCAATAGTAGTCAAAGCATGAAGTGCTTTCTGAACAATGACATTGTTACTGTCTGTAGTTAAGACTAGGTCAAGCAACCTTTCCAGACTATTATAAATACAACTAACTTGTTGTAAGTCAGAACATATATTGTCAACAAATATATGTTCTTGGTGTGTCTTCGAATTAGATGCACAAAAATGTGTTTCATCGTCAGAAGAATGCCATTTTAAGTCAGGCAAATTAAAATCGCCCAACAATAAAATGTCGTCATTAACGTCAAGTAAATTTAATATAAATTCTATGCAATCCGCAAGGCTTGCATAGACCTCTACACTGCTCTTGGGAGGAACGTATGCATTAATAATAAATACATTAGAATTGCAATGTACAACCTTAACGCATATAAGTTCGATATTAGCAGAGTAGGGAATATCAATAAAGGAACTAACACAGGAGTTCTTTACAGCTAATAGGACACCATCACCAACTGCAGAATTATTGTCAGCGTGTCTGTCCTTCCTATATACTTGAAAACTATTGTTAAACAGTTCTAAGTCAGTAATTCCTCCTTTCAACCAAGTTTCACTTAGCGCGATAATATCCTCAGAAAAATTCTGAGTTGACAAAAAAATGTCGCGCGTCTTGGAACGCAGTCCTCTTACATTTTGATAGTAAAGGGAAAGCCTATTTAGTTTTTTTGGGTCTGACTGGCGATATTATTCGTCCTTCTAGACCTGTGTTTAGGCTTAAACTCAGAAACAAAGATATTATCAGCCCACAGATTAGAGCTCAGAACAGTTGCAAACTCTTCAGCAGCCACTGTGAGAATAAATGATGCGTGGGACGGTTTATTGCCAACTTTTATGCATGAGCAGAAAGCAGTCTGACTTACTAAACGGTTATGTTTGACAAACGTCAATACATTTTCACTTGTTGTGTCGGGCTGAAGGCGTGAAATGAAAACTTTTTTTTTCTCGACAACGCTCTTAAATTTAATGAACTATTGCGCTCATTAGTTATGTCATTTCTAGCCGGGGGAGAAGGAGATGGAGGAGATGGAGTAATAACCAGGGAACGAAAATAAACCGAACGATATTTTAATGTGCCTCGCATGGCATGAATTTCCGTTCGGTTGCGTATATGTCAGTGCAGACGAACATAAATGTTATTATTCTGTATCGTTCGACAGCATGGCATACACTACATTATAATTATGTTTGTATACTCTCTACTCAACACATTCGGCATACGATATTTTTTACGTAGGCTATTCTCTCTCATTTTGGGTCTCAGAATCAGTGTTGCCAACACTTTTTCATATGTATAAAATTATATATATAATGTAAAAAATGTATTTTCAACCAACTCTTGGATATTTAACTCTATTTGTGCAAAAATTCCCTCATCATCAGATGAATCGTAATATTTATGTACAGACACGGGGTTTTGAAATATTAAATTTCAAGAAGCCTTCTGGTATGTCACAGCAATAGCAAAATACATGTTTTAAATCTTTTTCAATAAACACTATATCACATTACGCATATGCAATTCTATTTTTTTTCATGCTCTGTTTTTACAATGTTCATTGCGCTTTTTACTTACCTTTCCATACTATGTTATTAAATACACATATAGGTTTTTATTTTGCGTAAATGAAAATTTTAATTTGCAAATATTTTATTCATAAGAATGCGCTAACATTAAAACCTTAACAGATCGGAACAAACAATTTTTCTATTGTTTCTTAAAAAAAAGCCGGCAACACACTTAAAAACAAGCATTGAAAACTTTAAATAATTATTTTTAAAAAAATATTCACTTTTCAAAACAAGCTAGAAAAAGCTAGAAGATTAGGGTTGTCAATTCGGTGACCAGCGTGTAGATTGACTCGTAGAAGATTTACATTTACTATTTAGATCGCTTTCAGAAAAGAACAAAAAAGCTTGAGTGTCTCCTTAATGCTCTGTTAACTATTTGCCCAACGTCTAATACTAGCGAACGCGTTTTTTCTGTGTCAACTATTATTAAAAATAAAGTGAAATTGATTTTTTATATCAAATATTTAATATCTAATTGAAAAATACCATACTTATACTTGCTAATATTTTGAGTTAAGAAAGATACACGTTTTACACATTAAATTTAAAATTCCGAAAAAATATGTTAGCTTATAATATTGATAACTTGGCAACTCTGAGCAGAAGCAATAATTTTTTCCCGCTGGTAAGACTTTGTGTGTTCCAAATAAAAGAAGTATACTTTAATAAAACTGCTTGCTTTTTTAAAGTTCAAACCTTAGCTGGGAAATTTCGATCACGACTAGTAATCAATTACATTATATTTAAAAAATAGTTGTAATGATAAAACAATTCTTATGCAAAAAAAATTCTATTAGTAATTGATTAAGATTACAAATAACCAAAAAATAATCACGATTACTTTAGATTACGCCAAATAATAAAAAAAATAAAAGTACGCAATAAAAAAATCGAAGTACTTTTAAATAGGACTGTCATCTACATCGTAAGAAGAAATTAAGAGGTTATGTAATGAGTTAATTTACCACTGGGATGACGCTAACACTGTCGAATTGTTTTTGTTTTATTGCATCATTATTCTCTATTCATAGCATTGAGAATCAGGAAGAGTTGCACAGTGGTGTGAACGCGGAATCAAATAGTTTTCTAGTGACAATTTTGTTATAACCCTTAAGCCTTTGAGGTGATATTAAAATTAAAACAATTGGCTGCGAACCTGCTTAAAAGAAACCAAGAGGGTAAAGATATTATTTTTGACAGAGCAGAGTGATAGCTTAAATTAAAAAATTTAATTCCTTATGAATTGAAATTGTATTTTGCTTACAATCTTAAAGTTAATATTAACATTTAAAATAATTGGCTGCGAACCTATCTTAAACGAACAAAAGAATAAATAAATTCGTATACTTTTTTTAAAGAGCTGTTTTACTATATTTACAACAAAAGTATGTAGCGTTCATAGTTTTTGTGTTACATGGAAAGTAGTCGCGGTTTGGGGCGGGTTTGTTTGTTTTCTAATTATAACTCACACGCATAATTTTATTGGTCAATGACGATTCCTTCTATTTTATTCCTACATGAATACAGTATGGAACCACTGTGCGGTGTAATTCCATGAAAGTTCAGCAATCATCTTATTTGTGTTAGTTCGCACTAATATAGTAAAATACACAAGGGGCCGCACTCGGATCTTGCTGAACAGGAAGGGCCGAGCGCTAAAGTATATATAAACTCTTTCAGTGAATTTGTCCAATATATTGGACACGACAGAAAGTAATTTTTAATATTATCTTGCAGCGGTTTTTTTTAATTAATTTAGTTCTATAAAATACAATGTACCAACATGACAAAAACAAATTTGGAGAGATATTTGACATTAAAGTCAGTTGGATTTGGTTTTTGTCCTATTTTGTAAGAAAAACCAACCGTACAGAAATCATATTAATGTTTTTTCTTACTTTTTATGACAATAAAATGATAATAAAATTAAGAGGATTTTTAAATTTTAAAATTATTTTAAAATGATAATAAAATTAAGAATAAGTAGCGCAGGTAAAAATCAAAGGTATGCTTCTTCATCTTTTTTAAAACCGTTATGATAGGAGTATTAACCTAAAAAATACTATTTCGGCTTAGCCTAGCCATTGAAAGGACTTAAGAGACGTTGAAGTGAAATCGTTGCAGTGTCAGTCAGATATCTTTAAACCATTTAGATGTTTTCTTTTCTAATATTAATTATAAATACCTAAGTACTGTCTATAAAGATTTTTTTACATTACAAAAATAGTGATGAATATGCTGAGTCTTAATTATCGAAACATGTAAAAATTTCAAGTCCTTTAAATAAATTTGGAGACTTTTTAAGAGAAAAAAACTTGTTATAAAGTGATTTTTTGGGAGTTAGGCGTTGTTTCTACCCGAGCCACTAATTTTCGCACTTCATCTTTATTTTTAGATAGAATCTTAATCCACTACTACACGGTTTATGATCCAGCTAAAATTTTTTTATGGATTTATACACTGAGAAAAGAAGCATACTAAAATCAAAGAACATTTACTCAATATTAAAAAAAAAATTTTATTTGTTTGAGCGCAATTTTTTTTTTTTTGTTTTAAATGGAAACTTTTCTTTAAAATAAAGAAATAAATTCCAAAACAAAGAAATAGTTTATTCCTTTAAAGAAAATTTCTTTCTTTCTGAAAGAATAATTTCCATTTGCAAAAAAAAAATTTGAAAAAATAAATTTCTTTGATTGCATTCTGAGTGTGTAATTCATTTTTAAAATCAATATAAAAAATAAAACAAATAAAATTTTACTTTTGAATCCAAATTCTTAATTTTTTGAAATAAATGCTAAATAGATGCAATAAAATGATATTGTTTAAAGAAATAATTTCCTTAAAACTAACGAAATTTCAGATTTTAAAACAAATACCTGTGTTTTTTATTTCAAAGTTGAACTTATTTCTGAGTTTGTTTAAAATGGAATAACTAGATACACAAACAAAACTTTATGTAAAAAAGTAGTTTCATTTCCGTCAGAAGCCATATATGGCTGTTCGAAGGAATGCGTGATTTCATGACCTTAACATGTACAATTGAAACACAATTCCATAAACATTAAACAGTAGTCTTATATTCTATAAAAAAATTCTATTATATTGGGGGTTGGAATTAGTTTTAAAGGTTTTCTAAGAGATGGCGTAACTATCAATAGATCGCATTGGGCACACCTGTGACTATATTCATTTCAAAGCACATTGTCTAAGCTTCATTTTTCAGTTTGTGTCATTCCACTGAAGTGTAAACAACATATATTTTTTTCTCTGTGAACATGTCGACTTTCGTTCCAACAAAACGCAATTTGCGGGAAGGTTTACTTTTGTGATTCCATTTGAAGAAAAAGCGGTTAAAGCACAACGCACGCTTACTGAGGCTTACGGGGACTATGCTCCATCGATTTCTACTTGTGAGTACTGGTTCCGGCGGTTTAAAAGTGGTGATTTTGATACGGAAGACAAAGAGCGTCCGGGCCAGCCGAAAAAGTTTGAAGATGAGGAATTGAAGGCTTTGCTCGATGAAGACCCGTGTCAAACCCTTCAAGAATTGTCAAAATCATTGGGAGTCGACTTATCAACGGTCGGCAAACGCTTGAAGGCCATGGGAATGATTCAAAAGCAAGGAAATTGGGTGCCGTACCAGTTGAAGCCGAGAGACGTTGAACGGCGATTTTGCATGTGCGAACAACTGCTTCAACGGCATAAAAGGAAGAGTTTTTTGCATCATTTTGTCACTGGCGATAAAAAGTGGATCCATTACGATAATCCTAAGCGAAAAAAATCGTGGGGACCACCCGGCCATGCATAAACATCGAGGGCCAAGCCGAATATTCATGGCGCCAAGCTTATGCTGTGTATTTGGTGGGATCAGAAGGGTGTCGTGTGCTATGAGCTGCTAAAACCTAACGAAACCATCACTGGGGAACGCTACCAACAACAATTGATGCAATTGAGCCGAGCATTAAAGGTTAAACGGCCGGAATATGCCAAAAGACACGACAAAGTGGTTTTTCAACATGACAACGCACGGCCACATGTTGCAAGAACCGTCAAGGAAACGTTGGAGGCGCTGAATTGGGATGTGCTACCCCACCCGCCTTATAGTCCAGACATAGCCCCTTCCGACTACCACCTATTCAGATCGATGACGCATGGCTTGGCTGAGCAGCGCTTCACTTCTTACGAGGATACCAAAAAATGGGTCGATTCGTGGATTGCCTCAAAAGACGAATCGTTCTTCCGGCGCGGAATCCATATGCTGCCAGAAAGATGGGAAAATGTTGTAGCTAACGATGGACAATACTTTGAATAATATACATTGTACCGTTGTTTCTAAATAAATGCTCAAAAACCGGAAAAAAACCTTTAAAATTAATTCCAACCCCCAATACAAGTGAACTTACTTACATGTAACAAAGAAAAATTAATATTTTATTTTCTGAATTCTCCAGCCATAACGTGATAACACGCACTAATAAAATAAACTGAGATTTTCTTAGCAGCTGTGTTTTAAAAAAAAGAGTCGTGTCGACAGACAGACAAACAGACGGAAACGGCTAAATCGGCCCAGTTAGTGATGCTGATCAAGAACATATAATATACTTTTCTAAACCAGACACGCCTTTTTATGGGCGTTAGAAAGAGTATAAAAATAAATAAACTGAATAGCTAAAAAAATGCTTTGATTATTCATACTAAAACAAGAGCGCCCTGCAAATGTATGCTACCTACAAAACTGGATGCGCCCTTGACACGCAGCATGTGCTTGAACAAAGATAAAATGTTTTTCTCTCTGCTTTCTCAGTCTCTCAAACAACGCTTCTCATAAGGTTCTTTAGTGTAGCTTATACTACGGAACAATGATGTTTATGTTCAAGTATGCAACTTGAACGCAACCGAATAATGGCCTTGGTAATGAATGCTACACAACATAAACGTTCAGTTCTCTCAAATGAACGCTTTACTACCTTAACGAACGAAACGTTAGAGTTTATTTTCGTTCCCTGGTAATAACTATATTATCCATTCTCACTGGCGTAAACACTGGTTTAGCCGAGATCTGCTTCGTTTCTAAAGTGGCTCTTTAGGTCTTTTTAGGTCTTTTTTAGATGAAAATATTTGAGTCTCAGAAGAAGAGGCTGGAAGAGTCTGAGACAATGCGGTCGAAATATTTACCAATGAAGACTTTTCATCATAAATGCTAGTACTAAGTGAGGTGCTTACTTCATTAAAAAATGTAACACTTTCTTTAAAATTGTTATTTAAAGCGTTAAAACTATCACCCAAAAGCTTAATTTTTGAGAAAAACTCATCTGGTGAAAGAACCATACACGAAGCACAATACCAGCGAAGACCTGATCGTGGTGAGATTAAATAATCAAGACACGACTTAGAGATCCCAGCACATGAAGTATGGAACAAACGCCCACATGGGCCAGAACAACTGAACATACGGTTCAGAATGTTTTGACTTTTGCAAAGCTCGTCTAAAGAACAAGCAGCAAAATTTTCTACCGAAAAATATTCCATAGAAAAAAAGAGATAGAAAAAAGTATATAAGCAGCAGCTCAGCTATCAAAATATAAACGATAATCAAAACGATATATGTATGTACTACAACAAAACATTAAAAAATTCAACTACACAGCATGAAAATACTATATATTTGGAGTCAATTTAACTCTTTGCATGCATGGTATTTTGCCAAAGCTGTAAAAACTATGTTTAACTCCGTTTGTGTGTTCAATTTACTTCAAAAATTGAATTTGTTTGAAAAGTCGTACTGACTCCGTTTGGAGTTGTTTTAAGAATGAGAAATTGAGAATTTTTAAATTTTGAGTTCACTCAAAAAAAAAAAAAAAACTAGAATCAACTCATTTAAATGTACCATGAAACTTTAAAAATAAACAAACTCACCCACAAAAGAGTCAAATAAAGAACCCGTCATTTCTTTTGTGTTTAACTATTTTTATTTATTTCTTATTTCAATTGAATACAAAGGAAATTAAATTTAACGCCGAAAACAGAATCTCTTCTCCATACTCACAGAGCAGCTTAGCCACAATTTGGCAATTTTGAAACTCCATAATTTCTTATAAAACAAAACTTTTTTTTTACTTTGAGCTCATTGAATTGCGCTCAACTCTCAAAATTTGTTTCAAAGGTGTTTCATTTATTTGATTTTAATTGAAATTTTTTAAAAAAGGGATTTTTGTTTTTAACATATTTGAAAAAAGAGATAAATATTTGCATTGATTTTACAATTGATTGTTGTTTTGTTCGTTGAATGAGGGAAAAGATATTTTTTAAGCATTTATCAAAATGAAGTATATAAATTGATGCTAGAATAATTAAATTTGGTACAAAAATAGGTAAAATATTCTGAAGGCGATTTGTGTTATGTGAGCAGGGTTGCCTATATGTCATGACACATACATTAAAATTTTTGTATTAGTGTTTAATGCAGTTTCGTTAATAAAGTATGGTAATATGTGACTTTAGTATTTTCCAAAGACTCATAAATTCCTTTTAAGAAAATGTATATATCTTGACTTTTATCAAAACAGCAGTTGCATACCAAATTTAATAAAATTGTTTAGTTTCCCAAAATTTTCTATAAAAAAATACACCGCAGGTTAAAAAAATTACGGTATAGTGTATATACAGTACAGAAGGTAAACTTCTTAATATAAAGAATAAGATAGATTATTGCAAAAAAACAGAGAGTAAGAAAGAAATAGCATCTCAAACGAAATACAATACAAAATTTTTATAAAAAATATTCTGTTTATTTAATATTTTCATGTCATAGGTTGGTGCTTCATTTAGTAATACTGGTCTTAATGGTTTGCGATGTATGCGGAATATGTCCGTGATTTGATATTTACGAGATAACGCGAAAATTCACCTAAGGCGATCTATTGTGAGAGCGCTCATACAAAAAGCAAAAAATTAAAAAAATGGCTTTTATAATTCATATCAAAACATCTAGAACCCCTAAGGGGATCAATATATGAGCTGGTCCTATTAAGTTTTCCCCCTTAACACTTCTTTTGAACTCACCTTTTCTCTATCTGTCAACCTTTTGGAGGTCCCGATACAAAAGACACAAAAAAAAAAAGAAGAAATTGTCTATTATAGTTCATATCAATAACCCCTAGTGAGGTCAAATGTATGAGCTGGTCCTATTAATTTTTCCCCCTTAACACTTCTTTTGAACTCACCTTTTCTCTATCTGCCAACCTTTTGGAGGTCCCGATACAAAAGACACAAAAAAAAAGAAGAAATTGCCTATAATACAATAGTTTATATCAAGAAATCAATATGTATGAGCTGGTCCTATTGTTTTTTTTTATTTAACTTTTTCTTCTATACACACATACACTCTATCTGCCACCCTTCTAGAGGTCCCCATACAAAAAATATATCATTGCTTGTGTACACAATTTTTCGTAACGAGATTAAAAAAACTTTCGTGACGAGACTCGAAAAATTTTAGCTTCTATATCAAATAACCGCATAAGAAGTTTCACTTCCATAAAGATATACGAAAACATATAACTCGCAATAGTAAAAACGGCCCTTTTTTATCATTATGCAACATTTAATTCTTACAGCACATTTGATTTGCTTGTTAAAATATTTGAGTACTTTCTCTTCATTCAAAGAAAAACGAACAAACGGAAATATTTGCTCGAGCAGACTCTGTTTTGTGCTAAAAATAACTCCGTTTCAGCTTTAAAATACAAAAACGTTCTTCATAGATGGTTGCAATAAGTTTTAATAGAGTTAAAAGGAGAAATGTTTGGAGAAGATGCAGAGTTAATTTTAAACTGCTTTTAATTTACTCCAAGCTTTGAAAATGGGTTGTCAAAAAAATTTTATATTAACAAAAAAATATTGATTAAATTCATTTTGTGTTTTACGAAGACAAAACGTTTTCAACTTCTTAAAAACTCTTTTGACTCATAAAAAAACTTGGGTTAACTCTGTACATTTTTTTTCGGTGTAGCCAGGAATCGATAAAACTTATTGTGTCTAAATGAAGTGAAAGCTTTTCCTGCAAACTGTACAGACACAATATATTCTTTCGATTTTTAGTTATGTTCTGCTACGTTTGCCAACGATCAAAGAATAGTTCAGACAAACATTCAGAATTCTTATATGTTAGTCTCTATAATAATATTCACATTTAGCATTATTGACAAGAACTACAACATTTTTATTGCAACTAATAGTTGAGGCAATCATAGTATGTTGACGATTTCAATGATGTTATGATTTCAACTATAATGTTATTTTTGGTACCACCATTAGTAAATAATGACTGTACACAGAAAAAACAAATTTAATAAACAGCATACGTTAAAATTAATTCATTGATTTTAATGAAAAAAATCATTGAATTTTAATGAATTGCTCATAGTTTTTAAAGTACTGTTCATTGAAATCAATGAAGTTATATTCATTAAAAATGTTTCAATATAAATCATAAATATCAATGATTTGTTTTCATTATTTTAATGGACTTTTCATTGATATCAATGAAAAGTACATTGATTCCAGTTGTAAATCAAATTTTAGCGAACCATGCATTGATTTTTAATGAACAGTTCATTGAATTCAAGGTTAAGGTCATTAAATGCAATGTATAGTTCATTAAATTCAATGTATAGGTCATTGAATTCAATGTATAGTTCATTGAATTTAATGAATGTTTCATTGAATTTAATGAACAGTTCATTGAATTCAATGTATTGTTCATTGATTTCAATGTATAGTTCATTAAATTTCATGTATAGTTCATTAAATTCAATGTATAATTCATTACATTCAATGTATAGTTCATTGAATTCAATGTATAGTTCATTAAATTCAATGCATAGTTCATTAAATTCAATGTATTCAGTTCATTAAATTCAATGTATACTAATTTATTCCGTTTCCAATTTTGTTTGAAGTGAAACGCGAAGTTGTGAAGACGTGTGGCAATTGTGTGTGTAAATTTTAAATAAAAGGTGATAATAAATTAAATTAAAAGTGAAGAAAATGTTGTGCTTTGAATGTAAAAGAAAATTTAAATCTGTTGAATTACTATTAGCATTAGTAAATAATAGGAAATATACCTGGCATTTTAAGTGACTGCTGCCATCATTTTCAAAAATCTTTACATTTTTAAAGGATGAAAACCACATAAAAGATAAAGCTGTGCGTGCAAAGTTGGCAGAAATTGAAGATTTCACTAATTACAGTGGTAACCTTAATTTTTCTCGAGGCTAAATAAATAAATAGTTATTTTTTTCAATTAATATCTTTCCAGACAGTACTGCTATGAAATTTCTTTGGAGCCTACATGGGTATTTGGTGCCCACTCAAAAAGTATGCAGTAAGGACAACTTTGGAAGAAAAACTTTCCTAAAGCATACAATTACCAGTTCCCAAGAGGCATTCGTTTGTGTTGGAAGCAGCATCCAGGAAGTCGAAAATATTCAACCAGGCGAAAATATTCAACCAAAACTAAAGGCGAAAATATTCAACTATTAATCCTTCCTGTTGGAGAGAAGAACTTCTCCTCATTCCTCATTCATGGATGGTGTAAAATTTCAATTTGATAGTTTTATTAGAACCGTAGATGTGTGCTTTAAAATTTTTCAATTATGTCAATTTAAATATCCTGCGGCATGCACTCTCCTATGGGAGTTTATTGCCGTATATTTTAATTAATTTAAAAACTGTTCAAAATCTTCGAAAATTTGTATATTAAATGACTCTTTAAAATAAAAAAAATATTGTTGAAATTGTAATTATTTCCTTATTTTAAAAATGTTTAGAGAGGGATTAACAAATAATTCGTTGAATTTAATGTATAGATCATTCATTCCAATGAACTAAATACATTCAATATAATGAAATATACATGGAATTCAATGAACTGAATACATCAAATTTAATGAACTGTACATTGAATCCAATAAACTAAATACATTAAATTCAATGAACTTAATACATTAAATTCAATGAAATAAACATTAAATTCAATGAACTATACATTAAATTCAATGAACTATACATTGAATTCAATGAACTATAATACATTAATTCAATGTACTATACATTGAATTCAATGAAATTTAGTACATTGAATTCAATGAACTATACATTGAATTCAATGAACTATACATTGAATTCAATGTAAGGTTCATTGAACTATACATTAAATTCAATGAACTATACATTGAATTCAATGAACTTTACATTGAATTCAATGAACTTTACATTGAATTCAATGAACTTTACATTGAATTCAATGAACTTTTCATTAAATTCTATGAAAAAATCATTAATTTTGGCATTTTTTAATGAACGCGTTCATTGAATTCAACGAAGTGTACATTGATATTCAAGGAACCATTCATTGAAAATCACTAAGTTTAATGAACTATTCATTAAAGTTTAAAGAATATTCATTGAAATCAATGCCCACAGTTCATTGGACCAAAATCAATGAATAATTCATTGAAATTAATGCACCTTTTCATTAATATAATGTACCTTTTTGGTTCAGTGTATTATGGCAAAAATTTGTTTTGGCAGACATAGTACAATGATTTTAGAAAAAAAATAATTATTGCAGTAATCATGTCTCAACCATGTCTTTTCTCTGCGTATATATTTGCAAATATTGTAAAGTATGTATATGTGTGCAAAATTTCGAATTGATTGGTTGAAATTTATTTGAGTTATGATGTACGCCATTTATAAAAATGCAGTTTTGAGAAAAACACGTTCAAAGTCTTGGGCTGGATGGAAGTCGCACCGAAAAAAAAGTGCGGAGACAACCCAAGTTTTTTCGTGAGTCAAAAGAGTTTTTGAAAAGTTAAAAACGTTTTGTAAAACGCAAAATGAATTGCAGCAAAATTTTTTTGTTAATATACAACTTTTTTGTTTGATACAACTCATTTTCAAAGCTGGGAGTAAATAAAAAGCAGTTTCAAATTAACTCCACATCTTTTCCAAACATTTGTCCTTTTAACTCTATTAAAACTTATTGCAACCATCTATGGAAATCGTCTTTCTATTTTAAAGCTGAAACAGAGTTATGTTTAGCACGAAACAGAGTCTGTTCGAGCAAATATTTTCTTTTGTTCGTTTTACTTTGAATGAAGAGAAAGTGCTCAAATATTTTAACAAGCAAATCAAGTGAGCTCTACAAATTAAATGTTAGCTTGAGTCGTAAAGGGACGACTCAAGCCGCTCGTCAATCCCAAAAAAACTGAATAGGTTATCCCTTTACTATCAAAATGTAAGGGGATTACGCTTTAAGACGCGAGACATATTTTCAATGTCTCAGAATTTCTCTGAGGATATTAACGCACTGACTGAAACTTGGTTAAACGGAAGCATTACTGACTTAGAATTGTTTGATAACATTTTTGAAGTTTATAGAAGAGATAGACATGCTGACAATACTTCTGCTGTCGGTGGAGGTGTCTTATTAGCTGTGAGGAACTCCTTCGTTAGTTCCATTATTGTTATTCCCTGCTCTGCTAACATCGAACTTGTATGCGTCAAGGTTGTACATTGCAATTCTAATGTATATCTTATTAATGCATACGTTCCTCCTAAGAGCAGTGTAGAAGTTTATGCAAGCCTTGCGGATTGCATAGAATATGTCATAAGCATAATTGACGTTAATGACGACATTTTCTTGTTAGGTGATTTTAATCTGCCTGACTTGAAATGGGAATCTTCTGACGATGATACATATTTTTGTGCATCTAATTCGAAGACTCGCCAAGAGCATATATTTGTTGATAATATATATTCTGACTTACAACAAGTGAGTTGTATTTATAATAGTCGTGAAAGACTTCTTGACCTGGTCTTAACTACAGATAGTAACAATGTGATTGTTGAGAGGGCCCCCTCATGTTTTGACTGCTGATGATGAAAACCATCCACCATGGAGCATATGGTACAAATCAGACAGGGATAATATAGTTAAATCTAACTCAATAGATAAAGTTTATGAATTTAATTTTAAAAAAGCTGACTTTTTGAAGTTGAATCATTTACTTCAAAGTAAACTTCATGTTATTTTAGAATATGTTAATAATAACACTCTTGATGATTCAGTTAATTTTTTTTATATCGAAATCTTTGCAATGTTTTCTCTGTCCGTGCCATATAGCCTCAAATTTACGAAAAATTGTGCTTACCCCTGGTACACAAAGGAGTTAAAGATTCTTCGCAACAGCAGGAATAGGGCATGGAAAAAATATGTCTGTAGCTTGGACTTGAATGACCTAGAAATCTACAAGCGCTTGTTTCTGGACTTTGAAAATTGTTCAGCTACCTTATTTCAAAATTATTTAGACAGTACTAAGCTGAGAATATTGTCTGATCCGAAGAAATTCTGGGGTTTCATAAACACCAAAAAAAAAAATCTGATGGATTTCCTTCATCATTTAAAACCTCTGACGGATTTTCTGACGATCCTGTCATAATTTGTGGTCTATTTGCCAATCTCTATAAAGAGTCATTTTGTTCAGACTCTTTTAATCCTGATGAAGAGTACTTTGAATATATGAACTCTACACCCAGGGTTTCGTTGGATTCTATATCCTTTACTTCAGAGGATATTTTAAAGTAAATTGGATTGATCGATAAGGATTTTAATGCTGGACCTGACGGAATTCCTGCCGCAGTGTTAACACGATGTGGTTCCGTTCTAAGTCAACCACTGTCCATGTTATTCAATAAATCAATTAGCGAAAGTATTTTTCCACTTTTTTGGAAAAAATCTTTTATAGGTCCTATCTATAAAAAAGGTTGTAAGAACGATATAAACAATTACAGGCCTATCGCGAAACTCTCGTCGATTCCAAAACTTTTTGAGCGCCTCGTGTATGATCGTGTGAAAATTCACTGTGGGAAGGTCATGACAACTCGTCAGCATGGATTTGTTACTGGCAGATCCACTGTGTCTAATCTCCTCGATTTTACAACATTCTGCTTAAATTCAGTGTATTCAGGTAACCAGGTCAATTGTATTTACACTGATTTTAGTAAAGCATTTGATAAACTGCCACACAACTTAATTCTATTTAAACTAAAGTTAATGGGTTTTCCACAAATTTTTGTAAGCTGGATTCAATCGTATCTGACAGAGCGATCTTATCAAATACGATTTCGAGGCGTATTGTCAGCTGAATTTATTGCTGAATCAGGTGTTCCTCAAGGTAGCCACCTTGGTAAACTTCTGTTTATTTTAGCCATTAATGATGTAACCCACATCATCAAACACTCTCATGTTCTTATCTATGCAGATGACATGAAAATATACAGAACAATAGATGCTAAAGGCAGTTCAGATCTGCTCCAGTCTGATTTGAAATCCTTTGAAATTTGGTGTTCTGAAAACAATATGTTTCTAAATCCAGATAAATGCCAAACTATGACCTTTTCGCGAAAAAGGAATAATTTAATTTTTGATTATAAGATAAAAGATACTCCATTAAGTCGTGTAGATGCTGTCAAAGATCTGGGTATATGCATGGATTCTAAGCTATAGTTTAACGTTCATATTAATAACATTTGTAAAAAAGCATCTTCTATGCTCGGGTTTATGAAACGCTGGGCCAAAGAATTTAATAGTATGATCACAACTACAACGCTGTATTATGCAATTGTGCGACCTCACTTAGAGTATGCAAGTCAAGTTTGGTCCCCAAGTTACAATGTACATGTTGAACGTATAGAGAGAATCCAAAAACGTTTTGTTCGGTTTGCTCTAAGGGGCTTAAGTGCAACTGACGCTTTAAACCTTCCTCCTTATGAGGATCGTTTAAAACTATTAAAAATGCAATCTTTGAATGAGAGAAGGAAGTCTGCAGATATCGTCTATTTACACCAACTCATAACTGGTGTATTCGATTCACCAGAACTTCTAACTCTTATAAATTTTAACACTAACCGTAGAAGCAGTAGAAATGCTAACAATTTAATTTACTTACCTTTTAGTAGAACAAATTATATGGCTACTGCTCCTTTACATCGCATGAGTACCTTTGTTAACAACTGTAGCTTTTTTGATGTTACCTTATCGAAAGGTCAACTCAAAAGTAGATTGAAAACTAATGTATGATTAGATCTATGTAAATGCATGGTTAGTTGTTATGTCTTGTGTTGTCCCTGAGCCCAACCCATATTATGGTGGGTAAATTTTTCTCACTTTGGATTGTTTTGGACCACTCTTATCGATATCATTAAGGCTATTCACGGTTTGGGCGTGCTTTTGACAAATCGTATTTATAGCATTTGTTATTGTTCAAACTATGAGCACCTCGCCATGTGACTGTCGTATAAAAAGATTGTGCAACCCTGTGATGTATGTGATTATGCGGTGTCTACAGCCGCATAATCACATACATAAAAATACGAGGTACAAAGGACACGTCCAAGGGCTGCTTTTATTTACGCTTGCCTGCGTATTTGCATTTGTATGCAAAACAACAACAAAGCAAAATACGCTTTCGTAAATTGGCGTACAAATAGCAAATCGAACAAATGGCAGACCAGCGTATTCGAACTGTGAATGGCCTTATTGAGATGTTTTAATGTTATTTGGGCTGGTTCTTAAGATGATCTAATGCGGAGAAAGTGCGAAAAAGCTGTAGTAGCTGAACTCTATTGTTATTGCATGTTACTTGTTGCACAATGATAAAAAAGGGCCGTTTTTATTATAACAAATAATACGTTTTCGTATATTTTTACATGGCAGAATAACCAGGTAGATGCAATTCGGAGAGAAAAAAACGAGAGAACAAAACATTGGCGTAGCTATAATGTCACTATTGACAATTTATTTTTATTCGTTCAGCCATATGGATGTATAATTTACTCGTAACCGTATAAATAAAGCGAGTACCCATATTTTTTGTGTGAAAATATAAGAAATATTATTAAAATCATTACAAATTTAATAAAATGAGCTGTGTTTATAGTTTTAATACAGAATTAATTGTATTTTGGCTGTAAACAAAGCAAATAAAAATTAACTTTTAATAAAATTTTCATTTGACTACTAGTTAGAATGTTCAGTAACCAATTTGTTTGTGTCGCTATGTACGGCTGCTTTGAATTGACAAAATATATTTTGACATTATAGCTACGCATTTGTTATTGTTTTATTTGTCGTAGAGAGCATGTTTCCAGTGAGCCTACCTGGTTATTCTGCCATGTATTTTTATTGAGGTTACAATTTTTTCAGTCTTGCCTTGTTTTTGTGTACACGAATAATTTCATTTTATATTTTTTGTGTTTTTTGTATGGGGACCCACAGAAGAGTGGCAGATAGAGTGTAGGTGTGTTCAAAAGAAATGTTAAGGGGGAAAACTTAATTGGACCTGCTCATACATTTGACCTTTTTAGGATTCATTGATTTTTTTATATGAACTAAATAGAAATTTTTTATTCAATTTTGGGTTTTTTTGTATGGGGACCCCTAGAAGGGTGCCAGATAAAGTGTTTATGTTTCAAGTGTAAATGTGTTCAGAAGAAATGGTGATGGAACAAAATTAGTAGGACCATATAATTTGAGCCCCCTTGGGGTCATAGATTTTTAATATGAACTACAAGAGGCATTTTTTTTGGTACCCCATAAAAGATCTTTATTGAAGATCTTTACAATAGATGCAATTTATTCACGTCGAAAATAGCAAATCACGGACATACAGTGTTGCGCAAAACAATAGCAACAAAATAAGTGCGCTGCAACAAAATCGTGTATCTTTTTTAATATTGGGTACACACAAAAATGATTATAGAAATCAAAGCATATATTCATACATCATATATAAAACAAATCAAATTCCAAATTGGTTTTGATTTTTTTATTAAATTTAAAATTAATGTGACTACATTCAATTTTTCTGTGAGCAAAACAATAGCAACGAAACTTGAAAAATGTAAAAAGAGAACAGAAGTTCGAAGAATTATTGGAAAAAGTTCCATTATTGTAAAGCACGTGTTGTTTGTAAGTCATAAATATTTAAGTTTAGTTTTTTTGTGCTAGTTGTGACATTGACTGTTCCATTTATAATGGCACGTTTTAAATACTGTGAAGCTCTTAAATTACAAATTATTTCCGAATATAATATCGAAAATTCGCAAATATCTAACGTGAAACAGTTTGATATTAATCGGTCAATAGTTTGCAGATTAATAAAGAAATATACCTTCACAAAAGACGTAACAACGGTACATTAAAGAGGGCGACCGCGGAAAACATCGCTGCGTAATGACAGGAACATTTGTGGTGTGCTCAAGCGAAATGCATTTGCCACAGCCAAAGAGGTTGTTCGGACACTTGATTTAGATATCCACCACAGCACTGTTTGAAGACGAGCCGTTGAGAACGATTAAAGAAGTTATAGACCGGCAGAGAAACCTTTGCTTACAGCTTAGCATAAAAAACAAGAAGAGGTGTTACAATTTAAACAATTCTGTCTAAAATTGTGGCAACTAGTTGCAATTTATTGTTTTTTAGACTCAGTCTTCCAAAAGAGCACCTAAATTGGACCGCTCAAAAATCGAAAAACAACTTGATTAATTCAGATGGGATGTGCACGGTACGGCGCCACTCAGGTACACGACTTGAAGCCCGAAACTGCAAAATAAATTTTGAGCATGGATGTGATGGCATAATGGTCTGGACTTGTTTTTCCTATAAAGAAGTTGAACCATTTCAAAAAATCTATGGAATTATGGATCAATTTGTATATAATGACATTTTAGAAAGCAAGATGCGACCACATTCAGAGTGGAATATGTCGCTTCAGTGAACGTTTCAGCCCGATCACGACCCGAAGCACACTTCAAAGCTCATCAAAGATTACATAAGAGGCAAAGGGATTCAAGTCCTTGATTAGCCGGCACAGTCACAATGACTTGAATCCCATTGAAAATCTTTTTGGGATTTTGAAGGTAAAAGTTTCTGGTCAAAGGTTTTCCAATAAGACTGCACTGTATGAAGCGTTGAAACTTAATTGGGAACATATACTAATACTAACATATCTACTTTGCCGCTCAGCTGTAAATCGGTTATCAAGAATAATGGATCTTACAGCAAATATTAATTATGTTGCTTTTGTTTTGCTCTCAGACAAACTGAATGCAATCACATTAATTTTAAATTTAATAAAGAAAACAAAACCAAATTTCAATATGATTTGTTTTTAATATGATGTATGAATATATGCTTTGGTTCCGATTGTATAATCATTTTTGTGTGTCCCTAATATATAAAAATATACACGATTTTGTAGTAGCGTACCGATTTTGTTGCTATTGTTTTGCGCAACACTGTACATATATCTCATATTTAAGTTATCACAAACCATTAAAATCAGTATTACCAATTGAAGCGCCAACCAATAACAGTGTAAATATTAAATGAACAGGATATCTTTTTCCAAAGTTTGTATTGTATTTCTTTTGGGATCTCTCCCTCTCTCTCTCTCTATCTTTATATCTCCATCTCTTTCACAAAAAATCTCTCTTATTATAAGTTTTATTGTCATTTTTTTTTAACTTACGGTGTATTTTTTTAGAAAATTTTGGGAAACTAAACAGTTTTATGAATTTTTATGTGCATCTGTGGTTTTTATAAAAGTATAGACACAAAGTATTTATTAGTTCTTCGATAAAGTCACATATGTACCATATTTTATTGTCTAAACTACATTATACACTGATAAACAAATGTTTAATATATGTATCACGACTGTTAGGCAACCCTGCCCACTTAGCTCAAATCACTTCAGAAATATTCTACCTATTCTTGTACAAAATCTAAGTATTCTAGCATCAATACAATCGGGATAAAGCATATTAAATAAAATGCCACGCCCACTTTTCCTCCACATAGGAAAACACCTAACTCATCTCTTAAAAAACTTTCATAGGACTAGAATTAACCTGGGGTTTGATATTGACTACATTTTGCTAGATGCTTAAAAAATATCTTTCCCTTCATTCAACAAACAAAACTACATGTTATTTACATAAAACAATTGTGAAAAAAACGCAAATATTCTTACCTCTTTGCTAATATGTTATATATAATGCTACCAACTCATGTTATTAAAAAATAAGTATGTTTAGAACACTGAATAGTAAGTATTAGTAAGTCTAATTTTTTTTTAAATAAGTATAAATAAGTATTCTACCTCAGAAAAATAAATTGAATATTTTTTTGATACAATTTACTAATTTTTGTAAAAATCAATAGAACCCACAATATTCTTTAAATATTGTCACACCATCTTTTTGTTCTCCTTAAAAAGTTTTGTGTATGCAATCTATCTAAAACCAAAAAGTCTTTAGATAAAAAAAAAAACAAAATATTAATTTTATAAATTTGAAATTCATTTATATTTCTAATACATAAAATAGTTTAAAAACAAACAAAAGCATAACATAAAGTTAAAAGTTATACGCACTTTCAAAGTACAGTATAGTCTTGCTTATCCGGACACTCGCAATTCCGGACTTTGCAGTAATACGGACATCTTTACACTTCATACATTTTAGATATTTTACCTCTATAGTTTGGACAAAAAACAAAATCGAGCATGTTTGGTTTACAAATGTACTTTCGCTATATAAATCAAGTGAAAGTTGTCTTTTCAAATGTATTTCGTTGAGTTAACGGGGCTTTTTGTGAGAACAAGGATTATTTACTTGCATATTGTCATTCATTTCATTTAGTTTACGCAGTGAATTTTTACCTACATGTGTGTGATAATAGTGTGAATATTAAAATTTAAGTTTAAGTAGATTAAGTTTAAAACGATAAATCTTTTAGAAGTGTAAAATTTAAGATTTTATTGAAACTGTGAAAATCGAAAATCTACAGTTTTTGATATAAACATAAATAAAGACAAAATTTAAAAATATGTGTCGCAAACATTCCAAGGATCACTTTTAAGGAGGATAAAATTAAATTTATTCAAAGAAAAGGCAAAATAATTGACTAAATTTTTTCCAGAGAAAGAAAAAAAAATATCAGCCAAGGCAAGCGAGCATCCGCAATTATGTAAAAGTATTTTCGTGAAACAATATTAATTTATTATTATTATTCATTATTTATGTTAGTAAATTTCTAAGTAAAAGCATTTGAAGTAATAAGGCTCAACTATGCATTCAAATGTACTCAAATTTTTTTAACAAATTCTTCAGCTTTCTGTTTTCCGGACACATTCAGTAATACGGTCATAAACCAAAACTATATGTGTCCGGATTAACGAGACTGTACTGTAGTTTAATAAAAAAAAAAAAAATAAAAAAAATCACATTCAAATGTATACAGAGGCCAAAGAAAAGTTATCATTATTCGCTCTCACTGTCACTGAATTGAAGCGCTACATTAATTTGCTTTTTTCTATTTTGTATTTGAAATCGTATTTGTCTTGGCTGTAAATTTTATTTAAGGGTAAAGTCTAATTGGTCACTTTCGAAATTTTTTTCTTTTTTTTTACATTTTTCGAATGAATATATATCTAAGAATATTGTATTAAATTTTTATGATGATCCGAGCAGTATAAGTAATTTTTTCAACCCAAAGCTTTCTCTACCTGAACTCATGTTATCACGTTTTCACGGACGCCCCACAGTATTTCTCCGGTGGGCTGATCCTTCTGAAATTTTAACCACATATTTAACACAAAACAACTTACAAAATAGACTATAATCGTGTTAAAAGATTGATTATTACTATATTTTTTTACAAATAACAGCTGAACAGCAAATAAAATGGTTTTTGTTACTTAAAGTTAACAACAATTGCTTAAAATTAATATTAATAGTCTATTTTATAGTCCTTGTCATATTGAATCTAATACACTTCGGCTTTTTGTTTCACATAAACAGATGCCGAAATATCGTGTGGGAGCCGAGCTGCCTTCAAATTATTAAAAAACATTAATAAAATTTTTTTATTTTTGTAAATTAAGACTTCATTTATCATTCCTAACAACTTATATAAACATATCTTTCATAGCAAGCTTAAGCTACACCCTTAATATTTCAGGTCCTGTCTTTAAAAAATTGTAAAATTCGACACAGCTGTATTCAATATTATTTTTTAAAAATAAAATTGACTCCAGAGTCTGTATTTTTAACGCTGTTGGTTACAATTTTCAAACTTTTTCCGCTTTTGCAAACAAAAACGTTCAACCGGAGCTGAAAAGTAAGCATAGTTAAGTATAAATCTTAAAAGTAAGTATACTTATAAGTATGGAATTTTAGTAAGTATATGAAGCTGAAAATAAGTATGAGACTTACAAAGTAAGTATAGTTGGCAACATTAGTTATATATATAAATATCCCTTTTTTGTAAAATTTCACTTAATACTATAAAAATGAAACACCGTTTTGAAACTGGCAATTTTTGACAGTTGAGCGTAATTGAAGCTTTAAAGATAATAAGAAGTTAAACTTTTTTGTGAAATTCAAGAAAAAAAGAAATTCAAGATTGCCAAACTGTGAAACTTTGCAAGTATGGAGAAGTGGTGATTGTGTTTTCACCGCCTGGCGTTTCCTTTATTGCAACGGAGTGAAGACGAAGAAAACACTAAAAATCTTCTTCGAAAATGGAAAAAGCCAGAGCGATGCGGAGGTAAAAATTTGCCGTAAAAAAAAAATCAAAATTACGTTACATATTCAATAATTTCAGAGCTGGTTATAAGCAATTAATCATTTGGATAAAATTAACAAAGAATATATCAATATCCTTATTCCAGATGGCCAGTTAGATGTTAAGATTATATTTAAAAGTAAATTGATAATAAATCAAATTGAAAACATAGAAGAAATTACGAATTCCTTTTATAACTCTTATGTGGGTTGGTTTGTATTTTTTTTAAGCTTCATGTTACATTTCAATGAGTTGATCTAAGTTTTGTCTGAGTTCTCAATTTAAAATGAATTTAAGAGTTCTTAACCTTTAACTATAGATGTGAACTTTTTGGACATAGTCGTGGACGTGGTGGTAAATATTACCCCTTCAAATTTCAATTAAAAAATTTGATTAAAAAATTTATTTTGATGATTTTTTTTGGTTTGAAAAAAAGCTACTACCTTTTTAATTAAAATAAATACAAAATTAAAATTTTTTTTGCTCTATGTTCAACAAAACAGGCACTTTATTTCACAAGCCTTTTTTTTTATGTGAGAAACATATTACATATCAATCTTATAAAATAAATTAAAAATTTAAAGTTAATCCAAAACTTAAAAGGCATTTCTTCACAGCCAAATGTGTATGTTTAAAGATATAAAAGAGATCATTTAAAAAAAAAATCAATTGTGGAAAATACTGATGAACCTTTCTGGAAGTTTTTTACTCATCCAATTCTGTACTTACACAGTGTAGGCAAATCCGTTTGCCACAGCTCATGCACATTGGTCTACTACATTGTAAACAACTGTGTGTAGTTTTCCGCTTTAGCCTACTAGGGCATATGTGACACAATTTGCGAGCAACAGGGACGGGCTCCACCGGCGGCGGTGCTACGGAGTCTGAACCCAAAATGTTGGTAATTACTCTTCGTAATAGCCGAGGAAGCCTTTGGTTATGTTGTCGTCGTTGCAAATGTGGTAAAACCAATTGTCTTCCCAACTTTTTTAAAAACTCTCCCCTTGAGCTATTATCAAAATCCTTTGATGATTGAAAAATAATATACGCGTTCACAGCACTTACATCCAAAATTCTATAAAATATGGTTAATGGCCAGCGGCGTGAACGTCGAGCACATGAATATATCGAGCATTTTTTATCGAGCTCATCCACTCCTCCTTTTGTGTTGTTATAATCAGCTATCATTGCAGGTTTCCCAGTAAGTTGGTCATCTTCTTTTTTGTGATGCATGGAGGATAATAAAACAACTGCACGATTTATACGAGGCACGTAGGATAAAATTGTTACGTCTTTGGTAAAACCATATATGCAAGATCTCAACGGTCTATTTTTTTTGGGCTGAAATTCTGGTGGAATTTCTCTTTTATTCTTCTTTACTGTACCTAAATAAGTTATATGTCGTTCTTTTAGCTCTTTTACCAGCTGGAGTGACGAAAACCAATTGTCAGCAGTAACATTTCTTCTGCTTCCTTCTAATATTTTACACAGCCTTAGCACTGATTGTGTTGGTACTGCAAGGCGTTTTTCTTCATTTGTTAAACCAACTCCATCAGAATTTTTACCAGTGTAAATGTAAGCATTAGCAAGGTATTGCGTACGTGCATCTGTCAAGGACATTATTTTAATACCGTATTTTGCGGGCTTCTTTGGCATGTATATCTTGAACTTGCATCTACCTCGAAATGGTACTAACATTTCATCAATGCAAGCATGAGTACCAATTGAATAACTTTTTTGACAGTTTTCTACAAACTTGTTGAACATTTCGGAAACTGCAGCTAATGGGTCGCTTAACAATCGTTGCTGTCTATCAAAAGAGTTATCAAATCTTAGGCAGCTAAGAATACAAAGGAGTCGTGCCTCGGACATTGTACATCTAAAAATTTCTCTTCCCGTTCCATCAGTTGCAAAAATAAATTTTGTGTCCTCGTGGTTAGATTTGAATAAAGATGTATAGATCAAGATACCAAAAAATGCTCTCAACTCAATTTTATCAAGACTTTTCGCTTCAGGTTTTTTTGACAGATCAAATTTAGCATTTAATTTTGTATTTGTATGCTCCATAATCATGTCCTCAATATCGCTATCAAAAATTCTTGACCAATATCCACATAAACTGTCTTCCGATTTTCGCTGTAAAGCCGCTGGTAACCGCACAATATTGTGTAGGGGAGTTTTGTAACAGCGGGTTGGTCCTGATGCTGACCACTTGAACCCGTTTTTTCCATAAAAATATTTTACTGTCGATTCGCATACATTTTCTTCTATATCATTTGCTTCGTCACCTTTGCCCTGAATTTTGTCAACAAACTCTTCATCCGATCCATCGGATTCACTGCATGCACCATCTTCTATGCATATTTCATCACTTGCGTCACTGTCTTCAATGCAGAAATCCGGATCGACAATTTCATCGTCGACTTCGCTAACTTCATCATCGTCTTCTAGAATTTGGGCTATTTCTAAATCACTAAGTTTTTTTGAATTTGACATGATCTGCAATCTAAAATTACATATCATGTAACATCAACCAATACAGTTTTTCTAATAATAAGTTTTCACAAGTGGTAAAAATAATTCTATGAAAATCTAACGCTAAGTTTGACGTGTGGTATATTTTTTTATACTGGATACTTACGCTACCGTTGATGTGGTGGTAAAAAATTTTCAACAAAAAAATTACATAAGCTTTGACGAGTGGTAATTTTTACACCAGCATCTGCATTTCTCCGATCATGCTACTCCTACCGCAGTAAAAACACGACTGAGTATTGATGACAATGACATGAGAGAACACAAAGAGAATTGAAATGCTAGAGCGCAACCGAAGAGATTAATTAAAAAAAATGTAAAGAGAGGGTAAAATTTACCACCACCTCCACAGTTAAAGGTTAATACAAGTCCATAAACTTTAATATAACTCAAAACGAAGTCAGCACGACTTTTCAAACAAATTCAATTAGCGGAGTAATTAAAACGCACAAACAGATTTAAATATAGTTTTTACTGCTTTGGCAAAATTCCATACACGAAAAGAGTTAAAATGACCCCGAATATGGCCTTATTTACTCCGTTTTTTTTTGGATGCGGATGCAGCTTTTTAACTTTCAAAGCATTCAAACGGCTTCGAAGTTAGCTTTGAAATTTTAACAGGATATTTTCAAGATATTTGTAAAGTAGTTTATTGATGTTTCAAAATTTAGGTTAGGTTAGGTTAAACCGGATGCCTTCGTGAAGGCTCACATAGACTAATTCAGGTCCTTAGTGGTACCGGTAGCGAACAAAAGGAACCTTTGTGTTTGTTTTAAAAGTCTTTAAAGATTTGCGTTGAGTTCGCAAACCTTAGGAGGGATTCTAGAGAAACCCTGGCTACATCTTTAAGCGACGGGAATGTCGATGAGCCTAGGTATTTTAGTCTCGATCTAAGTAGGGCGGGACATGTGCATAGCAGGTGCTCCAGGGTCTCCACTGTGCCCGGTTCCTTGCACTTCCTGCAGTTGTCATCCGTGGTGATGCCAAGCTTCCTCGCGTGGGCTGCCGTCATGCAGTGACCAGTGAGCATGCCCACTAGTGTCCTGCAATCTTTGCGCGGGCGTGCCAAGATGAACAGAGTTCGTTTTTCGCATTGTGCATTGCACATGATTTTCGAGATTTTGCACGATGTCGTATCTCTCCATCTACGATTTACTGCTAGTGTGGCTCTTCTTTCGAGGTTCCTGTACAACTCTTGTAGCGGAGTAAGTACATGTTCTGCGAGTTCTGATTCCAGCCCGGCGCCTTCCTTTGCTAAACCATCTGCCATCTCGTTTCCCTCAATGCCCTGGTGGCTAGGGACCCAGTAGATGTGCACTCTTTTACGCATCTACTGGGTATGCGCATAGTGCATCTAGTGCATCTCTGCCAGCCAAGACACTTTTGGACTTGATGCCAGCGGAGCGCATGGATTTGATCGCCGCTTGACTGTCAACGAAAATGTTGATGTTAGAGTGCTGTGTGTCCATGCTGAGGGCTATCTAAGCAGCCTTCCTTATGGCAAATACTTCCGCCTGGAAGATACTGCAGTGGTTCGGCAGTTTATATGGCTGCCTTATATTAGGCTCTGTGCAATACACCACCGCACCTACTCCGTAGGCATTTTGGAGCCGTCGGTAAATATGTTGACCGCCTGCTGTGCTTGTTCTATACCTTTGCACCAGTCCTTTGGTCCCAGAAGAGTTCGTGCTTTGGAATTGACTATCGTGCGAGGCACCATGTAGTCCGTACTACTAGGTAGATCCTTTCCGATTGTACAATGTCCAAAATTTTGAATGTGCATGTTGCCTGCTGCCGTAAGGCGTTGTGCCGTTTTTCCGGCTATTAGTTTTGCGTGTATGTCTAGGGGTCCATACTTAGAATGGTTTCAAGCGCTTTAGTTGGAGTTGATTTCAGTGCCCCCGTGATGCAAAGCGCTGCCTGCCGCTGAGTTTTCTCCAAGTGCCTGAGGAATGTTAATTTGTTCACAGCCGGCCACCACACAATTATCCCGTAGAGTAGAATAGGACGCACTACCGTTACATAGATCCAGTGCATCAGAAAGGGTGAGAGACCCCAAGTACTGCCTAGCATCTTTTTGGAAGTGTATAGTGCAATGGTGGATTTCTTCACCCTTTCTTCCACCTTGGTTTTCCATGACAGCTTGCTGTCCAGGACGACTCCTAGATATTTTGTGTCAGTTTTCGGTATGAGACGTATATCGTTCAATTTCGGTGGTATCCACTGTGGTATCTTGTACCTTTTCGTGAACAGAACCAGATCCGTTTTCTCTGCGTTAATACTAACACCGACTGAATTTGACCATCTAAGTACATCTTTGAGTGTGCTCTCCATTATGGAGCTTACTGTTGATAGACATTTCCCTACTATAATAATGCTTATGTCGTCTGCATAGGCAGTTATCCTCGGGGCTCTACCTGCGAACTTTTTGAGTAGTTCATTAACTACAAGATTCCATAGTAGTGGCGAGAGGACACCTCCCTGGGGTGTCCCACTACGAGCTTCCATTACCATAGATTTAGTGCCCCACTCAGCCCGCACCTTTCTACAGCTTAGCAACTTGTCTAACCAAAGGTTTATTGCCGGTGGTGCCTCTATTGCACGTAATCCACTAAGGATTGCGGTGGTTGATACATTGTTGAATGCACCTGAGATACCTAGAAACGCCCCGAGTGCGTATTCCTTGTGGTGGAGGGCTTTTTCTATGGTTACTACTAGGGAATGTAGTGCCGTTTCAACCGATTTCCCTTTCGTGTATGCGTGCTGGTTGGTTGATAACTGGATTGAAATGTTTCTTAGGTGCAAGTCAATCAGTTTCTCGAGCGTTTTGAGTACAAAGGAGGTCAGACTTATTGGCCTGTAGTTTCTCGGACAGGGATGGCTGCTCTTATCTGTCTTCGGTAAGAATACAACCCTCGCTGTCCTCCAAGCCACAGGTACATAGTTTAGCCTGATGCATCCGTTAAATATATTCTTCAGCCATGGGATGACTCTGGTCCCGGAGATTTGTATCCCGAGAACGAGTTTATAGCCCATACGATTCCGTCCGACGTTATTAAGTCGTGTGGAACCTGTAGCGGGGTTATCCTGTGCCCTCGTATTATAGCAGTGTTTGGAGCTTCGGTACAGCCAGGAAAATGCGCCTTTAAAAGCACCTCGAGGGATTCCTGACTGCTCTCCGTCCACTGACCTTTGCGTAGCTGGCTCTGAATGGAGGGCTGCTTTGAGAGTAGCTTCCTGAGCCTTGCTGTGTCCGCAGTTTTTTTCTATGTTTGAGCAGAAGTTCTTCTACGAGTGTCTTTTTGCTCTGCGTACGTTTGTTTTAAAAAGTTTGAGCCTACATTTGTATTCCCCCCAAATTTCCTCTTGGTCAGCTATTTTAGCTAGTTTAAAGAAATCTTTTAGGTCGCGTCTTTGCTCTGTAAGATTCGGACTCCACCATGGTGGTCTGATCTTACGCTTTGTTCGCGTGGGCTTACAAGAGGCATGATAGGCCTTGAGAAGATGGGTCGAGAGAATCTTCAGGGACCTTTCAATGCCCTCTTCCATATTAATTTGTTTAGTAGCTTTTAATTTGGTCTCAATGATGCTTCTGAAGTGGTTCCAGTTAGTGTTTCTGGGGCTTCTAAATATCTTTTGAGCTGGATTGTAGTTAAAGCTTATAATAAAGCTAATATAATTGTGGTCCGAGAAGGAGGGCTGTGCTAGCACCCTCCAATTTGTGACCAGAGTGTTGTTGGCGGAGGATATTGTTAGGTCTAACACGTTTGACGAGGTGGGGCCTACATACGTGGGTTCCTCGCCGATGTTAGCTACGCTAAGTTTATATTGTAGAATAAAGTTAAGTAGGGACTCACTTCGATCGTTGATGTCTGGGCTGCCCCATACTGGGTGGTGTGCATTGGCATCTGCTCCGATGACAACTGCTTGGTTCTTCCCGCCGGCGATTGCTACCATTCTTTGTAGCTCGTCTGGTGGTGCGTCGACGTCATGCGCCATGTAGCATGAGGCGACCAGGATCGGCTCGTCCGCGTCGCCCTCTAGCGCCACGACGGTCAGATCATCAGTGCTGTAATGAGACATTAGATAAGTATAAATGCCTTTCCTTATAAGGATGGCTGTTCTTGTTCTACTTACTGTTGTTGCGAAAAACGTATTGAAGTTTTGTGATCTTAGGCCAGATACCGCGTTGCCCGAGGCAATCCACGGCTCCTGTACTAAAGCCACATCGTAGCCTCCTTCCTCCAATACGAGAAGGAGTTCTGCGCTGGCGGTTTTGCTTTTATGCAGGTTTATTTGAAGGACCTTCAACTCCATTAGGCTGAAGGTTCCTTTACGGGGTCAACTTTTGTGAGTGTGCCTCAGTCACCCGCATCTTCCAGACTGAGTCCTTGGGCATCGTCGGTCACGGCTTCTAGGCCGAGGTCTTTTCCACCTCTCCGGACTCTAGTGTGTTGCTGTTGTTGTCCTTGGGGTGGCGCTTTTTGAGGCGCAGATAAACACTATCAACGCCCCACGCCATCTTCCCGTAACGCGCGTAGAGGATATCTTCTGCTTCCTTGTTGATTTCGAGGATGTAGTGCTGCCCCCCGCTACTATCAGGTAGTGGATCAGCAACATTCAACACCCTCCAATCAGCTGTTGGCACGTCCGGATTTTGCTTCTGTTGAAGCTTCAGTGCGGACTCCTGCGGTACTACTCTTGGGAAGAGTACCTTCGCTTTTGGCAGGGACAGGATACTAGTCCTGTCCACTACTTCCAGTTGGGCACCCTCCCATAGGCCTTGGAGTGTCGGGGTTACTGCTTTCACCCAGTGCAGAGTTGGATCGTCGTTACACTTTAGGATCTTAACCCCATTGAGCCAGCCCGCTCCATCGAATGTGGGCATGGGAGCGTCAGGTTGGGCTTCCAACCTCACGAACATCACCTCGAAAAGCTTCATCTCTACGGATTTCCATCTCTCAAGGGTCATTTTGCCTTGGGGATCACTCCGGTAGATCAGTGCTACGATCAGGTGTCGTTAAGTCACGTCACTGGTCTTGGTTCTTACCTCCTGTTTAGGTTGCGGGATTGTGTTTGTGGTCGGTTTTTGCTTCTGTCTTTTGCTTGCTGGAGCTCCGACTTTCGCACTTTCCACCGATCTTTGGCGTTTTTGAGCAGCCTGATCTTCTACTTTGTTCGCGAACTGCGAAGTCGTAGGTGCAAAGCTTGGTCTGCTCGCGAAGTGTATGCGACCCTCATCCACCTTTAGCTTAGCCCAGGCGAGCGACTCCTTCTCTTTGGAAGAGAGATCAATCTTGCCTGACAGCCGGCTGCAGATTTTAAGGGCCGCTTTGTAGTTGGCCTTGGTCTTCAACCCCTCCTTTGACTTGGTCTTGGGCCCTTCCTTGCGAGAGGAGCTGGAACCCGCTGACTTATCCGGAGAGAGGAGAAGCCTGTCCTCAACTGAGTTTGCACTATCGTGGTCCGAGTCTGCATCGACTATGGCACCCCTGCACAGTAGTGTGGATTTTTTGGCAGTAGTTGTCTTTATACCCAGGCCTGCTCCCGCTCCGGTGACATTTTTGGCAGTAGCTTTGCAACCGCTATGGCCTGCTCCAACCATAGGGGAGGTGTGACTGCTGGCGGCACGCAGTGAGGATTGCTCCTCACTGTGTCCACCGGCAGCCGCTGGTGCTTTTTGTTTGTTTTCATTGTTTTGTTCTTCCATATAATTCTCACGAGTGTAGGACAAAGGAAGGGAAGGTCCACCCTCACAGAGGTCCCTGTGCGTGGGTAAGGCTGGATAGTACCGGAGGGCGCCTGGTATCCGGTACGCTCCGTTTGAGACTGGACTATTTTTAATGGGCCTCCAGCCTAGCAAATCCTCGGCACGGGTCGCATAACACCTTGATTCGGCCCATCGGAGGGACTAGGTGTAGGATAGGAGAGGTGAGATATGGTATGAATAGAGAGGGTATGGGGAGTGAAAAGGGGATAAAGGGTAGGAGTAAATAGCTACTAGTGCAAAATTTAGATTTTTTAAAAAAATTTTCATGTATGGCTTTAAATAATATAATAAAAATCTGCTGAGCTCCTAGTAACTTCTTAACCCTCTTCTTTCACATGGTGAAAAACCAAACAAGATGCTTACGTTACATTCCCAACATCCTGGATGTAGGCTCGATCCAATACTTTACCTGCAAATCAGAGATTTTAGCTTAAAGTTAATCCATCTTGGAGGAGAATTTCTCCTTTGTGCGTTTCAATTGTATTATTTAAATTTTTTTTGTGTGGCAAGGATTAGTTAGTCCCATTAGTTTTAAAGTTTTATATTACATCAATGTCTTATTCTAAAAATAATACTAAAATATCTAGTTTTATTCAAATTGCTTTACTTTTGATTTTAGAATTTTTAACTGCAATGTAATGGAAGTAAAGTTTTACTTAAAGTTCATTGTTATTAGTATTTTTTTTATTATTATTTCAAGTCATTGAAATTGCATTAATTACAAAAATCTGATATGGCAATAGAAATCACCAAAATAAAAATTTGTTATCTTATTAAATAAAATTTTTAAAGTTTTATAAAATTTTGTGGATTTCGTAAGCCTTTCTAAATTTTATTTTTCTTATTAATATTTTCTAATTTATTTAAATAGAGAGCATTTTAATATAATATAATTTAAGAAAATAATGTCATAAAAATTAGCTTTTCTACTGTTGCTTATTTGCGAGCTGGAAAATCGTGTAACAAACTGATAATTTTGTGTCTTTTAAATGTGAGTTCACGTTAAAATGTCTAAATTTGTGCACGCTTGGTAGTGTGCTTGGTTAAGTGTGAACGTGTGAGCGTGTGTGATTAGATTGTTTATGCGTGAGATGATGTGCATTTAAAAATATGTTGTTGGCGGTTTCAAAAATGACGAATTAATTTAACGAGTCATGCAAAAATATGCTAATTTTTAAATAAGATAAAAAATATTTCAGTAGCAAAACAGCGTGATTTTAGTGGAAATGAAAACGAGCGGAAACATATTGCCACCAACTTTGTTACCACTCTACAGTAAAAATTTATATAATTTTTCTTATTTTCTGTTGCTGCTACTCCTCATGCGGGGTAAATACGATTTGCAAAATCTCTAAGCAGCTTAGAACATGCTTTTCGTGGCTTTAATTTGCAATATTTTATTTACTCAAAATATACTCCAAAATACTCCGTATTTGCTGGAATTTTGTACGCCTTTTTAAGCAGTTGAATGTTAAATAAAATACTCTTTTAAAACACGTTATTTATTTTGCAGCAGTCACGCAGCTCATGATTTGTATTGAACTCCATAAAGGATTCTTTGCTTGCTGGTTTATTGTTTTTCCGAATTTATTCAATTTGTTTTATTTGTTTATTTACGAGCTTGTTTCGATATGGAATAAAAAATACTGCAAATTTACTGCTCACAGTTGTCTTTGGTTCTCTTTTTTTTATAGCGAACGCTTATGAAGCAAGTAACAAAAACGTGACAGAAATTAAATGGCTGATACAGTAAATATTGCTGGTATCGTAGTGCTGCAGAATAAACTTGGCACAAAGGCTGTCAAGTTTAACGCCGCATTAAAAATTGAAATCAGAGCAAAACTGCAACTGAATTTTTTTCATGCTTTTTTGCTCTTAACTTTAAATAAAGCTGCATTCATACATTTTCATAATTTGGCTTTTTGAAGCGAAAAATTCTTTGAGATGTAAAAAATATTGCTTCCTTAATTAAATTACCGCAAAACAAAACATACCAAAATGAAAAACGTTATCAAAATCTTCAAAATATCCACTAATTAAATTACGTTATAATAAATAAAATGAACAAAGTAAAAAGTTCCAAAACCTAAATGCATAGCCTGAATGCATAATAATTAGCTTTTTATAGAAAATTACATTACCAATTAAAAGCTGGCGTTGCTTTAAAGTAACGCTTACATTAAAAATCTTAAAAATCAGGACTTTAAAATTTTGACTTGAAATTCGGAGAAAACAAAGTTTAACATATTGACTTTCAATGCAACTCATAAACTGATGAATTTCTAATGGGGGAGAGGTACTTTTAGAGCTTATGAAAAAAAATCACTTTTTTTGGAAAGTTTTTTAGAGTGTAGAAACAATGCTGTTATTAAGCAAATTATGACTGAAATATAAAGCTAAAATATCAAACTTAAATTTCAGCAAATAAAAGTGCCATTTCAAATGATCTTTAAATTTTTTTATATATCTATTTTTTCTTAGTTGGTGTTGCCTTTAAACAACGTTGATCTGATATGAAAACCGCTCCAAAGCGCATACACGTGTTTACGCTCTTTGTCTGAACATAAACTGCAAAAATAAAATTGTATCCAGTTTCAATAATAATAATAAAAAACAAAAAATATTTTTTACTTTTTTTTTCTTGTACCTCAACTTTTTTTTATAATGAAATTTCCGTACTTCAAAGAGTTAATGAGTTAAATAGATTTTCCCAATATTTTCACAACTGATTCAAACTTAATCGATAAATCACTAAAAATACACTCTGAAGTGTCAAAATTTGAAAATTATGATCTAATATAAGGATTATGATCTATTATGATCTAATATATAAAACAATATGTAAAACTAATCAAATTCAAATAGAATTTGCTCTAGTCTCCCAATATTCGCTTAAAAATAAAATTTTTTTTACAATCCTCAAAAAAATGTTTCAATTCTGTAGCATAAAGATAATTTTTTACCATTAAAATAACTTAAGTGGAAAAAATTCCTCAGGGGATAAAATTTCAAAATGGTAATAATGAGAATGTTAAAAAAGTCATGCAATAGCTTAAATATAGCTTAATAGTTCAATAACAAGTGAATATATCCACTACCGATTAACGATTATTGAATTATTATTTGAAAGAAATTTTGTTCACCCTAAAGCATAGTACTCTGTTCAGTTTCATGCGAAATTTCACTCAAATCTTCATATAAAACGTGACAGCTGCGAAACAAGCGTAGAAATTTTCACAACATATTCGTCAGAGTAGTACTCTGTTCCGCTGCGTGAAATTATTGCAACATGTTTCTGAGCAACATTTTTTCACAACAATTTAATTGTACTGCCTATTTATTTTGAAGTGAAAAGAGAGAGATCATATGAAATCTCCCAACTTATTCTCTGAGTCTCTCTGAGAAACGTTGCCATAAGAACTGCTCGAAACAAACTTGAAGTCAGAAATTTCACGCAACAAATAAATCGATGTTGCCAGCGAAATTTCATGCAAACGAACAGAGTACTAGGCTTAACACTATGAATTTTTTGGAGTTTTATATGAAAAAAGCTTTAATAACTATTGTTGAGTAGATTGTCCCTCGTCCAAAATATTTTCTGTGCAGGTGTTGCCTCGATGCATGAGTGTAGAATGCTCTGCACAAACTGGATTGTTGCAGAAATTGCAATAGGACCTAGTTTTCCGCTGCCGTCCGTAATCAGAACGACAAAGGCGACATGAAGGTCTGTTTCCTCTAGGCGCAAATGGCGGTGCAGCTGCGTCTGCTTCTGTAGGTCTTGATAATATCTCCAAAGAACAAAAATCAAAAAGAACAAAAATATGTAGTTATTCTGCTTTTGAACATAAGAATTGATTTTTCTCACCTTTACATCAAATGCTTCCATTGCGTTCCGTATCCTTGGATATGTGGTTATGCGGTTGTTGAGCGCTCGTTCCTCTATGTTTGGTACTGCCAATTATTTTGTCAGCATCATCAGGAATGACCGTCGTCTGTATTTGTTGGCGTTGTAGTCCAAAATAGAAAACGGTTTCTTATTCTTTGATTGGATGTCCACACCGCAAGTATAATGTTGTGTGAACAGCAAAATGACCGCTTTGTTCTTCTTAGGCACATATGAACACAGCGCTACATCGCCTTCGTTAAAGCCGAACAATGTGCTGTTGACAGGACGCATACGATTTTTTTTGGAACTCCTGTGGTACAAGTGTCTTATTCGAGTGCACTGTTTCAACAAATGCAGTTTTTTTTCTGATCAAAATATGCACCAATTCCAAAGTGGAGAAGAAATTGTCAGCATAAATTGTGTGGCCTGCATCCAAATAACTCTGCGCAAGTTGAAGTACAACATTCTGCCCTTGATTGACCTCTCGTATTTGGTCAGGCAATTTACCAGAGTTAATTATTCCGTTGACAGGATAAAATAATTTCGAGTCGCACAACCACCATGTCTTTATACCATACTTGGAAGCGGGTGCGGCCTCTGTACGGGAATAACTGCTCATCAACGGTCAGTGCATCATGCGGAGTGTAAGCTGCTGCCAAGTTAGACTGTAACATTTGCCAAACATCATCAATAGCCGCAGTTTTGCTTCTGGTTAGTCGCTGCTTTCGCGTATTTCCATTGCTGAATCTAAGATATTGTAGCATGCATCTGAAGCGATCATACGATAATGCAGCTTTGTATATTGGACTGCGCGTTGTGCCCCATAGCTCTGAAGTAGGTTCACTATTCGATTTGGTGAGTCCAGCATACAAAATAATATCCAAAAAGGCATCGAACTACTTCAAAGTGACTGTTTTCCATTCTTTTGTGTTCGTTGGATTTTCCAAATTCCATGCAGCTGTCATTTCACGGCCTTTTCGATTTGTTTTGCGTATTATGACTTACGCTATGTCTTCGGTGAATATCGAGCGGAAAATGGTAAAGGGATCATGTAGGATTCCTACTGGTCCCTTTTTCCTCCTCGTGAAGTCGACCACGTTATGAGCACGACTGCGGGAAGTCGGTGGTGCATTTTTACTCCATTTGGTGCCATATTTGGAAATGAAGTAATTGTCACTTGTTTGCGGAGCATCAGTTTCTTCCTCTTCATCATCGTCGTCATCACTAATACCTTCATTGATCTCTACATCTGCTTTACTTTCGGCATCAGAATCATCAACATGAAAATTTGGTTGATATGTCAAGTCATCTTCCGCACCTTCAAAATCAAATGCAGGAACATCAACTTCATCCTCCTCACTCATGAAGTCTGCAAATCTCCCATCCACTGCATTTCTTTCTTTCTCACTCATTTGATCACTCATTTGAGCGTGTGCTACGACGTACCACCATTTCAGCAATATCTAAATTTCTATCGGCCATTGTATTTTCTTTATGTAATTCAGTATAAAACTTAGCACACGATATTTTCTGCTCACTGTGTAAGCTTTGCATGATTCGGTTTACGAAACTGAAGCCGCTTTTATACTATTTTTCTACATTTATCTGTGGTCAACCATAAAGCAGGCAATAAAATTCAAAAAGGGATGGACCGTTTGTTATATTTTCAAGCAAAGGCACAATAAAAATGGTCCAAAAGGTACCTTAAATTCAAAAAATGCATTTGTGATGTGTTCAAACAATAAAATAATTAAAAAAGGTTTGAATTCCCCTAGACAGCTAATTATGTTTTTAAAAAAAAAAGGCCAACAATAATCTAGAAAGCAGGGTGCGGAGAACGTTTGAAATACGATTGTTCTCAATTATCGTTCTCCTCATATAAAATTGTTCTCGCAAATTATCACGAACGAATGGGGAACTCTCTGCTGGCGTCATATTTTTTATCTCTGAAAAATTTGTCAGTTTCAAATTTTTTCAATCGAATTTTTCACAAAAAAATAGCAAGCAACGAACGTTCGTTTTTATTTTTCATAAAAATTAATCCTTCAAAGAAAAATTCAGGAACGTTCGTTTCCTACAATAAGTTCGCGAAAAAAATTGTTGCGGATGCGTAGCTTTGAGCCATGTTTGTGTTGCTCTTAAGTTAACATTTTTTCGTACAAGGACAAATTATGTTATCATAAAAAACACCATAAAAAATTGATTTGACCTTGTAGATGTTTTCATCACCATTCTGTACAAGGGTGAATAATTTTGTCATTTTATCTGTGTCGATAAGCAATAATAGCTTAATTCGACTTACGACAGATCTGAGTTATTGATGTAGCTGTGTTCTACGCATATAGCACTATAAACACAAAATCTAGATCTTCTAGCATGACCAAAGCCAAAGTTATGACACAAAAACAAAATACATTTCCATTTAATTTATATATATTGGGGGTTGGAATTAATTTCAAAGGTTTTTTTCGGTTTTTGAGCATTTATTTAGAAACAACGGTACAATGTATATTATTCAAAGTATTGTCCATCGTTAGCTACAACATTTTCCCATCTTTCTGGCAGCATATGGATTCCGCGCCGGAAGAACGATTCGTCTTTTGAGGCAATCCACAAATCGACCCATTTTTTGGTATCCTCGTAAGAAGTGAAGCGCTGCTCAGCCAAGCCATGCGTCATCGATCTGAATAGGTGGTAGTCGGAAGGGGCTATGTCTGGGCTATAAGGCGGGTGGGGTAGCACATCCCAATTCAGCGCCTCCAACGCTTCCTTGACGGTTCTTGCAACATGTGGCCGTGCGTTGTCATGTTGAAAAACCAATTTGTCGTGTCTTTTGGCATATTCCGGCCGTTTAACCTTTAATGCTCGGCTCAATTGCATCAATTGTTGTTGGTAGCGTTCCCCAGTGATGGTTTCGTTAGGTTTTAGCAGCTCACAGTACACGACACCCTTCTGATCCCACCAAATACACAGCATAAGCTTGGCGCCATGAATATTCGGCTTGGCCCTCGATGTTGATGCATGGCCGGGTGGTCCCCACGATTTCTTTCGCTTAGGATTATCGTAGTGGATCCACTTTTTACCGCCAGTGACAATACGATGCAAAAAACTCTTCCTTTTATGCCGTTGAAGCAGTTGTTCGCACATGCAAAATCGCCGTTCAACGTCTCTCGGCTTCAACTGGTACGGCACCCAATTTCCTTGCTTTTGAATCATTCCCATGGCCTTCAAGCGTTTGCCGACCGTTTATAAGTCGACTCCCAATGATTCTGACAATTCTTGAAGGGTTTGACACGGGTCTTCATCGAGCAAAGCCTCCAATTCCTCATCTTCAAACTTCAAAATCATCACTTTTAAACCGACGGAACCAGTACTCACAAGTAGAAATCGATGGAGCGTAGTCCCCGTATGCCTCAGTAAGCGTGCGTTGTGCTTCAACCGCTTTTTCTTCAAATGGAAGCACAAAAGTAAACCTTCCCGCAAATTGCGTTTTGTTGGAACGAAAGTCGACATGTTCACAGAGAAAAAAAATATATGTTGTTTACACTTCAGTGGAATGACACATGCTGAAAAATGAAGCTTAGACAATGTGCTTTGAAATGAATATAGTCACAGGTGTGCCCGATGCGATCTATTGATAGTTACGCCATCTCTTAGAAAACCTTTAAAACTAATTCCAACCCCATATATATATAACTTAACAGATATAGTATTTGTTAGAACCACTTGAGATTATGACCTTTCAAAAGCGGACATAGTCCCAAGCGGTCTGAATCCCCATTTGTTGTTATGACCTCTTATTAAGCGGTCATAATACTAAATACAATTTTTGGGACTATATTTTTTTAAATGGGAAAAAATTTGTAGTTTGGGATTATGTAATTTGGGGTAATGTCCCGTCACCTCTTATGTTACCAAAAAAAGCACGATAAATAACACTTATGATATTTTTAAACGATTGTGGGATGTGGTAATTCCCATGTTATTTTGTGAGAAAAATCTCTCGCGTGGGTAAAAAATACCTGAAAACACCACAAAATACCTCAAATTACTACAAAAAACCACAATACCTCAAAACAACTCAAAATCCTTCAAATTACTACAATTACGTGGTAGAAATACGAATTAAGGGAACGATGCGTTAATTGAATTGTTTGACGATGATTAACTTTTGTGCGAATTAACTTTTCCGCGATTCTACTTTGATTAAAACTAACAAAATTACCATCATACCATTCTCCATTATACCATTATCTTCAAACTATACCACTATACCATATCCATAACATATATTACCTATTGTACTGTATCTATTATGCAATTTAATCATATAACACCAACCATAACAAACCATCTCTTTTTATTTGATTGGGCATATCAAGTTTATTTACCTAATTCAAAAACATTAACACATTATTTTTTCTCATATGCATGTTCAGTCCACATCTGTATTTTTGTTTCATCTTTTCATGTCAGCAAGTGTACAAAAATACAACAACAAACTTATATTTTGTCTAATAACTCCTCGTACAAACGAACGTTCGTGAATTTTTTCTTCAAACGTTCATTTTTAATTAACAATTCCAAACGAACCTTTGTTGCTTTTTTTTTGTTGTGTAAAAAATTCGTTCGAAAAAATACAAAGCTCACAAATTTATCATAAAAAAAACGAAGCAAGCAGAGCGTTCCTTTTTCGATTGCGAACGTTCGTCTGACTTTAAATTTTTCGTTTGAAAAATTCTCACATACAGCAAAAAACGAACGATGAGACCGTATTTTAATCGATTGCGAACGAATTTTTCCGCACCCTGCTAGAAAGTACCTAAAATTCAAAAAACACGCTTATGATATGTTCAAATAATAAAACAATTAAAACCAAGCCAAAATAAATTGCATTTACTAACAATTCCTTGCAACTTCAGTACAAGTTCCTTAGGGACCTTGTCACCCTTTCCGTACTAAACACCTTTAAGCCCTTATGAATCCTAAACGATTGGTCGGATCACCTTGATTTTCTTTTGAAACGATTCTGCATAAAATTCCCTTGGAATACATATAAGGGTGGGGTATATCTCCCATGGACCATCAAGGAGTAATTTCAGTTTGAAAATGAAAAAGGTCCCCAGGGACCTTCTCACCCATCAGAGGGTTAGTCATGTTGATCTCTTACTCAAGTAAAAGAAGAGCTTCTTTTAAGTTTTTCTCAAAACATGTTTTTAAAAATAGGTTGCAACTTTACGTCTGTTGGGCTATTGGAACGCTTTTAACAAACTTTTATCTTAGGTTCAAAATTTATTGACAGGCTTCTTAAGAAACATTTTCACTCATAAAGCATAGTATTCTTCTGTTCAGTTTCATGTGAAATTCCACATAAAAAATCACCATATAAAAAGTGACAGCTGCGAAACAAGCATGGAAATTTTCACAACATGTTCGTCAGAGCAGTACTCTGTTCCGTACTCTGTTCAGAGCAGTCAGTACTCTGTGAATTTATTGCAACATGTTTCTGAGCAATATTTTTTCACGACAATTTAATTGTATTGCCTATTTTTTTGAAGTGAAAAGAGAGAGATCATATGAAATCTCTCAACTTATTCTCTGAGTCTCTCTTAGAAACGTTGGCCATAGGAATTCCTCGCAACAAACTTTAGGTCAGAAATTTCCCGCAATAAATAAATAGATGTTTCCAGCGAAATTTCACGCAAAAAAAAGAGTACTTGGCTTAAACGTAGTTTAAAAGTCTAGACACAAAAATGTATGTACTATATATATATATATATATCAGGGGGGGGGCACGAATGAGACCAATAAGAGCCACATTAAGATTTTTCAATACCTTTCAAAGAGCCACACTGTACTTCAAATAAAGAAAAAAACCTTACAAAATTTTGCTAAACTCAACAAAAAATTAAGGGAGCAGAAAAATTTGTAATTTTTGTAGTTCTTTTTTAAAAGCTGTAACTTCTTAAAAAATGATCATACCGGAACTTAAAAACAATCCTTTTATGGCACAATCGTAAGAAAAAACACGGAACAAAATTAGTTAGCTTCTTCATTTAGCTTAATTTTTTTATATATTTTATTTTTTAAGTCAATTTTTTTGCTAAAGCCTAGTACTCTGTTTGTTTTCGTGAAATTTCGCTGGCAACATCTGTTTATTTGTTGCGTAAAATTTCTGACTTAAAGTTTGTTGCTAGGAATTTCTATGGCAACGTTTCTAAAAGAGTCTCAGAGATAAGTTGGGAGATTTCATATGATATTTCTCTTTTCACTTCAAAATAAATAGACTGTACAATTAAATTGTCGTGAAAAAATATTGCTCAGAAACATGTTGCTATAATTTCACGCAGCGAAACAGAGTACTGCTCAGATGAACATGTTGTGAAAATTTCCACGCTTGTTTCGCTACTGTCACTTTTTGTATGAAGATTTGAGTGAAATTTCACATGAAACTGAACAGAGTACTATGCTTAAGATATCAGACTGTGAATAGAAAAGGGATAACTTTGCCTTTGATCATCGATATCTCAGCAACTAATGATGGCACAGAAAATTTAAGTACGGTTTTTAAGACCAAAGTACATTTCCTACAAACGCATTCGTTTTTTATTTTTCGTTTTGAATCCTATATTTCAGTTTAAAAAAAAGTGCGAAAAAATGAATTTTCGTGTGTTTTACAAAACTAACCCTTATGTTGCAATTACAAATTGCCAAAAAGTCTTCATGTTTCTAGGTATTTTTTAGCTCTTTCCGTACCCTAAAAGCCCTGGCTAGTTTTAGCCGTTTTTTCGGTCTGAATTGTCAAACTTTGAATTAGGAGCACGCGAATTGCATCCTAAACATCAATTATTTTTGATGATTGACATAAGTTTTTTTTTTTATTTTCCTACATCTTCGAAACTTTTTTTTCTATACCCTAAAAGCCCTGGCTAGTTTTAGCCGTTTTTTCGGTTTGAATCGTTAAAATTTGAACTAGGAGCACGCGAATTGCCTCTTAAACATCAATTACACAGTACAACATTTTTAAGTTCATTGATTGCCAACTCAATTCTGGACGTGATAAATGCCCCTATACGATAGTACTAACTTCAAATCGATATTAAAAATATTTTGGCAGGTAAGAAGACAAAACGAATGATGCAGAAATTCTTCTTTTTGGGTCTTATTTCACATACAGTTCTCAGAATTGAGTTGGCAAATCATGTGTTGTACTGTGTTATTGATGATTGAAATAAATTTTTTTTTCTTAAAATTTTGCATAAAAAAATCAGAAATTTGGAAATTTTTTTGGCCGCTAAACTAGAAACTTTAATCTTTAAAATGCTGTTTTTGAAATACACATACGATGCATTTCAAGAAGCAACAGCCTTTCAAAATCACTTTAAGAATTAGAAACTATTTGTAGTGATTACCTCCATCGGCTGTCAAAGTTTTGAATATATCTTCTTTCTCTTTAATAATAAAACAGAATTTTGTCTCTCTGTTTTGTTTTGTCCTTAAAAAATAAAATTGTTTTGCTTCTCTTAAAAACTAACAGTTTGGGCTCTTTTGTTTATAGGGTGCGATATACGCCTATCTTTTTTTTACTCACTAATAACAAAAAAATAAATAATTAATATCAAGTTGTTTAACGTAAATAACATAACAAAACAAAAACAAGAATTAAACAAATCTTTGGCCAATATTTGAAAACTTGGTTCTATAAAAAAAAGATGGGTGTATATCGCACGCTATAAACAAAAGAGCCCAAACTGTTAGTTTTTAAGAGAAGCAAAACAATTTTGTTTTTTAAAGACAAAACAAAACACAGAGAAAAATTTCTTTTTGTCAGCATTCGTTACAGCTGTTCACAACAGCAACAACTAAAAGAACTGCAATTCGAACTGCTGACTTGGACATCTAGCTCTTATTTTGTGTGACTTGTCTCTAATCTGCGCTGACCTTGTAATGGTTTCATGGAGAAAAATTACAACATAATTACTTAAAAAGAACGTTCAGTAAAGAAAAACAGGGTTCACATTATCAAATTTTTCTTCAAATCGTTGGTCCAACAACAATAGAACAACATTAAATTCCATGAGCTTTGACAGAAATAAAAAATTTTTAATTTGTTTTGATATATTTATAAATAGAAAAGAGCCGCACTTTACTTAACAAAGAGCCGCATGCGGCTCAATGACCCACATTTGCCCACCGTTGATATATATAAATAAAAAAAATTATATTTTTGATTCTTTTCTGAACTCACTTATGAACAAAAAATGGTTCATTTTATGAGATATTGTTTCTATTAATATGATAAAAAAATTATTATTTTTTGAACTCATTTTTTTTAAATTTTTCTATACTTTTCTTAAAACTGTCTCTTCATCTTTCTATCAACATCTATATAATTAATTTTAAGTCCAGATTTGCTTGTTACTTGTATTTTGTTGTTATAATTAAGTGCTTTTTCTCCATATATCTTTTTAAATAACTTTATTTGGTTTGAGATTTGCTTGTTACTTGTTTTTTGTTGTTATAATTAAGTGCTTTCTCACCTTGTTTCTTTTTAAATAACTTAATTATTAGCTTTAAATATTATTTACTTTTTCCGTTGACTATCCTATAACTTCTTGAAAATTTGTTAATTTGTATTGCATTTGAAAGACTATGTCTTACATGAAAACATTAATTTCAATAAATAAAAACATTAATTAATTTAAGAATGCAAAAAGAAAACATTTATGATTAATTTTTTTTAACTCATGAACAAAAATGATTTTTTTAGCTTCTTAAATGATTCTTTTTCGACTCAAAATAGTTTTTTGATTAATTTGCGAAAGAAGTACAGTTTTTATTTATAGGAAAAGTTTTCACACATTCAATATTCTATTGCAAGCACTTTTAAGCGACAAAATAAAAAATCAAAAATTAAAAAAAAAATTCTATACGAAAAGTTCGCAAAACTCTTACCTTACGCAAAACCTTCGCTTATGTTTCAGTGTGATGTATATGAAATGGGCTTGAAAAAAGTTTTACCACTGCAACCTGACATTAATTTACATTCAATTTTAAATAATGGCCATGTTATCAGCCGTGCTCTAGTGAGTTTTTTTTAATTATTGCCCAACCCCTTGTAATTGCCGGTTAAACTGAGTTTACATGCGACACATATTATTGCTTATACTTGAGCTGTGACATTCATGACTCCTTGACACTTACGCATTGACGTATGTGCGTGTGCGTTCTCCTGTGCGAATCAAGTAGTTGCTGCTGTTGCGTGTGACAACATTTAAGAAATTTAATTATTAACGATGAGTGGTAATGTGACAAAACTTGTGCGTGAGTTTGCTGAGAAAAAAAAAATATGGTTAACATGACCAATTTACAAGCTCAAGCGTGGGCTGCGCTTTTACGATGTTCTACGTGAGAACGCATGAGAATAGCATTAAATCAAGTTTATAGGTGTATTTTCGCGGCTTCACCAAACCTGTCAGCTGGATTGGCAGTCAAAATATGCAAAATGCTATAAAAATGTAATGACGAGGTGTAGCGTTATTGTGAAGCTTAATCTTATGATATGACATCATGGAAAGCGTGAAATATTCTTGCATTTAACGAATAAACATATTTTGCCAAAATATTTTTTTATGTACATTTTTAAATTTTGACTGGCTGTCAGCACGTCATAATCTAAAGCAGTGGTGAACATGAAATTAAATTAAGTTATTAATGCTTAAAAACAAAAAATATTAAATACCATTACTTTTGACAAAAACGTAAGACGACCAAAATACAATTACGAAATGCAGATGCAACAACAAATTTTAAAAATTCAAACAACCACCCAGTAAGTTCATTCATGCATACAGCATTCAGGATGTATGCACTGAGCTAAAAAACAACGTAAAACCAAAGGTAACCACCTCAATTTAAATATTTTTCGGAATTTGGCACCAAACACGAAAATATTCAATTCAAAGTGGAAGCACATACATTCAGTTTTATGTTGTTTCCACTTCATCAAACTAAAGTGGAAATTCAGATAGATTCAGATTTAATTGAAAGAGGAAGCATATTCAATTGGAATACTAACGTTTTTATTTTAAATGCGTTATAACTTTGAAGTAACATATTTTCTACTTTGATTGCACGACCTTGCATTAATGAATCAAAGTTATTTTCACTTTAAATGAAATATTGTACTTAACATTTTTGATATTGAGTGGTTACAGGGTCCGTGAAACAAAATCAAATAAATAGAACAAAATAAGTTTTTATAGAAATGTTCTTTTATTAAAATATTAGAATAAATGTGGTAAATTATTTAAAAAAATTATATGATAATCTATATATATAAAATGGAATGTGTGTTTGTTTATTTGTTTGTTTGTACCTTATAGGAGACCAAACCTCTGGACCGATCTTCCTGAAATTTTCACAGCATTTAACTGGGACTCTGGCATGATTAATAGGGTACTTTTTCGACCACGCCCACTTTTACGCCCACTTTTTTAAAATTATATAATTGCTCCCATATAGTTTTTAACAGATTTACTTTAAATTGTATACACATTATACTCCAGGCGAGGTAGAAATAAACATTTCTTACGCCACGCCCCCTTTCACGCCCCTTTTCATGCCAAATTTAAGTTTTAAAGTTTTTGTTCTCTGTAGAAATTTGTTCCTTCCAACGGATTATTTTTTATTTGGTAGTATATTGCTCTTAATACTGTTAACGTTGCCATATTACTATGAACCACGCCCACTTCACCACCCCCTTTTTTAATTCAGATACTTACTTATACCACTAACAATGTTTGCTATACAAAATACTTTTTTGTAATATGTATTTACCTAAAGTTTTATATACTTTTTATCTACAGGTAAGGTAGCCATAGATTTTTTTATTACCAAATCCCCCTTTTTCGCCCCATTTTACTTTAATTATAATTATTCTGCTTTCAATCTATATATATAAAAATGAAAGTCTGTCTGTCTGTTTGTTTGTTTGTGCTTTATAGGAGGCCAAACCCTTGGACCGATCTTCCTGAAACTTACACAGCATTTTACTATGACTCTGGAAAGAATAAAAGGCTATATGAAGATTTTATTGGACAAAGGGGCGTGGCACTGCCCATATAACCCAAAAATTTAAATCGCCATATTTTGGGCATTTTTTGACCTACGTTGATACATATGTTATTTGGTTCATATGATATTGGCATAATTAGGAATACGTACCAGGAGAAAAGTGGGTGGGACCACGCCCCTTTTAAGGAAAATTAAAAATCGCAATATAGTCTTAACTACTGGACCGATCGTCATTAAATTTTCACAATAGGATATTCTTACGAAATAATAAATTTTTGACTTTATAACGTTGTGAGTGGACGAAGGGGCGTGGCCTCGCCCATATAACTCAAAATTTAAAATCGTCATATCTTGGGCATTTTTTGACCGACGGCGGCAGTATTTGCTATATATGGTATTGGCATGAATAGAAGTACGTACCAAAAGAAAAGTGGGCGGAGCACGCCCCTTTGTTTGCGATATATTGGAGGCTGGACCTAATAACCGATCTTAAATTTTCACAGCGTTCAGCTTTGACTCAGGAATACTTATCACATAATAATATTTTTCGACCATGCACACTTCTGCACCTACTTTTTTACTACGTTTATTAACGGCTTTACCACAAATTTAAAATACATATTAATTAAAATAGTGGGGTAGCCCCATTCTCTTTCTCCCACCACTGTCTTCAAAACAGCTGATTTTATAATACGTGTTAATTAAAATAGAGAGTGGGGTAACCCCATTCTCATTCTCCCACAACTGACTGCGAAACAGCTGATTGTGTAATTGCTGCTTTTTGATTGGTCTAAAAGTAAAAAGGGGGAGCATGAAGCAAATTACATGCGATTCAGTGCTGAATTCTAATTGGTTTACAACAAAAAAAGAGGCGAAGCATTCCAATAATTAAATTAAATAAATACATTTTTGTAAATATATAAATACTTTTAATTTTATTTTATACGAGGGGGTAGCGAAGCACACCGGGTTCAGCTAGTTCAATATAAATATTACATTTATATGAGAGAATTATGATTTAAAAAATATAGTTTCAAAAATTTATTTCTCACATAAGTTTTGGCATTATTCATTTGGTATAAACGCAAATTAGAATATATAGAAAAATATACAGTACTTGTGAAATAAGAAATATTTGTAATTAACACACTTTTGTCTTTTAGACCTACTTCATATCATTGAAAATGTTTACAAAATCTTTTGATGCTTATAGGGCTACAAATAACATAAACATTTTGCTCTACATTAAAAAACAAACGAATTTTAAAAAGATGAAATCACAATGGACTCTAAAATGCTACAAAATAATTACATTTATAAATAACTTTCTTATATTGGACCCACTATGAAACTCTTCACCTTCTTCTTTCTTCTTCTCTCATCGTCTTCTTCCAAATTTGTAACTTTGTGTGGATACAGTGTTGGAAGTGTTGACAAGTGTTGTGTCCAAGTTAAGAACTTGGCCAAATTCATTAACTTATTGAATATTTTTCAAGTTTTTTAATCTTGTTAATAAAACTATTATTAAAAGGATTGTGACGAAATTATACTGAACACATACACACAAAAATATGCATCCAACTTCAAATTGACGTGTCTTCCACTTTTAAATATATATATTTTCTACTTCGTTTTCACTACTGACAACTTCAATATAAACCATGTTATTTATCAACTTAATTTCGAAGTGGATGCACTTAAAAGAATATAATAATAAAGTGGATCACCATTATTTCGAAGTTTTTAAACTTCTTATTGGAGATCAAAGGATTTCAATGTGAACTTAAAGATGATTTCTAAAAAATGGAGCAACGTAAAATTAACATGATATTATTTAATTTTACGTTGCGATTTTCTACTGAGTGTGAATACGCTTGATGCTTTGTGTGCATGCCAACATAAATTCACGTTCATTGCCATTTTGCAAGGAGACGTTATGAAAGAGCATGTGTACTGCAAACCCGAAAAATTACTGATATAATACTGTATACATGAGTAATAAGTATTATTTTATGCATACATTGTTTTAAATAAAATAGATTAATACTAATTCTGTATGCATAGAATAAATTGAATTCTGTATGCATAAATTTTTTACTTAATTTTGGTATGAGAAATCTCGTGGTGATATTTGTTTTACCACTTTACCGAACATTTTGGAACAACATTTTTTTTAAGATATCTCAAAAATTACTCAAGATATGCACTTATTTCCATGTTGATAACTCTTGAACTATTAGGATCTTCACTTTGGTCTTTTCAGCCAAGTTCTTCCTATGAAATAAAAATGAAAAAAATCGCTTCCAGTGTGTCTTCTCGAGTAAGTTTTAGAAAAAGTCTTGCTTAAAGTCAAACTAAAAAAAATTCGAACAACATTGCGTATGAGTAACATTATTTGTTTTGAATCGTTGAAAGCGGGCAAGACATATGTGGCTTATTAAAGGTTTAAAAGCAATTTCAAACAATTTTTTTCACATATATATGTTCAGAAAAGTTTTTGGCCAGAATAATTGGAATAGCTTCGCTCAAAAAACCAAAATGAAAATCATAATGGTTCATGAGTTATCAACATGCAAATGAGTGCATATCTGGAGTAAATAAAAAAAAGTATAGCAGTGAGAGGACTGCCGACCGAAGCGAAAACCTATGTATAAAATATTAGTATTCCCTGGAAGACGTTGTCCTGCCACCACCGCCTTACTGCTATATAAGAATTTTCAAGCTAATATAGGGTTTCGGACTATCCTACATGTAGGATGGATTTGACAGGTCGGATGGACATGTAGGAATGTGCGAAAGCTCATACTGCAGCTCGTACTACATGTAGCATGAAAATCAAAAAGTTCTAAAAGTTTCGCCATGATCTTGTTCTTCTGTGTGCGTCCTTGTTTGTAGATTTCCTTGGTAATTGTTGTTGGCGCACTTAGCTGGAAATTTTTTGTAGACGTTGTGAATTCTAATTGTGTCGCAATATGAAATTAGAATTATTTTTGTTAAGAGCTTATAGCAATTTATTAAATTTTTTATATATATTACTTTAACTATTTCTTTTAAGCAAAAGTATAACCATATCAAAAATTACATATAATTTAAGTAATTTATTTAAATTATTTCATTATTATAAATGAAATGCCTTCACAAATGCCCTCTAACGCTGCGCAATCGCTGTGATCATGTCATTCTCTCTGCGTTTTTGTTGTAGATTTGCTTGGTAATTGTTGTTGTGCAGTTAGCTTTAATTTTTTTGCAGATGTTATTTGGTAGCTATGGTCGGCATATGACAATCGAAGTATTTTTATAACGCTTTATATATATGTACATAAAAACACTTACACAAAAAACCTGCAAAATAAATTTATATTTACAGTTGTAACTGAATAACTACAGTCTGCTTTCATAAGCGTTCTATTTCTTAGCGCCTAATGTTGTAAATCGAAAACGCAAACAAACGACAAGTATGACACGAGAAGCAACACCTTTTTAATACAAAATGCTATGGCTTCTCTTGTCTTGCTTGTCGTTGGTTTGCGTTTTTAATTTACAACACTAGGCGGTTAAACTGTCTACGTTCATATTTTAAGATTTAAATTATTAAATTCATTCAATAATGAAATAATTTAAAAAAAATGATATGAATTATATGTATATATTTTTGATATGGTAGTACATTTAGATAAAAGAAATAGTTTCAGCCATTTATACAAAATTTCAAAAATTGATTTAAGCTCTTATCTAAAATAAATCAGTTGTCATATGCCGACTGTAGCTAAAAAAGTCTAAAAAAAATTCCAGCTAACTGTACAACAACAATTACATTTCAAATCTACATCAACAACGTAGTGAGAATGGAAATGTTCACAGCGGTTGCGCAACGTTAGAGGGGATGAACGAATCGGCGTCAGAAAATGAACCGCATTTTGCTTGCTATGCTTTCTGTTTGCCTGGTAGCAAAATCTCAAGTCGTGGAATGGCAAAATTAGACAAGGTACTGTTAAAGCGGAAAGCCGGTGACCGAAACTGTCAAAACGAAGTTGAAATTTCACACAAAATATGCAACCAATGAGAATGCAATAAGAAAGCAAAAATTGGCCAAAATACCAAAATGGTTAAGTTTGACAGTTATGGTCACTAATAAAGAGAACACATTCAGCCCTAAAACTACCTTGTATAGTTGTACTATGAGTGGTGGCATCAAAAGGGACTTCACGGCCAGTCAAACAAAAACCAAATATCAAAAATTTTAAATTTATTTTAACCTACAGCAGCTCTACATACACTTTGAAAAACCTATATCATTCAATGTTTCGCAGCGGAGCAAAGGGAGGGAAAAAAACGATGTGTCAGCAGAGGAACTTATTGATGGTTGCTTGCTACATTTGCTGAGCGCCTTGTAGTTAAGATCCAAGAGCGTCATTTAAAAACTTACTCGCTGTCTGTATTGATGACGAGAGTTACACGCAAAATGACGATGAGGATGACGCAAACCAAAGATTTACCCTCTACCAAAATCGTTCAACGAGCGTAAAGAGGTTTTCACTTCAAAAAAATAACGAAAGTGCTTGAGTTTGTGTGTGCGTGAGCCAACGATATCCCGGTGCATCACCAAGTGCAGCAAAGTTAAACTGGCTTTCTTTGCTGGTGAACGTCCTTCAAGTGCCACCACTAGCAGCACAAGCAAGTGCACTATAAAATTTGTTGCTAGCCAACATCCTCCAAGTGCCACCAGCAACAGCACAAGCAAGTGCAGCGCAAATTTCTTGCTAACCAACATGTGCCAACAAGTGCCATCAGCAACAGCACAAGCAAATGAAGCGCAAATTCTCCTCTTTCAATTTATTTAATTCACGCCGGAGTATAATGGCAGAAATTTGCCTCTGCGCTTGAGACATGCTGAAATGGTGCTTCTGAAATATTGGAGAGTTAACTAGTCAATTGAATTGTGCTGCACTTGCTGGTGCTGCTCGTGGAGACTCTCGGAGAACGTTGGCAAGCAAAAGAATCAGGAAATTTGCGCTGCACTTGCTTGTGCTGCTGGTGATGGCACTTGGAGGATGTTGGCTAGCAACAAATTTTGCACTGCACTTGCTGGTGGTGGCACTTGGAGGACGTTCACCAGCAAAGAAAGCCAATCTAACTTTGCTGCACTTGCTGATGCACCGGGAGATCGTTGGCCCGCACACACAAACTCAAGCACTTTCGTTATTTTCTTTTTTATTATTATGTTGGTTTTTAAGTTTTTTAAGTTTACAATATTACAAGTTTACGAAATAAGTTGCAAGTACAAGCACTCGAATGAAATATGTCGCAAATTGAATAAAATGCAAATTAAATAAAATATTTGTGCTAAGACACGATCGAAATGTGAAACGTCAAAATTTGCAATTGTCAAAATTTCATCGTAAATTTGACACAGCAAAAAAAAACAAATTTATTTCAACACACACAAATTTTATTTAACCTGATATTTTCTATCCTACCACGACTGAAAAGTTTCCTTTTGACACTTACCCTTTACACGGAGGTTACACGAGACAGTACTGTTAAGACAGTTGCAACACATTCACAAATTTTTACCCACACTCACACACACATTTTTACCCACTGTCTTAAGTTTTTTGTAGAATGATATTTAGCATATCAAGTGACAGAATACGCGAAAATTTAATAGAATTAATGGAAAATTTGCTATACTTTGGCGTAAAAATTTTCTTCATAAAATAGAAATTTTTTACTATTTGGCTACTGTCTTGCCAATTGTCTTACCAACTGTCTGTATTCTTTTTCACAGACACAAAGTTTGTCAATTAAAACGTATTTTTCACTGTCTTAACAGTACTGTCTCGTGTAACCCCCGTGTTATGAAAAAATTTATTAACAAAATAATGATAGTTGGCAATTCTAAAAATAAAATGCCGCAGTGGTGAAAATAAAAAGCCACTTACAAATACAACAAGTGTGAAAATTGTCAAACTTTGTTTGATGACATATAATAAAATAAGAGCATGCATGTTATTATTTGAATGTTCAACATATTCCTTTATCACAACTTAAAGATTAAAATGTTAAAACACTTTATCCATACATTATTTTTTCTTGTTTGCAAACGAAGTTCCAGCAGAAAAAGAAGAAGATCGTTCCATTTTTAAATCTCACCATGCATAGCAGCTGTTTAAGTAAAAGCAAATTTTTCAAAAATGTTGACAAATACAACAACTGAAGAAATTGCCAAACTTTAAAAGCATATATAGACCAATATAAAGCGAATTAATAATAAGTTTTGGTTGCAAACATCTTATTGCAACCTAACTTAAGTATTTATATACTAACAAACAGATTATATGCATTAATTTCAGGAGTTGCCAAGTTATTTCTTTGTGAGTTTGCGGCCGATTAAGAACAAGAGACGATAATTGTTGATATTTTTATGCACAAATACATGCAAACATTCTAATTTTTCTATCTTGTTATCTTTGTTTTTGTATTGATGGCGAGAGTTCCTAGGAAAAATACGATCACGCAAACCAAAGATTTACCCTCTACCAAAATCGTTCAACGCGCTTAAAGAAGTTTTCACTTCAAAAATAAAATGAAATAAAATAACTCAAACGTTGAAAACTTTGAAAACACATTAACACATTTAAAAAATTAAGTTTTATACAACTTTTGTAAATACCTACACAAGCTATGTGATAGGATAATTCTTGAGAAAGTTACGCTCCCAATTGTGCGAGCCTTAACTGCATGCATTTATTGTGTCTTGATAGTGTCATAAAATGTAGATAAACTAGCTCGCTACAAAAAAAAAAAAAAAAAAAAAAATACATGCTGTTTTGCCATAAAAAGTTGCAATAAAAAAGGTTGTGCAAATAACTGTTAACAACAAGTGCTATAAAAGCCTTACAAAATCTGTCCGCTGATGCGGCTGTTTGAAAGACATAACTTGTAGTCATTCTCAGTGAACCTCATAACTTAAGCAGGTTAGGAAATCAACTCTTTATCTTGTACAATTATTGCGCTTTAAATTGAGCGTGAAGTTGAAGAGGGTTAAACAGTTGGTTGGGACTAATCTTTTATTTATCGCTAGTTGCCATGCAGCACCCAAAACACAAATCAGTTTGTGAAATAAATTTGTGAAAAATAAATCTGTAGAACAGTGAGAAATGAAAACAAGTGATACAGAAAGATAAAAGTTATAATAGGCTATATAAATCTTGGTATGTGTTAAATATGTGGTAGGTCTTTTTTTATTTTATGACACATATCTTAATAGGACACATATCTGAAAACAATGCAAAAGGGCATTTGAAATTATGAAGGTTCTATTATTTTGCTTATTTGTATAGGAGAGAAGTGTCTTAATAAGGCCTTAATCCAATTTTGACAAATTTTTAGCTGAGGCACCTGCAGTTATTCCTATGTAACCAAAACTAGTGCACCTCAACCTACATTATTTCTTTTGACTCATATGGCAAATATTAACTGAGCTTGTCATAGAAAGAGATCAATTAATTTAACACTCCTATTCCCTGGTAGCTCCACTTGTGATAAAAGGCCTGATTATTCTACAAGTCAGATAGTTTATAAAATAAGATAAAATAAAATAAAGATGTAGACAGAGCAGGGGTGGGGTGATTATGGCGGCTTGTAGCGGACAGCACTATTCTGATCGCAGTATTGAATTGTTGTTATACACCAAAAGAGAAAATATCAAAGAAATTGTTTATGATAGCGCAATAATACAATAACAACAAAATCTCCTTCAAAAAATTATGCAAATCGATGGAAATTTAGAGAAAATTGATGCATTGGGTGCAAAAACGACGTGAGAGAAAAAATGGCGTTTCGAGAAAGTCGAGTCTAAAGTTTTTGAGAGCCTGAAGCTCTTAAACTAATGCTAGATAGAACATCTTTTGTTTTGTTTTGTCTAGTAATTTTGTTGTGACAGGGAAATAAGTATTGAATTGGGACTTTCCTTCCAAAACCGTGGATTTTATGTTTCTTATTCTTCAGATTCATATGAATAGTTTGATTTTTATATATTTTTGAGCCAATTTGATCCAAATTTTTGGTATATTGTGCATGAAATTTAAAGTACCAATATTACCAACAAGGAAAACAATGAAAGAGACGTCTTCTTAACCCATTAATGACAACGTTACATAACGAAATTCAGATAACGTTACAGAAATTCTGACAACGGATTCGGATTCAACGACCCATTTTTGGTATACCATTTTTTTGCCAGCCCTGAATTCATAAAACTAAAAAAAATTAAGGTGGCAACCCTATCCACCATATTGAATTTTTAAATTCTGATTTTAGATTCAAAATCAGCAACCCCTTAACACTGATAATTGATGTTAAAAACTCTTAAAAATACATATTATGAGGTAGCAATACTGTGGTAAAAATTTAGGTGGCAGCCCTAATTTCCAACTTAAATTTTAAAACTGTGACAATATATTCGAAATCAAATCCGTTGTCAGAATTTTAAAATTACAAGAATTCGCAAAAATAAAAAAATCTAGGTGGCAACTCTATCCGCCATCTTAAATTTTAAAGTTTGACAGCATCTTCGAAATCATTTACCCATGGCAGAATTAGAGAAGGTATATGCATTTTGGAGAGGGAGACTGCCGCAACTGTCAAAACGAAGTTGACAGCTCATACAAAATCTGAAAACGATGACAATGCGATAAGAAAGCGAAAATAGGCAAGAATAGGAAAATGCTTGAGTTTGACAATTCTGGCTATGATAAAGAGAGCGCAGTCTGAAATGCATATACCTTCTCTAATTCTGCCATGCATTTACCCTAAAACTTCACACTACGGAGTCCACAGAATCCTTAAAAGTCCTATTACGCTTAAGCTGTCTCTAAAGAAGCTCATTGAATTTTTTGGATACTTGCTTTAATTTAATAATTTGGATACTTGCGAGGCTTACAAGCTTTTGCCGAAGGCATCAATATTTCCTTTACTTGAGCTAGAATACTTGCAATTTGTGCGTGGGCTTATTTATATTCAATTACAAGCTATACTTGATTCAAAATTATCAAGCTCAAGCTATCTTGAACTTGTATTTTAAGCAAGCGCTTGAAATAGACTTCAAGTAGGCTTGTGCAGTTCTCTGATTTGCAGCACAAAATCAAAAAATATGTAAACACGAGACAGCTGATATGCTGTTTTTACGTATTCACAATTCAAAAATTCACAATTCGTCATCTAACCGACAGTTGCTTAACCAGCACCTGGTGAAATCAAAATTATTTTTTTAGCTATCTTATGGTTAGCTAAGTCCTGGTTAAGAGCTAGACTAACCGGACATTGAGAAAGTGGCCCTAAGTCTGATTTCAAAAGTTTCAAGAAATATTGCTTTAAAGTTTTCAATCGCCATAAGTTATATGAGTTATATGAAAGGGTCTTTTGTTTTTGTGTCATTACTTTGGCTAGGGTCATGCTAGAAGTTCCAAATTTTGTGTGTTTATAAAAATATATGCTCCACGCATATCTACATTGTGAACTCAGTTCTATCTTAAGTCGACTTAAGCGATTATTGGTTGTGAACCCAAAATTGATATGATCGTGCATATTAGTGCAACCTTCATTGGATCATTGCATTGATGGTTTTACTAACGCACACAGCCATGTGAATTATTGCCACCAAAAGTGGGGTGCTACTAATGCACATTACCATAAGAATTATTGCCAAGTGTTTTATTCTAACGATTAATTATGTGAAATGATTATGTGAAATGTGTGCTCATTATTGCCACCAATTTATCATGGCGTTTATTGATATAACTGTGTGCACTATGACACGAAAAATTGGTGGCACTAAGGCACATGATATTGATACATATGCTGTAGTGTTAATTTACATCGGCTCTGTGCTAATTTTTTGTGACAATAATTCGAGTGGCGCGCATTATTGTCATAAATTGCCTGATTGCAATAAGTTACGTGGTAATAATACTGTGTCGATAACACTATGACACAAAATAAGGGTCATTGTCTCGGGAGTAAGCCAAACCAATCTTAAAAGATTGTATTTTACATCAATAACAAAAGCCAAAGTCCCTTTTTGCTCCACTAAGTCACAAATATTTTTTTACAGTGGTTTTAAATTTGACTTTTTTGATCAAAAATGTAATTAAAAAATAGGGCTATTCCCAGTTACAAGCAAATAGCTTTGCAAATGTATGCCCTACCAAATATTTGCCATCAACTGTGAGCACACTTTTGAGCAAACAAAACTCACAGCTGTTTTTGAGAAAAAAAAAACAAAACAAAACGTTTTCCTTGATTTGTGATGTCCTTTAAATTTTTATTTCTTTCTTTAAAAGAATTCCGAAATATGACTTGGTTTTAAGCAGGGATTTAAAAAAAATTGTTCTTACGCTTTAGAGTGTCGATCAAAATGACCGAGAAATTTCATAATTTATATGAGTAAACCTGCTTCTTTGCTATTTGGTTTGATCCTCGTGTATTTTGGGACATATGAAGGTGTTTTCGAACTATTTATTTGGTTTAAACAAAAGGCTAGAGGAGGATCACTATAACAGGTTGTTTTATGATCAAACTATGGAGACTTCAAATGAAACTATTATAAACCTTTACAAATGAAGTAAAACATTCAAACATAAAAAGTGACCAAATTGTCAAAACAATAAAAAAATTTGTAAATTTATTTTTCTTTTTAGCAAGAAATTTCAAGGTAAATAACATAAATATTCAAAGAAATTTCGTTGTAATTTTTTTATTTCAAAACAAAATTTGAAGCTTTTGAGCTAATAAACTTTGATAAAAATTGTCAACTGCTTTTCAGATATTGACAATTTCAAAATTACAACAAACACATAGAAATATTAAAAATACTGGTTGACTATTGTCAAGCTGTCAGAATAGGGCTGTTTGTCTGATTTCAAAGTTTCGAAAAATTTTTCTTCAAAGTTTTTAATCGCCACATATCATCGCTCGCGTGACATACTGTCGTAACCCACGCTTTTCTTAAAATTGAGTTAATACCACTATAAAACTTCTTATGCAAGCCCTCACTTTTTCTCAAAGTGTTATGGTCATACTTGTCATAGTTAAGCAGAAAACGCAAATGTCTAAAGGTCGTAACCAACAAAATATTTAAAAAAAAATTTTTACAAACAGCAGTAACCCACAAATTTTAGAAATATATGCTTTTGGAAGCCAAAAAGCTTGTGATTTTGATAGATTGTAACCTCAGTTATGTTTACAGATTACAAAGCACTTAGGCTAACTACTGCAATTTTTTCAAAGATTTAGTCAAATTGGCATTTTCAATAATATTATAAAAACAAGGTAGCAAATTTTTGGATATTCACGATCTTGTTGCAAATGCATTTTTGCAAGGGTAGATGATAGTGAGCACACCTTTAATATTATGATGTTGCAAATGAATTTGCAATAACTGTTTTTTGTTTACATTGTTTTGATCATCAATTTTTAAAATTGTTCAGATAGTTGAATGCAATATTATACGAGTAAATAAAAGCCTCTTCCTCTGTTTTTTCTTTGTTGGTATTTTCCCTTTTCATTTTTCTTTTTAAAAATCCCTCCATTTCTTTAGTACGTTTTTTTTATAACAAATTAAAGTTTTTGCCGCTAAAAATTAAAAAAAAAACAACTGTTCAATTAGCACTGTTCAGAAAGTATCAATGGCTGTGTTTAATAAAAATCTTAAGACATTCGTTTACAATAGCGTTATGCAATACGATTAGATTTACATATGCAACAGCCTTTTGTTTAGTATATGCATAAATGTTGCAAATGCATTTCAATGCTTTTTGTTTTTGTAAAAGCTGCTAATTTTCCATTTGCAACGATGCAACAAGATCGTGAACTGCCCTATTTTGTCTTTCCTTTTGTCACTTTAATTTATTTATTCAATTTATGCCATTTTTTGCATTTATTATTACATCTACTTTATTTTTTTACATTACATTAATTTAATTGTTTGCAATGTGAATGTTTGGCACTTGTTTTTGTTGCTTAAATAAAATCTAATATATATATTAAAAGCAATGTTAAATAAAAAACATATTGTTGCTTTAAGTAATTTTTTATTTAAAAAATGTTGCTTACGACGCCTCAAAATTCTTTAAAAGCAAAAATAAAATTTTCACAAACCGACGTTCGTGTTTAATTAGTTACTACAGTTTCTAGGAAATACTTGGCTCAATTTTTTTTTACTCAAATCAAGACACTACAATAACGTACCCAAAATATTTAATAAGTTTGATTTTGAAGTGGTCACGTGGCCAAAATAATTGGTGAAACAGTGACCGAAAAAGAAAAAAAGGTTCCCCTGAAAAATTTTAAAAATGTGGGATACGACAGTTTGTTACGCGAGCGACGATATGTTCTATGAGAAGGTATTTTTTTTGATTCATGCTAGAAGCTCCAGGTTTTGTGTGTTTTTAGTGCTTAAATCGACTTAAGATTTTATTGCTTATTGACATAGAATTCCCCACAGTTTTAAATATGGTTTAACGTTAATTTAACTTTCAATCCTTTTCAAATGATAATTATAGTTTTTCCTTGATATTATTTTGATTTATATTATAATTGATTTTTGTAGGCTTTGACCGTAAAAATTAAACAAAAGTTTTAATTTTGATTTTTATGTATTTATTATTTAATATTTCGACTAAAATTGTTAGTCATCATCAGGAAATTTTAGTTTAGTGTTACTGGTCGGACCTGATGATGACTAACAATTTTAGTCGAAAAATCAAAAAATAAATACATAAAAATCAAAATTAAAACTCGTGTTAAATTTTTACGGCCAAAGCCTAAAAAAATCAATTATAAAATAAATATTAAAAGGCCGATAACATCAATAATTTTGATTTATATATAATTATTTTTCAATTGCTAAAATCTTCTTAAGAACTGTTTGTCATTGTTTGGGCTTTGTTTATGTTAAAGCAGATTTTTGAATCTGTTGGATGGATGTAAACAAAACACAAAATAACTCCTAAGTCCAAAGTTCGAAATAAGATACAATTTGTTGAGAGCTATTTCATAACTTCATAGGGCCCAGAGCTGTAAAAGAATGCATTCAATTTGTTTTAAATCACAAAAAAATTAATCAATGAATAACGAAAAAAGAATGCATTCAATGAATGCAAAATTGATTTATAAATAAAATTTTTAATACACACTCAATTTAAAAAAAATGATTCATTTCAATTATTCATTTTCGTTATTCAGAATAATGAATCAAATTTTTTATTCATTTGAATGCCATTCACAAAGAATTATAGAATTTTCAATTATTCTATTTTTATTCATTATTCATTTTTTATTCGTTATTCATTTTTTATTCTTTATTCACTATTCATTTGTTATTCATTATTCATTTCTTATTCATTATTTCTTTGTTATTCATTATTAATTTTGTATTCTTTATTCATTTGTTATTCATTTTTTTGTCATTGCTTATCAATTTGACGATATTGATAAGAACAGAAAAAAAATTTAAAAAGTTAATATACATATATACAAAGTTGTTGTTGCCTTTTTCAAACTTATTTGATCTAAATAGCTCACAATTAACCCGAAATACCCTGTCGTTGCCATATGGACAGGCAAACACAAACACTTAAAATGTGCTTATTTTAGTTTAAACCATTTTATATTTGCGTTAACAGGTCATTCTAAAAATTTAAAAAAAAATTTATTCAGGGTGATTCGGGTTAAAGTATAAAAATTGGTTTAAGAAATCCAACATAAAACTTGATATAAAACGCGTCGTTCTCTAACTTCAGGAACAGAAAGATATCTAATAATAAAAGTATGTACAATTTAAGTTACCAAAAACTGGTGAGAACTTCAAAATAATTTTTTGTACTTTTATATCGATGGCTTAAGATGGAAAATGCGTAACTCGTTTTTTTTGCGAAAGCTACGATTGTAAATTTGTTGACTATTTTATATAAAATCTGCATTTAAGAAGTTTTCTATAGAAAAACGCCTTTTCTATATTAAGCCATAGATATGTAAAAAAATTGAGTTTCTCATCTGAATGAAACATGAAATAAACATTTTGAAAAAAGGAATCCAAGTAACCGAACTACCCTCTTAAATATGAAATAACTTCAAGTACTTAGAATCGTACGCTTGCAAACACAAACTATGTAGGTTAACACTAAACTGACCGCAATCGGTAAATCTGACCTGCTATTATTGTTTTTCGAATCTATACATGGTTTTTCATTCTATACCATTATAAACACACTAAATACATTTAATAATAAATAAACCGTTATCTGCGTTTAATAATAAAAATGATGGATATGTTAATTTTGATGATGAGGTTCAGGAAAAGGTATAGAAGAAATATCGGTAGGTTGAGTGTTAATAAAATTCAGAGTAAGCTAAAGGCGAATTTACACGATTCACTATCATCGTTCACTTTGGATGAATCATCTGATTTGTAAAATGTAAATTGAGTTTCATCTTTAAAATGAAGATGATTGTCATCCACATTGAACAGTGAAAGAAGTAGAAGGTCTTCCTACTTTTGATGAAAGTGAAAGCAAACCGAACTGATGTGTCAATCGTACTTAAACACAATTGAAGGGTGTTAACATAAATTCTAGCAGAAAGTTTATATATTTTTTATTTAATTGCTGAACGGCTTTTATTTATTTAATTTTTTAAAACGTCCATAAAATTAATCAACCAACGAACATATTTTGACATTCAACACTGAACCATCCACCAAATTTTAAATTTACACTTTGAATAATGTAAATTAAAAATTGATTCACTATCATTGTTCAACGTTCACTATCATCCTTTTGAGTGAAATGTGTAAATTCCCCTTAACACGCAGTCATGACTATATCCAGCGAATTAATGCCGAGCTTGCTTCTTTGTCCCAGTGGTAAATGAATAACCGAAGTAACCAACTACATACTCTTCAATTTTATGTCATAACCGATATACTTATTCCAGCGGGGTGTGAGAAATTGGTTCTTCATAAGTTAAGACAACAGAGATCAAGCGTACGTTTAAAAACTAGTAAGGCCCAAAGGAAACATGCTTTTAATGCCACCGAATTCTCTCACCAATTTCCTTAATTTTTTTTTGTTTCGTTTTTTTAACAGATTGTAGACACGACGATTTAGGTTTGTCAGTTATGTTTGTTTTTTGATTTCTTAAGATATTTATGAAGAATTTTTTGCTGTTGTTATCTATATCGTCAAATTAACAGCCCTATTCTGGCAAATTAACAAATTGTTAACCAGTATTTTGAATATTTCTATGTGTTTGTTGTTTTCAATACAAAATTTAAAGCTCAAAAAACAAAATTTGTTAATGAAATTGTCAATAACTGAAAAGTAGTTGACAATTTTTATCAAAATTTTTTATTTTTGAGCTTAAAATTTTATTTTGAAATAAAAAAATTACAACAAACACACAGAAATATTCAAAATACTGGTTAAAAATTTGTTAATTTGCCGGAATAGGGCTGTTATATAAAAAAACACAGCCCGAGTCCTAAGCAATGACAAAAAAAAAAAAAAAAGAATAACAAATGAATAAAGAATAAAAAATTAATAATGAATAATAAATGAATAATGAATAAAAAATTAATAATGAATAATAAATGAATAATGAATCAAAAATTAATAATGAATAAAAAAAGAATAATGAATAAAAAATGAGTAATGAATAAAAAATGAATAATGAATAAAAAATAAATAATGAATAACAAATGAATAAAAAATGAATAATGAATAACAAATGAATAAAGAATAAGAAATGAATAACGAATAAAAAATGAATAATGAATAAAAATAGAATAATTGAAAATTCTGTAATTCTTTGTGAATGGCATTCTTTGTGAATAGCTTTCAAATGATTAAAAAAATTGATTCATTATTCTGAATAACGAAAATGAATAATTGAAATTATTAATTAATCATTTTTTTTTAAAATTGAATGTGAATTAAAAATTTTATGTATAAATCAATTTTGCATTCATTGAATGCATTCTTATGTCGTTATTCAGTTGTACTTAAAATTCTGAATATGAATGCAGACTTTACAGCTCTGATAGACCCGTTATTTGTATGTAAAACTTCACAGTGCGAATTTGTACAATTTATAATAACTTATACAAATTAATTCAAGACGTGAATTACAGCCTGTAAAAATATATTGAATGATAGTTAAGTTGGAGAACCACAGGTTGATAGGAAGACTTAGTTCTCCATTGAAATTATTGCAGACGAGACAAACTGTCTCGAAAAACCATTTCTATAAATGTGGTGCTCAGAACTGTGGAACAACATAGCGTTTGACCTCTTGAAATAAAAATCATCAACTAAAAAGTAAGTACAAGTTAATTATACAAAATGTATGCCCCACTACAGTTCTCTTTTTTTAATAATCAATCATTTGGCTCAAAGCTAAAGAGCCTGCAAGAAACATCTTTTTTCAACATATATTGAAAAAGACTTAACTAAAATGTTTACTAAAAGAAAATGTCAAATGAGACGGTCGATTGGTTGCTTTGAGTAAGGATTACGTTGTGCGTGTGTAAGCGAGCTTGTACTTAGGTTGATGTTAGGCATCTGCTTTTAAGTTATTAAGAAATAAGTGAAAATTTTTTTCATTGCGTTATTCTACTGCACAATATTTTATTTTATGCGAAAGTTGTTACTTGTTATGCTGAAACAATTTAATATTGGTATGAATAAGAAGCAACAAGCACAAATCCTTTGCTTTAATAAATTCCTGCAATAAAACATTACTCTCTTAACTCAAGTGTTGTAAGATAACTTGTTGATGACATGACATTTTTAAGACGTGTATTTACATAAATGATGTGTTTGCACTTGTTTTTCTTTTGGTTTATAATGAAGATCTATTTTCTTGGCAATTTAAATCGCGCACATGACATCGACAACTTGCTGCGAATGACTTGTAAAAAACCTACATGTTATTTTGAGATCCTTCAAATTCTCAAAAATAAAAAAACCAAACTTTAATTTTTTTAAAAAAATAATCAGACTTAAAAGCAAGCAGGCATCCAATTTGCCTTCTACATGCACGATACAACTAAACCTTAAAGTAATTCGCAGGTTCTGCTTATAAACAGGACATTTTTATCTTATGACAAGATAGCTTTTTCTTTGTGTTTCACCGAAGAGGATGTAGTTACACAAGTAAAATGAGAAAAATAAATAAAAACTGAAATTGAGCCCAGGATAAGGGGCGTAAATTTTGTCTAGCATGTCAACAATTTAAAGACAAAAAATGCTTCACCCAAAACCAAGTCTTGCTTCAGGCATGAATTTTTTGCTGCTCATTGACATTGTGTGTGTGTTTTTTTTTCTATTCTTCATCCAACTGATGAATGGAAAGACACGCTAAGCACGAGAATTGCTTGTTTATTTGTACTAAACCGCCCACAATATCAATAAAACAGCTAGTCAACAGCTTTGCCAGCTGCTACTATTAAATGGTGGTGGAACACAAACATAACGGTAGGCATCCATTGACAATATAGGTGTATGGCTGAACATTTTTTTTTATCTTTTTTACCATTTCTACATCATTCTCTAACTAACGAATTTATTAAACTTTAAAATTGGAATATTGTGAAATAATATAAAAGCCTTAATGTCCCTAATGTAGATTTCACTGATGAATCCAATAAAAAAATTTTCCGACAAAAACTAAAATTACTTAAACAACATCGAAATGAAAAAAAAAATCCTTAAAAACAGATTTAAATCATAACGAAAGAATGCTCTTAAATTGCTGCTGCTTTGGCAAACAAAAAACAAAACCCTACATAACACAATAACACTTTGTTGCTTGCTACTATTCTATGGAATCTATTCAATTAAAAGCGATAGGACGCGATAAAGCTGAAAAAGTCCTTGGATTGTGTTCTGTGTTGCGGATTTGTGCAGCTGTAATTAGCAAAAGCGGGCTTAGCCGGATTAATGTATCTTAGCTTGTGTGTACTTTAGTGAATAATTTGATCAATTTCAGTCATGAGCTTTGGCTCAGATTTTAAGCTAGAAATTGAAGTTGAAATTTTTTGATAAATTCAATACTCTTTGCGGTAAATGTTGTTTGTGTTAGGTACATATGTTATAAAAAATCTTTATAAATTGCATAACACTGAACACATTTACCTAGACAAGGTAACAACATTTTAATGTTCGAGAGGCTTACCCTGTATGACACTTAATTTTTTGGACGAATTTCCTTTACGCGGCTTGAGGGTGTTGTGATTTAGTAGAAAACGTGACGTAACATACCCAGCAGGAAATAAAGCGAGTGCTCCACAAAAGAAGGCATGCTAGCACTGCTATTATTGGCGTCAATACACCTTCCATGATCACTGCATTGATGAGTGCTTCCATAAGGCCTACCTTTTGAAGTTTCTGAGTCTTTTCATATTATTTCATAAGAAAATATTTATAAAAAAAATTTAGAAAAACTTATAAATAATCAGAGGGCGGATTCTGAAAAACGCTTAAGCTCAATCTCCACCGCTAAAGCTAAATTTATAGTTTTTAGCGATATTGCTATTCTGAAAAACTCCATCGCTTATTTTCATGCTAAAAATTTAGAGACTGAACGAGCTTTTAACGAAGAATAAAATTAAAGCTGTCATAGCTTAATTTTTAGTGATTGCTGCGATTCTAAACTTTTTTTAGCGATTTACAGAAACTCTTATTTTATTTTTAGCTATAATTTTAGAGTCCAATATTTTGTTGCCGCTAATAAAAATTAAAAGATTTTTTAATTAAAATCGTAATTTTTGATATATTTATTAAGAAAAATTAATGCTTTGTCTCTTTTGAATGTTTTCAAAGAAAAATATACCAATTTTAAGCACTTTTCCGAAAACTTGATGTTTGTATTTATCAGTTGTATTAATGTTAGGGGTATTCACGTTTCAGTGCACTTGCCTGTGCAGTTGAGGCCTTCTGCAGTTGTGCAGTAAGGTTTTCGTGAACAAACCACTAACACTTTTTCCAAGCTGTCAAATTTTTTTTCAATGCACACAAGTGCACAACTGCTCAAATCTTCAAGTTTTAAGCTGCAGTAGAAAAGCACTTGTGCAGATTTTTGATTTTGATATTTTAATTTTGTAAAGTGCAGAAGTCCTCAACTGCACTGGCAAGTACAATGAATCGTGAATACCCCTGTTGTTATCATATAATATGCTTTTAGAAAAAGGTTTCATCTCTTAAAACTTTATAAAAATTTATTAAATGAATTGGTAGTTAACAAATAAGCTAAAATTGTTGTGACACACTCTTATGTGATAATTCTGTATCACGAAGAAGCACGCCAACTATAAGAAAGACACTTGAAGCAAAGCAATTCTATATGGAAGAAAGTATTGCTTCTTGTGTCTTTCTTATCATTGGTGTGCTTCTACGTTATACAGAATAATGCAGTTAGTTTGCAATTAAGTCATTAATTGACAAGAAATTTTTGACCTAATTTTTAATATGTAAAATGTACTCTGAGTGCAAAATTTTGAAGAATTGAATGAAACCTAAGCCTCCAATAAGCCACGACTGTTTTGGTATTTAAAGTTTTTATTTTGCACTTTTTATTTATTTATTTATTTACCATCTACCGGGTTGATACCCTTACAGATTACATTACTTAACCTAGGATTCAATAATTTATTTATTTATTTATTATCTAGCGACACAATGTCTTACTTTCTAGTCAGATTGCCCTCACAAAACACAACCAGACACATTATCACACTAATTAAAACACAGCATAAAAAATTAAGATACAATAAATAATTATACAAATTTACTACGAACAAATAAATAATTATACAAAAGAGAGAAGAAAAAAAAAATTATACAATTTTACTTAAGAATAAGCAGGAGATTAGTTTTAAAAGTCTATCCTGACTAAAGTCAATGAGATCACAAACAGAATTAAATGCAACGCAAGAATTATTGACCACCTCGTTGCCACCATAATTAGTTCTATGATAAGAAATATAAAATAGGCCACGTTGCCTTATAGGCCTCTCAGGCGCGTAGATTTTAAAATGGCTGAGTATTGAAGCACAATCAATATGGGACATTATAACGTCTCTAGCAAACATAATTAGATAGTATTTTCTTCTTAATTGAAGTGTTTTCAATCCAAAAAGAGAGCACATGTTAAGATATGTCGGAGCAAAATTCCAATTAAGTTTATAGGCGCACAACCTTGTAAACCTTTTTTGTACATTTTCAATCCTTTTAATGTGCGAATTATAGTGAGGATCCCAAATTATGCAACAGTATTCTAAATTAGACCGAACTAAAGAAATAAAAATAGATTTTAAAGTGTATGGATCTTTAAAATCTTGAGTGTTTCTCTTCAAAAATCCCAACATAGCATTTGATTTGGAAATTATCCTATCATAATGAGTACAAAAACTAAGCTTTTCATCAAATAAGACCCCTAGATCCAGTTTATTAGTTACTCTACCCAAGATATTGTTTGAAATGGAATATTCAAAAGAAATTTTATTGTGGAGCATATTAAATGACATGACGTTACATTTACCAATATTGAGATTGAGTTTATTTTCAAAGCACCACCCTTGTAATTGATTAATATTCTGCTGCCAAAGTAGACAATCCGCAAGAGAGTTAACGGATTTTAGAATTTTAACATCATCCGCATACATCAAACAATGGGAGTGTGTGAAACAGTTTGGCAAGTCGTTAATAAAAAGGAGGAAAAGTAAAGGTCCAAGATGGCTACCTTGAGGAACCCCAGAATAGTTAAACACGGTTTCAGAAATTCTGCAACCAATTTTTACCATTTGAATACGGCCGATCAAGTAATTAGACAACCAATTAAAAAAGGATGAGTGAAAGCCCATTGCTGATAACTTATTGAGTAAGATAGAGTGCTGAACTCTGTCGAACGCCTTCGCAAAATCTGTAAATACCACGTCAATCTGTTTACCTTCCTCAAGCTTATTTCTTAGAAAGCTTGAAAAAATAGATAAATTTGTAGATGTGGACCTTCCACTCACGAAACCATGTTGAAGTTCAGAAATTGAATTTTTTATAATACCATACAATCGTTTTTTAACAATAGCTTCAAATAATTTAGGAATAGTCGGTAATTTAGCTGTGGGTCGATAGTTGCACACTTCTTGCCTACTTCCAGATTTATGGATTGGGATAATAAATGATTCTTTCCACACATCCCAGAACTCACCACTATATAAAGACAAATTAAAGATTCTTGTAAGAGGATCGACAAGATTATTAGCACACATTTTAAGAAAAATTGGTGGAATATTGTCTGGGCCACAAGATTTATGAATATCCAGATTTGCAAGCTCTGTCAAAACCTCTTGCGTTGAAAGGACAAGGGAACCAATTCCTATTTGAGGAGCATCATAGACGTGCGTGCTAGCATCAGATGACTCATTAATAAAGTTATTCTGAAAATAAGTCGCAAACATATTACAAACTCTTGTTTCACAATTAGAAATCTCACCATTAAATGCCATATTTTTTGGGAACCCATTAGTCTTTCTTTTCGTATTGAGGTAGGACCCAAAATGCCTTCGAATTAGATTTTATATTAGACTCAGTTTTAAACAAATACTGTTTATACAAAAATTTTTTCATGAACTCATATTCTCTTCTAAACCGTTTATAATCATCTTGAAAAATCGGATTTTTTAAACTTAATTTATGCTTCTTGTTTAAAATATTCTTTAAATTCGATAAGCGCTTAGTGAACCAAACTGGCTTATTGCTCATCTTGACGCATTTAACCGGAACAAACCTCGAAAACACTTCATTAATCACATCAATGAAATAATTACAGTCACAAGTTAAATTATTAGTGAAAATAGAACTCCAATTAACGTTTGCAAGAAACTCATTAATAGCATAAAAATTAGCTTTGTGAAAATTAAACTCATAAGAGTCATTTAAGAATTCATTTAACTTCATTGAAAACACATCAAAATTTATAATAAGTGCCTTATGATGGATAGAGTTATTTAACAGAGGGCATTCAGATTCGGATAAAACTGCATTTAACTCTGCATCTGTAAATACCAAGTCCAGGATTCTGTTAATTGAATTTCTAACATAATTCAACTGTATAAGTCCCAAAGACAATAAGGAGTCAATAAAATCACAATCAGAACTATTGAGACAATCCATTGGTAGCAAACATTTATCAAGTGCGGAATAAGTCCAATTAACATTACTAATATTATAATCTCCCAGTAATAGAGGATAATCATTATCACATAGCTTGCTAACAATATTATGAATATTCATAAAATGACAATTATAGATTTCTTTACAAGAATTAGGAGGAATATACGATAAAAATACATACAGATTCAGGCAGGTAGCAGTAGCACATGAATAATTCGAACCTTGCAAACGCACGCACACACAAATTTGCTCAATATTGGGAGAAGCATGTTCAAGCAGTACAATATGACTTCTAAGCTTCGAATTGACAGCAATTAATACCCCACCTCCACGTAACATACCAAGCGTGGAATAGCGACGATCTCTCCGGTGAACATCAAAATGAGCAGGAAATAATTCAGACGTTAAAATATCATCATACAGCCACGTCTCAGTGAGCGCAATGACATCAAATGCACAATTAACGGTGGCCATGGCCATCTCCTGCGTCTTAGTACGCAATCCACCAACATTTTGGTAGTAAACAGACATGACGTCATTACGTGTTTGAGAAGCTGTTGACAAGCTGTTGACCAAAAATGAAGATTGAGCTGATGATGATAGAGATATTAATGGAGCAGGTGATTCTGATGGAATTGATGAAGATAATAATGTTGAAAGTGATAATAATGATGATGATGCTGATGATATTGATGATAATGCTGATGATATTGATGATGATGCTGATGATGATGCAGATGATGATGATGATGTTGATGAAGATAATGATGATGATGATGATGACGAAGATGATGATGATGATGATGAAGTTGATGCTGTAGTGGATGGCTCTAATGTCGCAGTGGCTATTTTAGTTGGTGTTGTTGATGGTGATGTTAACGATAACATTAATACAGTTGTTGATGATGATAATGATGATGATGTTGTTGTTGTTGAAGTTGTTATTATTGTTGAAGTTGTTGTTGTTGCTGTTGGTGTTATTGTTAATGATGTTGTTAATGATGTTGTTGATGATGTTGTTGATAATGTTTTATTTGTTGATGATGATGTTTTTGCTGATATTACTATAGTTTGATGGTACTGGAGATGGTGCATTAGTGATGGCACTGGTGACGATAATGATAGTGATAATGTTGTTAATGCTGATGATGATGATGATGAAGATGGTGACGATGATGATGTTGGTAAAGACGATAATGATGAAGATAAAAATGTTAAAGCTGAAGATGATGTTGCTGAAGATGGTAATGATGAAGATGATTGTGGTAGAGATGTAATGTCGCTTAGTAGTTTTTTGGGGACGCGTCAGGACGAGAAGCGTTGTTATGAGACGGATTGTTGGATAGGGAAACATTCCTAGGTCGTGGAATGAATTCACGGATGAAGACGCCATTCGGCCAAAAGTCCTTACTCATCATCATTGCATAGTCATGATCCGAGGCATGAACTTTAAATGATGCAATATGCCGTTGGATTCCAGTGGTAAGTTTAATACAAATGGGCGTCGACAATGGAGATAGCAACTTGCTATATATGTAAGCTTTAATGTTATCAGCTGTGGTAGTAGCAGCTAGCCTCGATATGAAGATAGTTTTCCGTGGTGGCCGAGGAACTACAATCAAGTCAACCAATGGTCCACTGTTTGTGGACACGAGAGGCTGATTGGTAGCATTATTTAGACGCTGCATTTGATGATGAGATTGCGTATCAGCTAAGTATTCAACTTGCGATACCGAGTTATTTAGAATTGAAGGAGATGACACTGATGCTAAGGGTAGCATATTCGTATTAGAGTTGGAATTAATTGAATTCGTAGATGACTGAGATATAATAGGAACAGTCGAAACAGTGAGTGCCGGAGCTTTAGTTAATTTTATCAAATCAGCAGAAGAAGACATAATGACTGGCGTTACAGTTGCATTTAAAGTTGAAAATGTTGTTTGAGTTGAGTCATTCCTTAACACATCACAATTATTTGGTAAACTAGAGTTGATTTCCGCAGCAGAAACGGAATGACCGTAATTAGCATTTGCACGTCTGGGTCTAACAGATGGCTCACAAGAAGAAGCAGGGCCACCATTCACGGGTTTGGCAGAATTATTAGCTGTAGATAACTCACACAATGTACGGAGGTCTGAAGCATGTTTAAAAATTTGCTGTTGAAGCCGCACGACTTCATCATTTAACTTAAGGGCTGTTGAATGATGTTGATGCAATAAACTCAGCAGCCTAGCAGTTGAGAAACTACGGCAGGCAGTGCAAAACCATTGTAGGCCATTAGTGTCGGAATACTGCAATGCATCGCCAATAATGCCCTTAATTTTAGCGCATTTCGTGTGAAATAATTTGCAGCATCAATAACACGTAATAAAATTTCCATACGTGCTCCACTCTGACTTGCACAAATCACAGCTCGTTCCCATAATTTTGAGGTTAGGAAAAGCAGTGTAAGGTGAATATCCGAATATTTAATAATTAATCCACAGTATGGCAGATTAATGCAATTAATAAGTTGAGCACACAAAGTACAGTAGATTAAACACAAATTTAGAATAAAAGATGATTCAATTACTAACAAAGTTAATTTAAATAAAGAAAATTTTGAGGAGCAGAAATAAAACAAACCGACTAAAACGATAGAGTTGCCAGATTGACTTTATTTAGATATTGGTGCCGTTAGTATTTTAAAAATAAGAAACAAGCTTCTTTTAATTATTATATTAATTTAATTAAGGTTCGAAAGAAACTTTAAAAAGTTTTCGAAAACTTTTCACTCGGATGATGAATTTTTGACAGTAGGAAGTAGAATTTTTGATATCAGTGAGGTGAGTGTTATTGTCAAAACTTCGTGTAGCCCCGGGGACTAGTAGAAATTTTGACAACCGGCACAAGAATTTTTGAGTGAAGCAAAAGGGTTGTGCTTTACCCTTACAAAATTGTTAGTATCAGTGTTTTGCTGTGTAGTTTTTCCGAAAAAAAGTAGTTTTAATATAAGAGTTAATACGTGTTCAAGGATGTTTTATGGTTAGCTGCTTGATCGACTGAGTATAAGTCAATATTTTCTTTCGTATTACAGTCGATTGAGCTCAAAATTTGGCAGTAAGTGTATTTCGGGTATGGCAACCTTTATGTATAGTGCGATTTTTATCCTCGCGTATAGTTAAGGTTAAGGAATTTTAGGTCCAGTTGACAAGAAAACTTTAACACTGACTTTTTTTACTACAGTATATTTTATAAGTGGAGTAAAATCTAAACATATAATTTTAAAACAGGTTTTCAATTTATTCCATCTCTATGCTAATTAGATAAAATACATACAACAAAATAATCATGAATAAAAATTGTAATTTCTTACAAATTTTTAATGTTTACACAAGTTTTAGTTTTATAAGTTATTTTACTTAAAACAGTTACATTCCTTGTAGCTCATAATATCATTTTGAATACAAAAATAATTTGTAGTAGTAGTGGCAGTCAAATCAGTCTAAAAAAACTCATTTATTCGCTGAAAAGACGTCAAAACATAATTGAATAACAATTTCAGGATTCATTTGCCTCAGCAAAAAATGACAATTTAAATACAACAGATAGAATTTTTTTTCAACTCAACATTTTCTTTCCTATAGAACCAATAGTGAAAAGTTTCCAAAGTTTGTGGCGAGTAGTAGAAGCAACATTTTTAGCTAGGCGATTTGAAACTCTGAATCGCATTTTAGCGAAATCGCTAAGGAATTGAACGAAGCATTTTTTTAGCATTTAAGCGATAGAGATTTAGCTTTAGCTAGGCGATTTTCAGAAGCCGGCCTCAGAACAATTTAAAACAAAACAAAATTTGAAAAAAAAAAAACAAAAAACTTTTTATGCCCCCACGTTTAAAAAACGTAATGGGGGTATATTAATTTTGTCACTCCGTTTGTAACGCCGATAAGGAGGCGTGGCCGGTAGAGAAAAGTATATAAATTCCTGATCACCTCCTGAGTCGATTTAGCCATGTCTGTGTCCACGATAGCAGCCGTAATTTTTGAGCTATCATAACGAAATTCAAAATATAAGCTTTTTATAAAAAAATGGAGGTCAAGTTCGAATCTGAGTAAAATCGGATGAAAACCACGCCTACCTCCCATACAAAGTGACTTAACCAAAACGGTAAGATCTCTTTAAATTCCACAAAAATCAATTAAATGACTTAAAATTTCGCACAGTGTTTTAAATATTTAATATTTATTTTGAGTATTAAATTTTTAAAAAGTAGATGAAAACCACATCTACCTCCTATACAAAGTGACTTAATCAAAATGGTAAGATCTTCTTAAATTCCACAAAAATCAATTTAATGACTTCAAATTTCGCACAGTGTTTTAAATATTTAATATTTATTTTGAGTATTAAATTTGTAAAAATCAGATGACAACCACACCTACCTCCCATACAAAGTGACTTAACCAAAACGGGAAAATCTCTTTAAATATATTTAACAGTTTGCTTAAGTTTGCTTAATATATACTCTAATTCAGCCGTGGGGGTATTTTAACTTCGGCCCAGTCGAAGATAATTCCTTACTAGTTTTTGTATGAGTTGGGTCTCGTATCCAGGTCTCCGAAATCGAACATATTGCATATCATATTATATGAAAATATTTATATAGGTAAATTCCAAAAATTTTTTTATATTTTTGTATGAAGAAATTTTACAAAAAATTAAAAATTTGAAATGAACAGAAAAATTTGTCAAAAAGTTAGGATTAAAAAAAAAAATAAAAAAAAATTTTTTTTTGGTCCGAGCCGGGTCTCGAACCTGTGCTCCGGAAAGCTTACTTTAATTTGTAATGATGCAAAATAAGCTTAACTTTATTAAGAACTGAGAACTGACTTTAGTAAGAACGTCCACATGACAGGACGTTGGTGCAAGTCTGAAAATTGTTAGTCGTTTTTTATTTCCAGTTGATAAAATACATACAACAAATATTGCTTTTCATGCTAACATGCATTCTCAAAAAGGGCTTGTAGCAGGCCTCTTTAGAGTTGCGAGAGCGAAAGGCCTGAAAATTTTCTCGTTTCATAGAAAAAAGAAAGTATGATATGATATGATATGAGTGTGGAAGCACTTCGAAATCCATGTGAAGGCTAGCATTGAGATTCGAGCAGACTAACAAACGAGTAGGCGAGTGCGCAATTCTCTTTTTCTCTCTCCCTCTCTCTCTCTCTCTGTACGTAGAAATTTCGTTGAAACGCATTTGTTATTTTTATTTGTGTATTTTTTTAAAATCATACGTAAGAATCATTATTGTAATTAAGTTTTGAAAAATGGAAACTTTAGCAAGTGTGTGTAATATAGTAATATGATGTTTGAAATTCTTTTTTATACTCTTTGTTTATATACTAGCAGTAAAAGGGGTCGCTGATTTCGAAACTGATGTTAAAATTTAAAAAGTTTTTTTTGACCCTAGGGTTTGAATTTGAATTTATTGAGTATACATTAGTACAATAAGAACTATGTTCTTTTACAGTAAAACAGATAGATATCAAACAATTTTGGTTGGTTATAACAACAAATTAATAGTTCTTAAAAAATATATTTAATTAAAACATTTAGAAAATAAATCAAGATGTAATGACAAAAAGTGAATAATAATAAATTAAAATCTTAATAACTAACAATGTTTCAAATAGTAAAAAAAAAAACAGTAAAAAAGGAAAAAAAAGTAAGAAAATAGTGAAAGAAGAAATTAATGAGAAGAAAAGTGAGTAAATACAGATTGCCTAAAGATTCGCCTCCCTGTTATATTTCTCAAAGAAATAGGTAACGCATTCCACAATCTTACGGCATTAATAAAAAAAAAGATTGGAGGTAGTTAAAGAACAATGTCTAGGAACTATTAGAATACAACTTCTTCTGGATATGCTGAACTGTAGTTTTTCATAAAGATAGTGTGGCGTTCTTTCATGTATTATTTTATGTAGGTAAATACAGTTTCTAGCATTAAGGTAACTTGCCAAATCGCAACCAAGTATAGCAGTTCTAAAGCTTGAAAGGTGGTCAAATTTTCTTAATCCATACACAAAACGCGTGGCGTAGTTATATGCAACATTTAGTTTTAGCAGAGAGGAAGAATCTAGGTTACTGTATACTATATCTGAGTATGTAATTACTGGTAAGACAAGTTGCTTCACCAGCATACGCCTTAGGTCAAGAGGACAAACACTAGCAGACATTCTTAAATTACGTAGGATATAATAAACTTTCTGGAAAACACTGTTTACGTGATCAACACAGGAAAGGGAAGAATTTATACAGTAACCAAGATTCACAATTTTTGATACTACACTCAACTTTCTTGTTCCAATACATAGGTTAGGGAGTACATTAAGGTGAGTTTTATTCTTACAAATAGGAAGTATATATGACTTGGCAGCATTAAGTTGCAGTCCCTTGCTGCTAGCCCACTAGTCAATACTGCTGAGATCCTCATTCAGCCTGCAGCACAGATCATCAAATAAACCAGTCCTTCTCGAAAGATAGAGTTGTATATCATCAGCATACGCATGTACAGAAGCATGTTTGCATACAGCAAATATGTCATTAATAAATATAGAAAAGAGAAGTGGACAGAGTATTGAACCCTGTGGAACTCCATTTAGTACCGGTCTATTTTGGGAAAATGATTGAGCAACTTTAACTCTTTGCAGTCTATTCGACAAATAACTAGATATAAAGCTAACCGCACTATTACTAAACCCAAAGAGATACTTTAGTTTCAGACATAAATATTTATGGTTCACTTTGTCAAAAGCCTTAGAGAAGTCAAGAAAACAGAGCAAAGTCATTGAGGCAGCGTCATATTCGGGACGAACATCGTCTAAAACTTTGACGACAGCCGAAGCACATCCATGGCCTGCCCGAAAACCAGACTGATAAGGCGACAGAAGCGCAGATTCATTTAAGTACTTATTTATTTGTTGACTCATTAATTTCTCACATACTTTAGATAATGGGGACAATATGCTTATTGGCCTAAAATCATTTAACCCACAAGGATTAGACTTTTTAGCTACCGGCAACACAATTGCAATTTTCCACATATCAGGGAATGATGAAGATATAAAACAATGATTAATAACATGTGTTAATGCACTGATTATGTGTGGTAGAATTAGTTTAATGAACTTAATTGGGATTCCATCTTCACCAATTGCGTTTGAACTTATCTGCATTACACATTTTCCAACAACAAGTTCACATACAGGTGACAATTCAAATAAATTACTTGTGCTTGAGAGAAAAGATAAATTATTATTATTATTATTATTACTAAAAGTAGGATCAGCACAATTCAGAAAAAAATTATTTAGTTTATCCGGATCAACTTGACATTTAGAGAAAATCTTATTGCTAACCCCAAGATTATTTATATTTTTCCATAATGTTTTGGTAGGAAAGGAAAGGAAAGGAAAGATTTAGCTTCGAAGCGAAATAGCGAGACTTAGACTGTCTGGTTAAAAGAATAGCATCATTTCTGGCTGACCTATAAATTTTCCAGTTTGCAGATGTAGGGTTTCTTTTCCATTGTTTATGCAATTTGTTTCTCTTCTTTATTCCATTTAGTACATTATGGGTGAACCAATGACAAGATGTATTTTTTACTTTTATTGTTCTTAGTGAAACATGTTTTTCAAACAGATATATGACAGGGTTTAAGAGAGAGCCAAGCTTATCATTTACAGTGGAAAGACGCCAACAATCATTAAAAGAAAACAAAGACAAGTCATGATACAGTGATGAAAAATTTATGTTTTTACAATCGTGATACGAATAAGTAGTTGGAGTCCCATTACGACATAAATTTACCTTTAGCGAACAAAAAATCAAGTCATGATCAGATATGAAATATATTTGATCAAATATAGAAACTAAGGAGAGATCAGAAACAATGAAATAGTCCAGAAGGCTAGGAGTAGTGTTATTAGAAAACCGAGTGGGCTCAGTATCATTTATAACAGAAAGACCCAAAGAGGATATCTTGTCATACATACACTGTTGAGCTTGTCAAAAGATTGATGTTAAAATCGCCACATAAGAATATGATGTCATGATTAAGGATATAGTTTGACAAAACAGTAAACAAAGGGTCGACCGGATGACATTTATGTGGATTATAAACACAAGACGAACAAATTTTATTGCTATTATCAGATATACATATATTAATATACTCAGTTCCCGGTCCAAACGATTTACAAAGAACTTTGGCATTGAGGTTATTTTTACAGTAAACGGCAACTCCTCCACCCTTTTTATTAAATCTATCATTCCTAAATAAATTATAACCATTTATATCACAGATTTTATTACTTATGTTCGAAGACAACCACGTTTCTGTTACACAAATAATATTAACTAAAGGGTTGACTCTAAAAATGTGTTTTTTTGTTTTACACTCTTTTATTTATGTGCTGGCAGTATTAAGAGGTCACTGATTTTGAACCTGATGCTAGAATTTTAAAAAGTTTTTTGAATCTAGGGTGAACACTAAAAACATGTTTTTGCTTTATAAAGGGTGTTTTTTATAGAGTGATACAAGTTTAAATCATAATAAAACATAGTAATATATTTTTAACATCAATGAAAGGAGATTCATTTTATAGAAAATTTTATGACATTAATGCTTAAATATGATTTCAGCCATGTGGCTGCCACGGCTGGCACGTACAAGGCACAATCTGGAACATAAATTTTCACAAACTTTTCGCAGCATTTGCGGCCGTATCTCGCCGATAACTCTTCGAATGTTGATTTTCAGGTGTTCAATTGTTTGTGGTTTATCGACGTAGACACCTGACTTTACATAACCACAAAGAAAATAATCCAATCACACGATCTTGGGGGCCAATTAATTGGGCAATTTCGTGAAATTATTTTTTCGTCAAAAGTTTCCTTGAGTAAATCAATTGTAGCGCCCGCTGTGTAGCATGTGGTTCCGTCCTGTTGGAACCACATAACAGCAAGATTAATGCCAGCTAATTGAGGTACGAAAAAACTTCAAATCATGTTTCTATACCGTTCACCATTGACAGTAACATTCTGACCATCATAGTTTTTGAAGACATATGGGCCAATGACTCCGCCAGCCCATAAAGCGCACCAAACTGTTATTTTCTGTGGATGTAATGGTGTTTCGGCAAAAGCTTGTGGATTCTTTTCACTCCAAATACGACAATTCTGTTTATTTACGTACCCATTCAAACAAAAATGGGCTTCATCGGAAAATAAAATTTTCCATGGAAATTCAAAATCAATATCAATTTGTGCTTCAGCCCATTCGCCGAATTGGTGGCGCATACGATGGTCGTTTGGCTTTAATTTCTGCATAAGTTGAATCTTGAAAGGTTTTAAGCCCAGATCTTTTCGTAAAATTTTCCATAAAGTGGAAGGACATAACCCCAGTTGCTGAGAAGGGCGACTAATTGATTGATTAGGATCATCTTCAATGCTTTCCTGTGCAGCGGCTATAGATTCTTCAGTGCACACTGTTCGGCGTCTCACGAGATGCACATTATCACTAACAGTAAATGTGGTCCGAAAACGAGCACTTGTTTTTCGAATTAGCAGCTATGAAGGACGATTATGTACGTTGCTCTAGTGTAAGTCAATCCATAATGAAATGTCAAAGCAAACTAAACAAAAGCAACTATCAGCTGTTAAATTGGTGGTCAAATAAAGCAGTCATGCCAACTCAAAGTGGCATCACTCTATAAAAAACACCCTTTACTCTTTGTGTATGTGCTAGCAGTATTAAAGGGTCGCTAATTACGAATCTTATAATATAATTTGAAAAATTTTTTGACTCTAGGGTGGACCCTGAAAATGTTTTTTTTTTGTTTTATACTCTTTTTATATGTGTTGGCAGCAATAAGGGGTCACTTATATCAACCCTGATGTGAGAATTTCGAAAAGTTTTTGACACTAGTGTGGTTTCTAAAAATGTGTTTTTTTTTAATACATTTTGCAAATGCTCTGGTCACTGATTTCAAAACTGATGCTAAAGTTTCAAAAAGTTTTTGATACTAGGGTGAACCCTAAAAAGGCATTTTTTTGTCTTATACTCTTTAGTATGTTCAGCTTTCAATCCAACATCTCAATCAATTCGGACTCCATAGGAGAAACATGATGGATGATCAATGTTCAACGCCTTTTAGCGAAATGAGGCAAACATTGCTGGCAACGGTAACTGCATATTTTCATTTCTCATAACAATTTTACATCTTTTCAATAAATAAGTTATTTTTTCTTAAAACACTAAATTCAAATTTTTGATTCGATTGTTCATTTAAATTATTTGCCTTGAAAAAATTATATAGAAAAAAAAATAATAAATAAGAATAAAATAAACTGATTTTATTTCATATTACATTAACCCATTTTATACCCCAACCTGATGGTACAATCTATGTGTTTTAGGAAAAGTTTCAATTTGAAGGGGATATTGCAGATAAAAAATTTTTATCGACTATGCTGTTATTTTTATTGGATGTGTTTTCAAAAGGTTAGCAAGGAAAGAAATTTAACAAATCAAATCTATCTGTGGGCAAAGTATTTTGTGAAACACTAAGGCCTTTTCCACACTTGGTCAACGCAACTCCAACTCAAATTGCTAGCCTGTGTATTTATACCGGAACCTTCAGATTAAGCAACTTGCACGCAACAAGTTCTCGACACGTTCTCAACCTGTTCAACGCAACGCGGCTTTCCGCAATTTCCATCGGCGACTTGTTGCATCAGTTTGTTTGTTTTGTGAATTCAAGTATTTGTAGTGCAGTAGGCTTTATATTAATCAAGGTGAATAAACTAATTAATTAGTTCCTAATAGAATCTAAAAGAAGAAGAAATAGTTTTCAAGATGAATGAGCAAGTGTTAAATATTAAATTAGTGCAAAAAGTCGAAAAACATGAGTTATTATATAATAACAATTGTTATATGTTGCATGACTTTTAAAGCAAGTCTGAAAGCATTCGGTTTATAGTTGCATTGCTTTTCAAATTTTTCGCTGTTGCGTTGAAGTTGTATTGTAATTGCGTTGACCAAGTGTGGAAAAGGCCTAAGCGTGGATGTGAACGTTGCATTTACAGCACATGTAAATGGTAGTTTTGTGGCATACCTTACTACGCAAATGTTTGTCGAGTGGATCTCGCTCAACCAAGTGCCTGCCAGTAATCTTAAGGACCGGAGCACTGCTATCCCCAACCATATTTATATCTTTGTTGTCGTCGTAATCCTCGTCGCTTGGAAGTGAGTGGGTCATCCGTTTTTAGCAAGGCACTGGTCACGGATACTTTAAAGTCTTTTTGTGGCATTGGCTCAATTTATTTGTGTTTGGCGATGATGCATTGCATTTTCTATGCGTTCACCAATGAACTGTTCAGAACCGATGCAAATAGAGTTTACTTCCACTTCTTGCCACGAAAGGCTACCCCATAGTTGGAGACAGCATTATCGTAAGGGTCTACACCTCCCATATGGTGATTATACTGAGCGATTACCAATGGCATGTAAAGGTCGACTTTGTTCTTCGGCTCTTAATTGTATCACCTAGATTTAGCCAAAGGCTCAATGAATTTGTGATAAGTTGCAATCGTGAGCTTCTTGTTATCGCTTTCTCTCGCCACTTCCGCGAAATCGTGTACATCTATATTCTGTATCGTGTTCACTTTGTTCTGTATGAAAATAATAAAAACTACCCTTTTGACGAAAAATTCTCAATTAACTAAAAATTTTGCTAGCAATAACATTGACTGACAACTCAAAAATGGCGTCACTACGAACTCTCATGAACAAAAATGGCGCTAAATATCAAAAACATAGAATATGCATCGGCGACCACTGTACGATTTTTCGTACAGCATTTTTGACCTTAACTGGCCCGTAACTCCAAAGTGACTCCAAGACAAACCAGATGATATGTGTTTCGTGTACTTTAGTCTATCTTCTACTTGGCCCTAGTGTATTTTAAAAGAATTTAATTGTTTACTATTTTTAAAAAAATTTTCAAAAATGGTCTCTTACCAAGAATTTCCTGGCACGCGTCCTGAATATAGAGGGAGAATTGGCTGTAATTTTAATTTTACAGACAAAAGAATTACCTATTTACTTGTGCCTATGAACATTTGACTGTATATTGCCTGTCCTACGATAGGTCTTATGCCCACTTCCTTTTTGGAACCATTTGCAGAAAGCACTTTTTACTCTTTTTAAAGCTTAATTTTTTATTCACTCGATTTTTGCAAAACACAAATGTACCGCTTTAAATAACACCTTAAGTATTGAAGAAAGTAGTGTTGAAAAATTAGTTCAAGTGTAAAAATGCAACAAGTCGAGTTTACACACACACAACTTTACAAACTGGCCTTGCAACCATCATATACGTAGCATCTCAGGTGTCGTTTCGCGGCTGATACAATTATATTTTTTGGTACAATAGACTCAAATTGAATCAACTGAATTTCATTAAATTCGTCATTACTTTTTAACCGACTTCATCTATAAAAGGATGAAAGAGATCATAAATCATGATCAGTGAGATCATAAATGTACTATTGCAAAAACCCAATATTCTCACTGATAAGTATCAAATATATTTTCTGTGCATACTTTCAGGTTGAACATTTTTGAGAACATATGTTTTGTAAAAATGCTTTACTGTATAAAATAATTACAGTTTGAGAAATACTGTGTGCGGAGCAGCATGCTGGCGTTTTATATATTAAGATTTGCATACTTTCAGGCTGAACATTTTTGAAAACAGCTTGAGAGATATTGGGTACGGAGCAGCGTGCTTGCCTTTTATATATTGAAATTTTTAATTCGATATCAAAGTTGGTGTACGAAAAATCGTAGGAGTATATAAAATGGGTTAAGAGTTTCCAATCGCACAAATGTTTTCGTCCAATTTTTATTGATCGACATTGAAAGAAGAGTAGTTGAAATAGTGGTAAAGCTAAAATTCAAGGATGGACAAAATATCGATCAAATATTTAGTGTCAAAAACAAGCTGGAGTTCTTCCGTAGCCAATCAGAGAAATAAGATCATAACTTTGCAGGGATGTCAAAAATTTGTACGATGTATGCTTTTATTCTTTTCCTACAATTTATACCTTTCTGTTTGACCAAGCGCCACTTGTTTTCAGGTCTTAAAATTGGAGAATCTAATGAAGTGTCATAAAGGCTTTAGCTTAAAGTTTTAAATTAGCTTAAAAAATTAGTTTACGAAAGTTAAAACGATAGCTTTATATAATACTAGCAGGCCTCTATTGTCCGCGGCTTTGCCACAGACGTCTTTTTATCAATGTCTTTAACGCCTCAAAGACGGGAAAATTTTTACACACATGTGCTAATTTTTAACTAATTTTGAATTTGACAAATTTTTATGTGCTACAGTTAGTTTTGCGATATCCAAATTAGTAATGCAATATGGCATCATCGTCCTTATTGGGTTAAGACAATACATGTCAAAGAAATAAATATAAGTTTTTTTGTTTTGTTTTGTTTTGGAGCGCCGCTCTGCATTTATATGTATCTCACTTTTTGTTTTGCCGAGGCTCATCAGTTTTTTTTGTTGCGCTGTGCCAGCTGAGTACGAAGAGAAAGAGTATATAAAAATATGTTAAAAAAACTAAAACCCGACTACTAAAAATCACGCTCTAAAAGGTATGAAACTAGAAAATGCTCTCATCTGAAATTTTTATGTACAAACATTCAATGTTCTTGGTTTATTAAATCAACAACATACACATAATATATTTTATTGTATTTTATACAAATTCATTAGGGCGTTTCACAAAAGACATTTTTTCTGATTTTTCCAACTCTTGAAGCGGAATATTGAAGTTTGTGATTTAAGAGAATTTTGAAATTTTTTTTGGATTTTTTGAAGATGGGTACGGGGTCGCTGAAATCGATTTTATCAAAAAAATGAGGTTATGGAAAAAAATTTTTAATATTAATTTTTGATGGTGCTTTTTCTTCATAAAACTAAACAATTCTCTTCTTAATGATCCGATCCCACGACAAAAAAAATGATTGATGTGAAAAATTATTATATTAAGGACCACTTTGATAGTCTTAAAAGTACAAAATTATGTTTTTATAGATTTCAAACCTCAATAACTTTAAAAGTTTTCAACATTTTTTCAAGATGAAAAATGCGTTAGAAAGGTCTTTAAATTACCTTTTATTCGGTATATAGGTTTCTTTTCACTTGCGGGAGAAATATAAGAAAAAAATTTAAGTTTGAGAAAATTTTTTTTTATTTTTCAAATTTTATAAAAATTAAAAGAATTTCATTAAGTTTCGCTCTTGGTTAAGTAAAAAAAAAACATTTATTTTGTGACGAAATCAATTTCTTTTAAATGTTGTTTTTATAATTTTTTAAAAATGTTTTACCCTTAAGAGTAAATCCCCTCCCCCCAAGAAAAGAAGTTAAACAGTTTTTTTTAAATCGATAAATAAAATTTGTTTAGTAGTAAATTACTAAACTATTGCATAAGTATTTATACAAGTCTTTTAAAAATTAAAGAAATATATTAAAAAATAAGAGGCTACGGTCACCACAATAAATTAAAAAAATTAAGAGAACATATTGTGGCGACCGTAGCCTAGTGGGTAGAGTGCGTGGCCCCTAAGCTTAAGAACCGTGGTAGCCCGGATTCAATTCCAGCTCAGACAGAAAGTTTTTTCAATTGATTTAATTTTTCTGTTCGGTCGTCACCTCTCTGCAGACAATGGCAAACCTCAGAGAGTAAAAATTGCCATGTAAAGCTTCCTGAAAACATTAGCCGTTTGGAGTCGGCACAAAACACGTAGGTCCAGTTCTCGGTCATTTGTGATCAAACATTTAATAACACGCACAACACAATTGAACAATAGAAGCTAGGTCAAAGTCCTTCCAAGGGCTAAAATGGCCAGTTTTTTTATATTAAAAAAAGAGTAGTTTTTGGTCATCACAACACTTAAAAAACTGACCAAATGTCCTGAGAAACAATTTGTGTCCGTACCAAAATACTCAGGCACAAAAGTCCCGAGTATCAGAAACAGTTTTATTTTTAAAAGCTACGAGTAGTAACGCAAAAATGAGAAGTTTAGAAAAAAAAATAATTGATATTAAGTCGAATGCAAACGAGTGTTCCAGAACTATCACTTCTTTCAGTGCAGATGTCGGATATTTACCGATATGGGCACCGGACATATATCAGCTACTTTATTGACACAAAATATTTTATTTTATTTATTTTTATTTATTTGATTGCTAAACCTTAACAGGTTTTATAGCAAATTTAAAATTATAAAATAAAATATTTAATACAATTCAAAAATAAAAAGTATGATTTTGATTGAAATCATGTATTATTAACAAACTAAAAAGTTTTAATAAATTGCTTAAAGTATATAATTTTATTAAAGTATAAAAAATAACAAAAAAACAGTTAAGTCAAAATCGGCAATATCAGACAGCAAAGCAGGGTTGCGTTTTCAAGACAAACAAGGTCAAGTTAGCAACAATTTTTGTATCCGGCGGAGTCGTGTGACAAACAAGGTCTCATACCCAATAAAACCCCACTCTAATAAGTATATATATAATATATATCGTTCTGTCTTCCTGAAACCGGTGAGGTCCAGGCTTGACAGGGTGGTTACTCGACAAACTAGGTCAACTAATTTTCATAAAATAAAGAAAACCAGTTGCGAATGTAGGCACCAAGACAAACTAGGTCTTATCGGCCACTCATATTTATTTTTATTTTATTTATTTATTTTATTTGAAAACCGGCACAACAAAGTTTAATAACCTTATTAGCAGTACCGGCAGCATGTAGCGTAAACAACGATTAAATATTTGACTTATAATATATAGTATTGCATAAAATATTAAAATCTAAGTTTAAGTTACATGATAATGAGAGTTGAAACGAACTAAACAGTAAAATTAAACATTTTCAAAACTTTAAATAAACAATTTCAAAACATAAAAATTAAGTGTGTTAGCTTTTGTGAAGTATAAAAAAAAATAAATAAAAATATAAATATAACATTCATTAAGCATCCATCCTTTAAACATTTTATTTATTTGACATATTTGACTACTTAATATTACAGCGAAGAAAAGAGTAAAGCTAGTTTTTTTTAAATTGCACAGCGTTATCACACGATCTTAAACTATTAGGAAGTGCGTTCCAAAGACGAACAGAATGTACAAAAAACTGCCTCTCAGACGTTAAACATGAGACACGTAAACAATTAATCATATTAGTACGACTAGATCTAGAAAAGTTTAATCTCGAAAACAAATAACTGGGTTCTGAATTACATACAATCTTATGCAACAATAAAAGCGTACGATAGTTCAGAAGATTATCAAAAGTTAAGCCATGGATTCTTTTAGCATACTGGGAAACATGGTCTCTTCTTTTCAGTCCAAACACATAACGAGCAATATTATTAAAAAGGACGTTTAATTTATTTTTACTTAGACTGTCACAGTTTGCAAAAATTTCGCAGCCATATAGCATTGTTGGTATTAGATATGCTTTAGCAAGTAGCATTCGTATATTAAGAGGTGTAAAATACTGCGTAGTCCAAAGAACCCGAAGCATGCTGTAGACTTTCCCAACCGTATTACTTATGTGGTTATTCCAAGTTAACGTTCTGTTGAAGGTGACGCCTAGATTTTTTGCAGAGTCTACGTATTCAATGTTGCTTCCATTTATTGATAGGTGAGGAGCAGTGGAAACGTCAATGATTTTCTTCGAAATTACCAAACATTTTGACTTTGTTGGATTTAGGCTTAGTCCGTTTTTTACTGCCCAATCACCAATTTTTTCAAGAATACTATTTAGATTGTTGATACAGCTATAGATGCTCTCACGCTTACAGTTAACGTACAACTGAACATCATCTGCGTACATATGGATCTTACAGTTTTCCAAAACACTAGGTAGGTCATTTATGTACAGTGAAAAAAAGAGAGGACCCAGAACAGAACCTTGAGGAACACCTCTTGTAATGGGTAGAAAGACTGACGAAACGTTATTGGCGAAAACAGCTTGCGACCTATCAGAGAGATATGACGCAATAAGATCCACGGCAGATGGCGAAAAATTAAATAATTTAATAAGTTTAGTCTGTAAAATATTATGGTCGACTGTATCGAAAGCCTTAGAGTGGTCTAATAGAACTAAGAACCCAACTTCATTGTCATCTATGCTAGTACGCAAGTCTTCAGTTACATCAATTAGAGCAGTGATACAACTATGTTTGGCTCTAAAGCCTGATTGCCTTTCAGTTATATAACGATTTCTGCGCAAGTGTGAGTTAATTTGTTGACTAAGTAACAATTCCAACGCTTTGGATACGAATGAAAGTATAGCTATCGGGCGGTACTCATTGTGAGCCTTTGGTACTGGTATAATTTTAGCTTTCTTCCATTGTATCGGGTAAGTTGACTTAGTGAGCACCGTGTTAAAAATGTGAGTGAGATAAGGAAGGATCTTCGGAAGCAAAATTTTCAGGAAAATTGGACTAATATCATTAAACCCTATAGCGTTAGATTTGATTGATAAAATACTTTTGAGTGCATCAGCCTGCCAGACACAATTGAAGCTGAAGCAAGTGTCGGCATTAAAAGAGTTGTCATTAGTCTGGTACACATTTTGACTGACCGAAGGCATAGGAATATTAACAAATTTGTTATTTAAATCGTCAACGTCCACATTATCACAAGATTCAAATGATTTTCTACAAAGGCCTATATTGCGTATCTCGCGCCACTTCTGCTTACTATTCACCACATAACTAAACTTATCCCTATAATAACTACTCTTTGCAGTTTTAATATATTAAATTGCATATTAATATATTGCAAATCTATCTAACGTAGAGTTTCAAGAGGTAAAAAGACCCAAGACACCACGGTACCGTCGCCAAGTGTAGTTACAATCATCATGAAGATATGAGGCAACTGAAGATCCCAGGTTTTGGTCCATTCAGATTATTTAGATGTTTATTCACCAAAATTTTCCATTTTACGCTTAGGTCCATTTATCCATTTAGATTGTTATATTAATGATAATGTGTTTACAAATCACCAGATGCATCAGATATATGTTTGAAAGAACTTTACATAATCAACGACGGTACTGCAGGCAATCTATAATTTTATGTTTGATTGAGTCCATGGATTCACTTAAGGATATAACATCAGATACAAAATTAAAATCACCGCAAGCGCTTCTAAGAGGTTCATTTTGCAAATAATTAGTTCTACAAAAGTTTATGTGGAGTAACTCAAAAGATCTTCTAGGACGAAGAAGAATATTAAAATATACTTTACTCAATAAATATGGACTGTTGACATAGCCATGTAAAAGTTTTGTAATCCAACAAGCATTTATCATAATTCTCCGATTTTTTAAAGAAGGAAGATTTAAGAGTTGTAACCGATATTCATAAGGTGGTAGGTGAAAATCAGTATTACAATAAAGATAGCTTAAGAAAACCAAAAGAAATTGTTTCTGCACTGATTCAATGTCGTCTATGTAATAACCGTATCGTGGGCACCAAACAACTGAAGCGTATTCTAAGATAGGCTGCACTAGAGAAGTGAATAAGGTTTTCGTTATGAATGGATCATTGAACTCTTTTGCCCAACGTTTAATAAATCCTAAAGTAATATTTGCTCTATTTATTATTTTATTTACATGAATATTAAAGCGTAGTTTAGGATCCATTGTAACTCCAAGATCATTGAAAATATCTAAGGACTCCAATGGATAACCACAAATTTTGAAGGTACATTTAATTGGTGGTTTGCGCGAGAAAGACATATGCTTGCATTTCGTCATGTTGAGGTTCATACGGTTCGTTTTGCACCAGTTATGAAGATGATCAATGTCGGCTTGCAAAAATACAGCGTCATTATCATTTTTAAAAGAAAGGAAGAGTTTGACGTCGTCAGCAAACATTAAGATGCTGGAATGCATTATGACAGATGGCACATCGTTTATAAAAAGTAGAAACAGAAGAGGCCCAAGATGACTTCCTTGAGGTACTCCTGAAGTAACAGGAAACTCGTGTGATTTCTTGAGCTTAAAAAGGACAGATTCTGTTCTATTGCTCAAGTAAGATTCAATCCACTTTACCAACGATATAGGAAATCCAACAAGATGTAATTTTAAGATCAATAGTTTGTGATTTACAACGTCAAAAGCTTTGCTAAAATCCGTGTAAATAACATCAGTCTGCATGCCTTTTCCAAAGTTTTCTATAGTTTTTGATGTAAATTCGAGAAGGTTAGTAACAGTGGATTTTCCAGAAAGGAATCCATGTTGGAAAGGAGACATTAAAGATTTAACGCTATACGATAGTCGTGATGTAAAAATTGCCTTTAAAAGTTTAGACAAAGCGCTTAATCTTGCGATGCCACGGTAGTTATCAATTAAAAACCTATTTCCGGATTTATGCAGCGGAATGATAAATGAATGCTTCCAGGCTGCAGGAAAATAGCAGGATTTTAATGATGAAGTAAATAGTAAAGAGATTGGAGTTACTAATTCTTCACAGCAGTATTTTTTTTTTACATGAAGGTATGTTATCAGGACCACTTTTATATGAAGTTTTAATATTTTTTAAAAATGATAAGACTGTGCTTGTGTCAATTATTGGGAAATAAATATCCCCAGATTGAATATTGAAAGGATAACTTAAATAATCATAGGACGCTGATGAATAAGTCGTCTTGAAAAAGTCAGCAAAAAGATTGCAAATGCTATTATCATTATCAGACTCAACCGAATTATACTTCATAAAAGAAGGATAGGAATCAATCTTGCGTTTTGTTTTAACAAAGTTCCAGAAGGATTTAGCATCAGATTTGATGTTTAATTTTACTTTTGTTAAGTAGGTATTATAGGATTGTTTGCATAACTGCTGATAACTGTATTTAATCGAGGTGTAGCATCTAAAATCACATTTTTTATGTGTTTTTTGATATTTTTTTAGTATTTAGATTTCAAGTTTCTCATTTTTCTTAGTTCATTTGTGTACCATACCGGACCCGATGTCAAAGAGGCTTTCCTTTGCGGAACAGCCTTAAGAAAAAAATCATTGAGCGTTCTATTAAACGCATATACCGCATCATCAAGACTCTGAGAAGATAAACTATTTGTTTTAATATTAAGAATAGAATTCCAATTTATATTAGACAAGTTATTCTTCAAAATCACGTAGTTTGTTTTTTTAAAGTTAAACTCAATTTGCGGTTGAGAATCATCGTACTGCACAGATGGTTTTGGAAAATTTAAAATAATTTCTAATGTTGGATGATGAGAATCTTCGGGTGTAACCAGAGGATCTGATTAAGACACAGAAGCGATATTGCTATCATCAAAAAACACCAGATCAAGCAAACGATTATTTTTGTTAATGATGCAGTTAAGTTGGAACATTCCTTGTATTGAGAGCTCGTTTAAAAAATAATTGTCGGATGAACATTCAGACGAAGGTTCCAAGGAATTTCAGAACAGCAGTTCCAAGAAACGTTTGGCAGGTTTAAATCTCCAGTTATTAAAATATGATCATTAGATTGCAGTTTTGAGCAAACTTTACTAATAGAAGCCAAATGTTTGCTGTAAACTTCTAAGGTAGAAAGGGGAAGAATATATGAGCATGTAATAAAAAGGCTCAAGGAACCAAACTTAACATGAACACAACAGAATTCAATGTCCAAGGATTTTGGAATTAATAACGCTTCAGAGAAATGTGTCGCTTTGACTGCAATCAACACACCCCCACCTTTAGAGCAAATACCAGGAATGGAATTTCTATATTTGCGATATATGCTAAATTTGTTGCATAGAATTTCAGTATTTAGAGTGTTAGGTTTCAGCCAAGTCTCACTAAAAGCAATTATATTAAAGTGAAGGTTGTGACTCAAAATTAATATATTATTTAGTTTTGTGTTAATGCCACAAACGTTTTGGTAAAGGATAAGGAACTGAAAGCAACAATCTAGTTTTTTTGATTCTTGTTAAAAACCGGAAAAGTAGCCAAGAAAGTTGTAGGCCGAGGTCTAGAAATAAATTCATGCACATCTTATTGTCAGGCCAAAACTTTTGATGCAATACCAGATCACCAGGCAAAGATATTTTAAAAGAGGACGTAATACGCTTGTATGAAAAATTGCTTTTGTAAACAGTATCTCTGTTTTATTTACAACATTCAGCTTAGAGTTTATATAGAATAACACGTCTTCACCGGATGTATCAGCTGCAAAACGAGAAAAAAAAATATAGATTTTGCAGGCTCAATAATCACAAGTTCTTTATGAACAGGGGCTTTGATACTGCTGTTCGATATTTGTTTCGGTATCGCTCCTGTAGAAACCGAAGTAATTTAAGAAGGTGCAGGGACCACATTTGAGGCAATACAAGTTTCAGCGTAAGTTTTTTTTTGTGCCAGAAACGCAAGGAGAATCAGCACTTTCCTTTATGATTGGTATTGCTTCAACAGAAGGAGAAATCTGACCAGCTGACGCAGCGACCTTAGTTGGTGCGATATTATCAGTCATTTGATCAGTATTGACAGCTCCAGTTGATTGATCTTCAAGCTGTATGTTCACATTAGGGAAAACAGTTACAGTAGAAGGTAGAACAGTATTATTATTGGGCGATGACATGGCTATATCAGTAGTTTTAGCTGAACTACGAAGATTTTTGTTTGAACGTTTACGTTTTGGAGAATTGTAAGCTTCATCCATAATTTTAAACTTTTTAAACAAATCTTCTTATTCACTCAGTCTATCTTGTGCTACCTTTAGATCCTTAGCCACCTCCAAAAAACCTTTCCGAGATTGTCTAATAAGTTTAAAGATTTCAACATTTGTAAACCTGCAATCTTCAAAGGACCAACGAAGTCCCTTACTTTCGTTGAGTGCATCGAAGATCCTCGCAGTTAACGCTGCACACTTGATATGAAAAAATGAATCACACAACCAACAAGTAACCAGCCGGTCTGATTCATCTTTTTCAGCGCAGTTTCGGACATTGCAGATCATTTTCAGTTTAATAGAAAGTTTTGCAATATAGATGAAAGTAAAAGGAGAAAAATGAACTTAAATGCTTTTAATGAAAAACAGTTTATTTTGTTTAAAGACACTGTACTGTAGAAACTTTGCAGCCCTGATTTTGTAGAACCAACGAATTGAAAAGTTTTATAAGCACTAGAGTTTTTGCAGTAGCGTTAAAACAGATGTAGAAAGAAAATACGATAATTTGCTCTATAGAAACCTGTTTGCGCTAAAAGCAAAACAGGAAGAAGGAAAGAAGCAAATTATAAACAAATATACATATAAATATATAAATATATATTTATATTGAAAATTAAATTAAATATCAGTTATTTCAAAAGGACGAAATCCACGTTATCACGCTTCCAGATGTATGTGCAAGTTGATCAAAGCTGTTTATTTCAGGGACCGTAACTATTATGCCTTTTTTCCGAAAAAAGCAGAAATAATAGTTATTTTGTGAGTTTTATTTTTTTCATAAAATTTAACTATTACTTTCTGCCGTTTATTTTTGCTAGTATGAAATAATTATTATTTGCTGCTATTTATTTTTTCTAGCATAAATAAATAGCAGCAGCTCTGGATCGAAAACTATGAATGCTAGGATAATGAAATCCGATATATAAGACCATGGAATGATAATCTACATATGATGGTAATTTGGGCGGACCACGCCCCTTTTTTAGGGAAATTACAATATCTCATGAACCAGACACGCAGTGGTAATGAAATTTGGTATATGGGGTCGTTGCATAGAAATCTAACTGTTCTAAAAAAATGGGCGGGCCACGCCCCTATTTAAAAAATAACAATATCTCATGAACCAGACACGAAATAGTAATGAAATTCGGTTTATGGGTCGTTGCATAGAAATCTAACGTTTTTAAAAAATGGGCGGGCCACGCCCCTATTTAAAAAATAATAATATCTCATGAACCAGACACGAAATAGTAATGAAATTCGGTTTTTGGTGTCGTTGCATAGAAATCTAACTGTTTAGAGAAAGTGGGTGGGCCACGCCCCTATTTAAGGAAAATTACAATATCTCATGAACCAGACACGCAGAATTAATGAAATTCGGTTTATGGTGTCGTTGCATAGAAATCTAACTGTTCGGAAAAAAAGGGTGGGCCACGCCCTATTTAAGGAAAATTACAATATCTCATGAACCAGACACGCAATGATGGTGTACTTTAGCTTATGGTGTCATTGTATAGATATCGAAATGTTAGGAGGAATCGGGCAGCCACGCCCCTTTTTAAGGAAAAATACACTTTCCCACAAACCAGACACGCAATGATGATGAAACTTGGAAGGCGTTGTTGTAATATTAAAACTTTTTGTTCTTAAATAAGTAGGCAGGTGATTTCATTTTTGGGGAAATTCTAATATCTCTTAGCGCAAATAAAGTCTGTATAGGTAAGTTAGGGAAGTCATTATTTTAGAAATTATTGAGCATTCGGTTTTTTGTGTCTTTGCGTCTTAAATAAATCCCTATTTTTTAACGACAACAATTACACATGTCGCTCGCAGCTTGAAATTGACACAAAGGCAATAAACTGAATGAACATTATACAACAGTTTTCTCCCCCCCAAACCACCAAAATTATTTTTGGATTTAAGTTCGATTAATTACCTTCCTAACAGTAGTTCAAATTTAAGATTTAGAACTTTTGGCTAAATATAACTTTAAAAGTTAGAGCTTGCAAAAACACGTCTAAACGGTAAGAAGAGAACGATATACTGAAATATGAAATTGTTTCTCGGGTGTAGGACAATAATTGAAGAAATGCTTTTTTAACATTGACTTCTTTTGCTATTATTTTTGATATAACTTCAGCATGGTGTAAATATAATTCTTTGGATTTGAAACTACAAAACATAGTTAGCAGCAGCAATCGATAGCAGCAGCAGCAATGCATTAAAACTGATTGCCTTGAACTTAAGCTCTTAAAGTAAGTTTTATTTTTCTGCTACAGAGCAACAATCAAGAGTTGATTGCGTGGAGAGTGACAAAAAAATAACCTATTTAAATAACCTATTAGCAACACTAAGTAAGAAACATTTTTAAAGTTTTTGAAACTAAAATGTTTAAAATACTTTGAGCAAATTTGGAAATCTGCTATAATTAACTGTTGTAGCCATATTGCTGCTGTTCAGTCAAAACTATAGCCTATCTAGCCTAAAAAACACTTTTCAAATAATCTAAAATACATCAGAAATTGTAATAAGTGATATTTTTGCACAAATACTTGCACAAATACTGATATTTTGAAAGTCAATAACTAGAAGCAAGTTCAAATTCACCAGCAATTATATACTCACAATTAACAGCTTTCAACGCTCTCTAGAGTAATTAAAACTTATTCATTGCAATTGTTGCTTTGATTTTAATTTTATTTGTACTTGACTTTCGGCTTTTGCTGAAACGACGACGACGCACACTCAAGTTTGGCTTAAATTTGCTTAAATTACTGCTCTCAGCTGGGTGAAGCGAGAGACATACTTGGCAAATGATAAGTTTGCTGTTGGCTTTTTTGTAGTTGTTGTTGTTGTAGTTTTATTATATCTATTTTCTTGCTGTTTCCAAAAGTTTTCGGTAGCTCCTTTATGTGGGATTAGATAATATTTGAGTGTTTGTTGGCGCTTGTTTAAGACGCCTACTGCAAAGTATTTGTCGATATTTTACAAAGATAGAATCTTATGTAGGCAATCTAAACAGCATGTTTTTGCCTAATTCTTTTGTTTTTTTTTCATGTAGTTTTGAGAATTTTTGTAGACAGACTAAGTTTTTTAATTCTTATTTTTATTTTTCTTTTTTGGCTATGTTAAGACTTGTTGACAAAAAAACATTCTCGTTGAAGCTATTAAAAGATAAGCTAACATAAGATTTTTATAAATAGAATGATGCCTTGCAGGCCCATAGCCAGGATTTCCATGGGAGGAGGGGGGACAGGGTTGGTTATAACAAGTATTGCTGCCAATATTATATTTAAAGAAAGTACTTTTTCATGAAAAATTAAATATATTTCTTGAATTAGTGTTTTTATTGGGCTTTTGAACAAAAGAATTTGAATGAAATATATGTTAAACAGCAGGAGATATTTGCATTGAAAATCAAAACTTTTACAGTCTAGTTTTTAGTAACATTTTTAATGGTCTACATAGTTTTTGCAGTATTTAGACTCTTCTTGACGTTATAAAGCACTTATTTTTTTTTCTCAACATAAGTTCAAAATCAACGAAAACTTTCAGTAGGCTATCATTAAAATTTTGTGCCTTTGTTTTACATAACTTAATTTAATTATTATTTTATTTGTTTTTTAAAGAAGAGTTTTTCTTTATTAAAAACGTAAATATATTCTTTTTTAAGCTTTATATTGTTGTGACTCACAACGAGGTATTCCCCAAAATATTGTCTTTCTGCTAGTGGCCAAGTGCTGGCAATGAAAGTTGATCCACCGCAACACAACTAAGCGAGCGATCAACATTCATTGCATTGCGGCATTTTTATGAATTCAATGCCAAGGCCAGTAAAGTAAACAAACCGAGCCAAGTAAAATATAAGTAAGACAATAAAATGAACACTGATCTACCGCAACAACAACTGGGCGATCAGTTTTCATTTTATTTAAAGACAATAAAATAAAGCCAACAATCTGTGCGGCCAGCGTCAAATGCTGACCATGCAAAAACCAGAGGTAAATTAATTTTAATATTTTATTGTTGTATTTAACATACACACAGTTTGGCTAAGCGAATAACGCAAAACAAATATAATTTAAATAAGAATTTAACGTTGGAATATGACCCAATTACACATGTCATACCTGTTTGTATGTTTGTTCGGCCCAAGTTGGCATCATTAAATAAGTATGTATGAATATGTTTTATAATAAGAACTTAATAATGAATTTAATTTAAGCCAAAGGCGGAAGATAAAATTACGCAACCGCTGATTAATCAATAAGTAGAATTAAGTATGTAATAAGTTTGTAAAGATGAAGAAGAAGAAGAAGCGCGACCAGATATGTTATAAATATCTGGTCCCCGCTAAAATAAATGGATTGATGTAAATAAAACCTAAACGATTGCAGTCAATTTTTTACTGAAGAAGACCAGACCACAGATAATATATTAGAAAGATGTGTCACCGCCATACAAGCAAGTGGCACAATAAAATTTGAATGTGGATTTATTATAAATCCACATAAAAGCTTTATGAGAGTCAGCAAGCGAACGATTTAAAGCTTTTGAGAGCGAGAGAATAAGTGAGCGACAATGTGAGCAAATGTGAGCGTAATATTGAAAAGCAATAGAAATGATATGTAAAAATTTGATGCAAGAAACGTCTGAATAAACGATGTAGCTGCCAACAAAATGTACCAGAATTTCATTTGGTTTTTCTTGAAAAAATACAGGCAATTTTTTTACTAAACTACCCTACGAACATTATATAATTTAAAGTTAATATATTTTTTGCATTATTTTTTATCTTTTTGTTGTATAATTTCAAAAATATGATATCATAAAGATGACATAATCTAGATATATTTTGTGTGTTGACTTCGTTTTTTTTGCCCTTTTGACACATGACATTTTTAGTGTTATATTATTGTAAGGGCGATTACGTCAGTTGAAGCTTAGCAGGGAATAATGTTGTAAACAATATTCTTTTAGTTGTTTTTTTGCGGAAAAATTTTTTATTTAACTACTTTTATATATTTTTATTATATTTTTGCAAACACATGCTTTACTATATAAAAAGTACTGAGAAATGCAATTTTCAATTGTTCTTATTTATACAACAAAAACATTTGTTTTATCATGTTTTGAGTAAAAATTCAATATTTTGGACTGTTTTGAAGAAAAAAAATTAAAGAATATATTCACTGACCTAACGCCACAGTTGAAACTATTTTTGTAAAGTGCTTTTATTAAAACTTTGATCAAAAAATTTGAATTAAATATATTTAAAAATAGCGAATATATATATATTTGCATCGAAAGTCAAAGTTTTGATTTTCATGTCGTTTTGTTCTCATTCTTGGTTCTCATTCTTGGGGAACTATGTTTTATGTTTTATGGGTGGAATGAGCGTGATCAAAACTAAGTATGTTACAATCTAATCTAGGATGCACACAATATGTGTACTCCAATTGAGCGAAGTCTGTTAAGCCATTTAGATTTGTATAGATGTCAATTTAACAAACAAACAAATCAGAAAATAAGTTTTATCAATATACCCTTTGTGTTAAATTGTATGAGTATTATAGAACGAAAGCAATTCGAAAAGAATTGAAGAATTTTCAAAGATTTTTTTCGATTTTGAAAAATATGTCCCCAGTTATGATCCTATAACTTCAAAAGTATTTTTTCACATTACAAAAATTTATACATGTTTGCAAATAACACGTTTATATCTTTTATTTAAGATATCATTTGTATTGCTCTAACGTTTTTTTTATACATTTTCTATATACTACATTTGTGAAAGAGTTTAAAAAATATGGTTAATACTCAAAATTACCTCCTATACAGGTCAAATATGCGATATCGGATAGCTTTATAATTATATTTCAAAAAGCCTCAGAATTCGGTATTTGACCACAATTTACAAGTAGCGTTTCCCTGATAACATGTGATGGGCGTTGGGTAAGGGGGCATGGCACCTCCTACACCACCCAAATTTGCGATATCAAATTTCTTTGGAGTTATAGGTCGCATAGCCTCGGAATTCGGTATTCGACTACAATTTACACGTTTCACTGATAACATTTTATGGGCGTTACCCCTCCCACACAACTGAAATTTTTGATATTGAATAGCTTTGGAGTTATAGGTGGCCGCACAGCCTCGGAATTCGGCACTCAACCACAATTTACTCGTGCCGTTTCACTGATAGCATGCTATGGGGGTTTGGCAACGGGGGCGTGGCAGCAACACACAGTGTTTCAGCTAGTTATTTATACCAGCGCGAAGATTTCATTGTTTCGTTTTGATTTATTTTTGACGTATCTTTGTTTACGTTATTTCTGTTATTTTGCTCATTTCAAAGAGTTTAAAGTGTTGCAAATCCTATTATAACGTAAAATTGCGGTTTAGGGATTTTTAAATTTATTTAAAAACGCTAAGAACATTGTTTGTAAACAAAATCTTTAGTTAAATATATGATGATTGTGTTTTTAAAGTCTGAAGAATTTGTTTAGTACGAACACACCACGTCGACTTTGATGCAGGTAATTCTGAGTATTTTTACTAAAACCGAAATACGTAAATATCCAACATGCTACAATCATACATTTTATCCTAATATTTTCGTTGAACTATTTTTTTTTTAACAACAAAGTAAAAATAAAACGAAATTATATATCAAAGTCATATTTTTGCGCACTTTTATGTGGGAGAAATGTTAAATAAACGGTATATTTTAAACTCTTTTACAAATGCAGTATTCAGAAAATGTCTACAAAAATCGTACCAATAATCGTATAATTAAAAGCTTAATAAAAGGTATAAATGTCTCATTTGTAATTATTTATAAAACTTGAAAAATAAACTAATACTTTTGGAGTTATAGGATCATAACTGGGGAAATTTTTTAAAAACTCAAAAAAGCCGAAAAATTCTTCTAAAAAAAATTCGAACCAACCTGAAAAAGTCTTAATGATTTTTATTATCTAGAGAAAATACTCAATCGAACTAGAAATATCGTTTTCGTAGCACAAACTTTTTTCAAACTGCTTACCACTGTTATTAATTTGTTATTCACTTTAAAATAAAAAATACAATGAATAAAAAATTTTGTTATTCACTACTATTTATTTACAGCATTATATGTTCGCTATTAATTTCTTTATTATTTTTTTTATTCATTATTAATTTTTATTCATTATTAATTTTTTATTCATTATAAATTTCGTATTCATTTTTAATTTTTCATTCACTTTTGAATAATAACTAAAATGAAATAAAATCTTGTTGTTCACTTTTGAATAATGAACCAAATTAATAAAAAATAAAAATTAATAATGAGTATAAAATTAATAATGAATAGCACATGAATAGACAATGAATCAAAAAATAATAATGTACAAAAAATTAATTATTGAAAAATTTGAAATTCTGTTTGAATTGCATTCTTTGTAAATAGCATTCATATGAATAAAAAAATAATTAATTATTCTGAATAACGAAAAAAAAAAAATAAATGAACTTAATTACTAATAAATTTTTTTTAAAATTCAATGTTAATTAAAAATTTTATTTGCTAACAATTTTAAATTCATTGAATGGATTTGAATGTCGTTATTCAGTTTTCCTTAAGATTCTGAATATACATATGTGTAAGCAGATTTTACTGCTCTGGCTGATAGTCAATCAAAAATAGTCAATATTAATAGCAAGCAGTGAATAAGAAAAATCTGCTTCGCACAAAATAAGGAAATCATCATGAAAATAATGCAAACAAACAAAAACATTTGTTGCTGTCAAGCAGAGATCACAACTGCTTGGTGCCAACAACAACAAGGGAAAAAACAATGACATCATTAAATTCTGTGAATCTATGCTGTGAAGCATTGTGGAGTGAAGAGTGAAAGAGCATTGCAGAGAGAATGTGCAAGCAAGGATTGGAAACTTTTCTCTCAAGAAAGCTTTTTCATCGCGTTCACAAAAGCTAACGTATTGATCTGAAAAATATTTGATACTTTTTAATGTTCTACGTGGCACATCTTAATACTATATAATCTTTGACCAGACCTTCAATTCGGAGGATACCAACAAGTAAGTATAAATAAAAACCTCCACGCCTGATTGCACCTAAGGGTGACGGCGAAAGAGGTATTTTTTTTGAATAGATGCCAGTGGCGCTCTTAAGCGCCGGCAACAAACCGTAGGTAGGACGTCGCTCGGCGACTGTAGGACCCACGCGTATCCTCTCAGAGGGGATACAACAATATGTAAACAGTTTTTAAAAGTTTTCTTAATAAGTCCTAAGCTTATTTTTATCTGCATCTCTCCCCCTCTCTCTTGTTTATTTTAAAAATTAAATCGATGTTATTATAAAAATACCTTATTATGATTTTCAGGTTACAAACTAAACGAAAGCAACAAAAAAACTAAATCATATCATATGTTAGTAGATCTGTTTTAAGCTTTAATCCCTGACCCTGAAGCTAATAGAATTTAAAAGCATCTTTTCATTATAAAAATTCTTGATTTTTTTTGTTGCACACATAACGTTTTTAAGCATTATCTGCACATTAGTGTTGCTTTTTTTTTCCTATATTTACCACATTTTTCGTTAAGCTGCAAAATTATCACAAGTCAAGTGTTAACTTTTTTGTGTCTAAAAAATAAGCTCTAAAAATTGTTTGTGCAGAGAAACCTGTGACAGACAGCAAGAATCAGCAAAAATTTCAGAACCATTAGGGGAAAACCAACAAAACCACACACAAACATACTTGACTACCATCAAATACTTATACGCAGCTTGATACACATACCTTTACACCTAAAAAGCACACATTTCTAGATACATACTTGTATAAGAGTAGCACACACTTCCTTGCATTTGTATTTAATGAAGCTTAAGAGTATGTATCAGTTCGAAAGCGTTGTTTTGGCATCATGCCAAGGATTACTTGGGAATGAAGAAAAAAAAAAAAAACCAAAACTAATCGGTAAAATAAACTGAGAAAAGCATAATAATTTTTATTTTCAATAAAAGCTCTAGCTCCTGTGTTATATATACAAATAAGCCTACAACAATGAATATTAAAAATTCAATGAGATGCAAGGACAATGTCTAGTTGAAGCACAAAACAATGTTGGTTGTTTGCTCTTTGCCAACATTACAAAAAGGATCAAAATCTTTTTAAATTTTGGTCACGTAAAATTAAAACCGTAAATGAAAGAACAAATGACATAACAGCCTCAAAAACCAAAACCAGCAAAAAAAAAACAAAAACAAACAATGCAAACAATAACAACAAAAATACACACTAAGCAGCAGTTAAGATACTTTTTGTTATGGCCACATTTAAAGCTATGCAAATATTTGTATTGCATCGCCATGCTCGGTGTTGATAAAGGACCAAATAAGGACAATATAAGGTTTTGTTGATGTTAAAATTTAGTTTGTATTAATTGAAATAAAAGCAGAACATTATAATACTTCAACAAGTAATGCCTTTTTAATCAGGAAGAAAAAGGACAAGAAAATATGTTGTACTTACAGAAAACGTTTTTCATTGCTTGGTCTTAAAACCATTAAAAACTAGCAAATGGCTCAATTGATAAAATTGTGTTAAATCATTAATCACTTATAGCTAAACTTCAGTAAATGGCTTAAGTTAATTAATAGGCTCTATTACACAGTTTTTCTTTCACAGCATTCTAGCTGGACGAAATTTTTTTTAATGATTAATTACATTTGTTGTGCTGAGTTAGAAAAAAAAAAAAATTGTAAGTGGGACAGTGTTGCGCCTTACGTCGGAACGAACTAATTAATATACACAAGGAAGTGACTTCAGGTTTTTGCCAATTACTTAATAATAAAGTCGATTCTTCAATTCCAACAAGTGTTAGATTAGTGGCGCATTAAGATTAATTTGCCTTACTTCTAATAAACTTTTGTGTACCTTCTGAACTTTTGAAAGCAGTCAAAGCAGGCTAAGTGTATTACGTATTTAAAATTAGTATGATTTTAAAATAATTTTTGTCATCAAAATTAAATTTTTTTTACGCCTCACATTTGTAAAGTGATGTTACAAACAAATATTAATTTACATATACATTTTATTATTACATCTTATTAGTTTAGCCGGTATCATCTTGAAGCATGATATTTTAAACTTATACAAATTACTTCAATAATTTCTATATTATAACATCCTATATAAGCGTAAGTTTAGCATTAAATATTATATTGCAGCTGCAAAACATACAGACAATCACCAAACAATATATAACTACACCCGCTACATACTCATTTGCTCATAAAAGCCGATTTTGGGTGTTGTACTCTGAAGCGAATCACTTCTGGTTCGCTTATACCAGAGTCGGCACATCTTTATTCTTGTGTGCTTTACTCTGGAGTGAGCCACCTCTGGTTCGCATCCACCAAAGTCAACACACCTCTAATTACTCACTTTGGTTTAGGCTGTGATCATATTAATGGGCCAGATCTTTGGAGGACCTTATTCGGACTCATCGATCAAGATCTCTGCGCATTCTCCTGCGATAATCTACCTGCCAAAAATATTATGAACATTCCTTTTAGGGTGGTCACCCTGGCGGTGCATACCGTTTAAAGGCTAGCGTAAGATGAATTACTTGAATAATGATTTGTGCGACAGCAACTTATTGTCAAGCCATGTCATGTTGTTCGAACTTCTTGAGTGTGGCTTCCCTGCAGGACTTTCACCCAACTATAAGGTGATTACAAATTACTTTCAAAACAACTCACAAGATGTTGAATAGTCAACTATTTTCTTCGAAAATAACTAGGGATTTTCTCTATGAAATGGCCGCAAAATCACTAGTACGCACTACCTACGATATGACAGATTGACTAGTTTATATATGGTCCTTTTGAAACCAATTAGTAGTCAGTCTATAGAAAATTAGCTTATATCTGGTTACTTTCACTTTACTTATTAGTGAGGAGTAAAACGACTACATTTTAAATGGTTTTTTATAAACTAGTTTATTGTAGTGGAAATATAAAATATTTTGGCATACCAAAAAATATTTTAAAGTCGACTCGAAATTGAGTGTGACCTTTTTTTTTAAAAAAAAAAAAAAACGAAAACTATGTGAGAAAATTTGCTACTAAATTTCCAGTCAACATTAAAATATTTTTTGGTAATTCTGATTGATTTTTATCTTTCTATATAAAACCAGTTGAAGATTTTTATTTAATAAACCAAATAATTTTATTACATTTAATGCTAAAACATGAGTTTTCCAGTCTTCAATAACGTTCAAATGTGATAAATATTTAGTAAAGTGTGTTAAAAAAATAAATTGGAATATACATTGAAAATACATTGAAACAATACAATACAATAAATGGAATAGACATTGAAAAAACATAGATTTTCAAACATAAATATTCAGTAAAGTTTGTTAAAAAGTTTAAATTCCATTGACAAAACATTGTATTTCAAAATTTATATAAATAAGATACAAATAAAGAAAAAATTAAATAATTACACAGTGCTACACACAAAATATGCAGTGGTTCTCATGCAGCAATTCTGTTTTGCTGGAGTCCATAGAGTACGAAAAAACTTATACTTTTTCTCAGTCACTTCGTTAAGTAAGTTTTTTTATAACAAATGTAGTGATATAACGATATTCCCAAAATTACAAGTTCAAAAAATCATAAGTTTACTCTGCATTAACCGATTTTCAAAATTTTGCTTTTATTTTACAGATCTGATTTGTACCTTTTAATAAAAAAAAACATTTTGGCAATCAATTCAAAAATGGCTCAGTTACGGTCGATAAAGTAAAAAAAAAAAAAAAAAATTAAAAAAATGTTCATTTTCATCTCGCTCTAAATTGACCGTTAGGCAGAAAATTCTGCTTTTTTAAATTTTATTGACAATCATATTAAAGTTGGTTTCTAAAACAGGTAAGGTCATAAAAATCGGTTACAAAATGAATCAGTTACGCCAAGTTTTGTGATAACATGTTTTTTGCTTTTTTTGAGTTTTCTTAGAAATGTAAATATTTTTCAGGTAATAAAACAAGAAAACGCCTAATATACAAAATCATAGTTGGATGATTGTTACACTGTTTGTCTCAGCCAACGCTTGTTTACATTTCGCACTAATTGGAGTCATTATCTACATGTTTACATGTGTTTCTCCCCTTTCACGTCTTTTGCAATATCAGAAAATTTTAAAAATGGAATATGTAGTTTGGATTGTATAGTGAAAAAACAAAAAATAATTCACCAAAAGGGAATAATTCATAAAAATAAAATTTCAGTTACGATTATTTTTTCAATTATGCAGTTTTGTCTAGAGTAATGACAAATATTTTGGTGTATAAACAGTGTTTGATGTATAGTTTGGGAGTTATGCCGAAAAACCTATATAAATATGAAAAATTTTAAATACTTCTTACTAGTTAACTAGTAGTGGAATTCCCAAAAGCGTTAATGATGATTTTTGATATCGTTAATAAACGAAAACTGGCATTTTCTATGAACGTGGTACGCACAATGACCGATAACGACAACGATTATTATCGTTTAATTTTTTGGAGTTTTTCTATAGGTTAATAAGCTTAATTTGGATAAACAATTTTTTGTCGATAAGTCAAAAACAAGGCTAGATATCGATAAACAAGCTTAATTCATTACCAAAATAAAGTTTTAAGCTTTGTTCGACGCTTATAATATAGTTTAAGTTTTGCTAACTTAAAAATTCAAACTTATTTTCAAAGTACTATCTCCTAAACTACAAGAGATAGAACAAAATGCGTTTTAACTTCGTCGTAACCCGACTTAAGGACTATGTAATAGCGATCATTTTGGTACATTTAATATTGAAAAAGTTAGAGGAATGCCAATAATGGAATTTATTAACATTGCGAAGACTTGCTTAAGAAAATAAAAATATATAAAATATATAAAAGAGTGTTATTTTGCATCACAACAAACACGATTTTTGTTTTTTCCTTTCCTACTCACAACCGCACTAGTGCTGAATTATTGAAAGTACAGGGTCCGCCATATAACGTTTTTTTTTCAACTAGTGCTTATTTCGTGAATGGTAACACTTAGCTCATGTCTGATTTCACAGATAATTAGTTTTATCCTTTTGCTGAACGAATATGGTTGTGTGTACGCTTGAACAACGCTGGGAAATATTGCGACATTACTTTGATGCAGAAGATGCCGATTTTGCCAAAAAAATCATCAGAAATCATCATCAGGACGGCGCTACGTGCCACACAGCCGAAGCTACACTCGATGTTTTGCGCCATGTTTTTGAAGATCGCATTATCAGCCGCAGAGTTGATGTCGTTTGGCCACCTCGGAGCTGCGATTTGACACCGTTGGACTATTATTTGTGGGTTGCCCTCAAAGATTAGTGTTACGCCGACAAGCCAGAGACAATTGACGCTTTAAAGGACAATATTCGTGAAGCCATTGGTGAAATACAGCTGCACACAATCGATAATGTGCTTAAAAATTGGATCGATCGTGTAGGCTACTGCATGGCCAGCCGAGGCAGCCATTTGAATGAAATTATTTTCCATTATTAACCGGAAGGATTGTACTTTCAAATAAAAAAAGAAATTTGAAAAAATATCTAGTAGTTTTTTTTATAGAATTTTCATAGAAACACAAGAAGTGTAAATTATGAGGAAATAGTACACGAAATGCTGTCTGCCTACCATGCAATGGGCTGCAAAATGTCTATCAAATTGCACCATCTCCATGCTCAATTGAATATGTTCCCATCAAACTTAGGGCAGATGAGTGATGAACAAGGTGAACGATTTCACCAGGACATTTCAAGAATTGAACAGCGATATGTTGGAAAAAGTAAAGTCAATATGCTGTCTAACTACTGCTGGTCTATAAAGCGAGAAACTAGCAGGGATCTTTATAAAAAACAAATGAAACGCAAACATTTTTAAGAAAACACAAAAAAAAGCAAAAAACTTGTTATCACAAAACTTGGCGTAACTGATTCATTTTGTAACCGATTTTTATGATCTTACCTGTTTTAGAAACCTACTTTAATGTGATTGTCAATAAAATTTAAAAAAGCAGAGTTTTCTGCCTAACGGTCAATTAAAAGCGAGATGAAAATGAACATTTTTTTAATTTTTTTTTTTTTTACTTTATCGACCGTAACTGAGCCATTTTTGAATTCATTGCCAAAATGTTTTTTTATTTAAAGGTACAAATCAGATCTGTAAAATAAAAGCAAAATTTTGAAAATCGGTTAATGCAGAGTAAACTTATGATTTTTTGAACTTTTAATTTTGGGAATATCGTTATATCACTACATTTGTTATAAAAAAACTTACTTAACGAAGTGACTGAGAAAAAGTATAAGTTTTTTCGTACTCTATGGACTCCAGCAAAACAGAATTGCTGCATGAGAACCCCTGCATATTTCTTTTTTTCACTTTTGTATCACTGTGTTATGGAAACTCTTGCAAAGCAAAAAATTATTTTATTTTTTTTCACGTTCCATTACCGTTCAATTATCGTTAGCAATATAAAATGAAGGTGTGCTTTTCAAGTGTTCAGAAATTATGGCATACAACTTGAATTGTTAATAGATTTTTAATACAAATTTTACTTCTAAAATTGATATCCTACACTCACAGAACTGGCGATGCTATCAAAACTTCGCTTCTTCTAGCCGTAATATTACGGTTCTCAAAAAATGTAATATGCGAGGCTCTGACAACTTAAATAAGGGCTGTTAGATTCCTGTTTAAGAGATGCTCTGCCGGTTTTGACAACCTCACAGAAAGTTGTAAGAACTTTTAATGGTGAGAGGAATTCGGTTTTGAAAGCTGAATTGTGGAGGGGTCATAACAGCGCCTTTTGCGATGGTGAGAGGAATTCGGTTTTGACAGCCGAATTGTGGAGGAGTCATAACAGCGCCTTTTGCGATGGTGAGAGGAATTCGGTTTTAACAGCCGAATTGTGGAGGGGTCATAACAGCGCCTTTTGTGATGGTGAGAGGAATTAAGTTTTGATAGCCGAATTGTGGAGGGGTCATAACAGCGCCTTTTGTGATGGTAAGAGGAATTCGGTTTTGACAGCCGAATTGTGGAGGGGTCATTACTGCGCCTTTTGCGATGGTGAGAGGAATTCGGTTTTGACAGCTAAATTGTGGAGGGGTCATAACAGCGCCTTTTGCAATGGTGAGAGGAATTCGGTTTGATAGCCATAAATCCTTATGTTGAGGTTGTCAGAACTTTTTCTATTTAAGCTACTTACCTCTGCGCTTTTAAGGCTATCACCAATTTCTTAATGCCGTTTGCTTAATAAAAGTGTTATTTTTTAATATTTTTTTAATTTTTATTTCAAATCATTTGAAAAAATATTACTTTTTGATCAAATAAATATAAAATTTTAATTGTGCATAGAACTTTACAAGCTATTTTTTTTAATTTTTTTTTATGGAACTTTAAAAATTCCATATTATAAACGAGAAACCATTAGCATGCATCTGAAACATGCTTACAAATAGTTTTAGACAGTGGAATTGTAAAATAGTCCATGCCTTTTTCAATACAATAGGCATAACATTTATTATCAAAGTAAAGCGATTATCAAAGTAAATACCGAATAACCTTAACAACAATTTTTTTAAATTTGCCAACAAGCACGCTGCAAAGCCAAAACTAAAATGGAGAAATTTGTCTTTTGTAGTTTTAGTATCTTCAGTAAAAGCGTGAAAACCGTATTGAGGCTACAATAGCCGTATTAGAGTTTCTCTACACGCAATATTTAAAAGTTGGTTGCAGTAGTCACAATACTAAATGTATCACAACTGCAACCACAGCTCTTATTTTCAAAAGACGCTCAACATAATTTTTGTTTTTTTTATGATTATTGCAGATTCAATTGGGGCTATGAGAGTTTTTATAAAGTGCTTGCAATAAACTTTCAGCTATGGTGACTTCATTTCATATATAATAACTCTAGTATGGCTACTACAGCCTCATCTTTTTTATGGCAGCCGTGTACAAAATTCAATAATTCCCTGAGTGTAGTTATGGAAATCGTATTTTAATTAACTGAGCTCCGTTGTCTCAAAATAAACCCTATTTTGGCCGCGACAAATGATTCTTAAAATGAATAACTTCGGATTTGGTTTTATAACCATAAAAATCAATCAATTAAAAAAGTTGAGCCTAATCGGAGATGGTAATTCCAACAGATATTACACTTCAATATGAATTAGGCCCTATACAAATATTTTCAAAACATTTTTTCCATTTATTCTATATAAAAAGGAAATCTATGTCTACACTTCCAATACTATCGGAACTGTGTTTTTTTTCAAGCAAATGACAACGCTGGCCACGGAAAAACAAATTGATGCAATGCTGAGACTTTTGCTTTGCTCGATACTACAACCCTGAAGTTCGGGTTCGTGGCCGCTTAACTCACTACTTTTCGATGACTTTTCAACTAAATGAAAGTTACTCTGTGAATAACTATATTAAAGTTACTTTAATTTTCGGACTAGTTACGTTTGGTCCTACAGGGTTGTTACAACAGTCAAACAAATGAGAGAATTGAGTTCGATAATGACATGGCTTACTTAAACGTTTGCATGGTGCACAGGTAGCGTTGCCAAAATGTGAAAATTTTACCAAAACTAGTAAACTTTTTTTCGATGTGAAAACGTGAAATTAAATTCCATTTTGGTAAATTTTTGCAGTGAAGAAACAATAGGCATATTCTCGATTCAGTGCACTTGCCAGTGCAGTTAAGGACTTGAGGACTTGTGCACTTTACAAAAACAAAATACACCTACGTCAAAAATCTGCAGAAGTGCTTTTCTACTTAGCCTAAGCTAAGTAGCCTAAAACTTGAGCACTTGAGGACTTGAGCAGTTGTGTACTTGTGCACATTGAAAATTTTGACAGCTTTGAAAAATTCATAGTGGTGTGTCCACGAAAACTTAACTGTACAACTGCACTAGTCATCAAGTCCTTAACAGCAAAGGCAAGTGCACTGAATCGTGAGTACTCCTAATACAAAAATTATAGAACTGTTATATAGAACTAAGAAATGTTGCTAAAAATTTAATGACGGTTCTTCATAGTTCAGCTGCTACTGAAAGAAAATTTTCAGACCTATCTTTAATAAAGAAAAAAAAAAAACTAAGAAAAGGACTCGCTTTTAAGACCATATATAATATAATGCTTTCTAAAGCATTAATAATAGTGAAATAATTAATAGTGTAGTATGGTCAGCAAAAAAATATATGTAAGAGCATACAATGTAATGTAACATCAACAGATTGACACTATGTGGCATGATACCTTTTAGCGATAAGGTTCATACATTTGTATTCAAATTGGATACAAAGCCAGTTAGATGACCGAGAAGCGAAAAATGTCAGAGCGGGAGCCATTAAATACCACTAGCATTCAGTCGTTGGGGGGGATTCGTGACATTTCTGCTTACTGGAAAACCACCATCATGACCAATTCCTTCATGACCATCATTTCTATATGAGCTAAAACAAACACTAACTGAAGGTACTAATCTCAACCAAATACTCATATATCTTCAGGTGTTGTTGAAGATACGCGCTTCATTACCCGCCCTACCTATGATCTAAGTCGCGCAGAAATCTCAGATCCCTAAATCAACCCAGCTGTCTTTAAACCTCCATATCACCAAAAGGAAACCGAAGAACTACTCCATCATTGTTCAAATGCTTTCAGATTTTATTCATTAATCATTAACATGACTCATCTATATATATAAAAATGGATGTATGTATGTGGGTATGTGGGTATGTGGGTATGTGGCTATATCACGTATAGACTCCAAAACCGCTGAACCGGTCTTTATGAAATTTTCAGGGAAAATAAAGCCACATCTTGAGAGTGTTCCTGTGAGGTTTTATAACGATTGGAGAAAGGGGCGTGGTACCTCCCATACAAGCCAAATTTGCTCCATCGATCACAAACAAAAAAAAAAGAAAAATATTACACGGTTTCAATCGTAAAAAACTAAGATTTGGTGATTTTGTTCAGATAGTTACTGTCGGTAACTGTACAAAAAATGGGCGTGGTCGTTATAAAAATACGCCCACTTTTTCGAAATCATGGCAATTCCGGAGTTCTGCACATTTTTACAGTGAAACTTGCTGTTTAGGTACGAACACAATTTATAAATGTTTTCACGCCCACTTTTAACGCCCACAAATCAATATCTATATATATATAAAGCAAAACGATGTGTGTCTGGTAGTGTGATGTCTATAGACTCCAAAACTACTGAACCGATTGACCTGGAATTTTGGCAGTCGATTTGTTTCAGGTACGAGATGGTTGAGGAAAAAAATTTGCCACACCCCCCTTTTACCGCCCCCAAATCAATAAAAATGTTACATTTCAGTTGGTTTGGGTCGTATATGGCTAAAATTTTGTAATTTAGTATGTACGGTTACTGTCGACAACTGTCCTAAAAATTGGTTTCCACGCCCCCTTTTACCGCCCACAAATAAATGAAAATGGTTTATTTCAGACGGTTTTGGTCGTATAAGACCTAAATTTGGTACTTTGGTTTGTGAAGTTACTGACAGTAACTGTACGAAAAATTGGTTTCCACGCCCCCTTTTGCGCCCACAAATCAGTGAAAATGCTATATTTCATGCAGTTTTGGCCGTATGAGACTAACATATGATACTTAAGTTTGTATGGTTACTTTCGGCAATTGTACTAAAAAAGGGCGTCATCGCTATATAGCCACACCCACTTTTTAAGAAACCATCAAAATTGACTACTGGGTCGATTGAGCTAAAATGTTGGCTTAGTTTGTACGGTTACTGTTAGCAACTGTACTAAAAATTGATCTCCACGCCCCCCTTTTACCGCCCACAAACCAATGAAAACGTTTTATTTCAACGGTTTGGGTCGTATTAGACAAAAATTTTGTAATTCAGTACATATGGTTACTCTCGGCAAGTGCACTATCAATAGGCCTGCCCTACTTTAGTTAAACTCACTTTTCGGGGAGTTAGCGTCCAGTGAAGTAAAGTGCGCCAGGCTTTCCCTAAATTGAGCTGAAATTTGGGCAGTCGATTTGTTTCGATTACGAGATGGCTCAAGGGAAATATTTTACCGCACCCCTTTTTTCCGCTTGCAAAACAACAAAAATGCTATATTTCGCACGGTTTTGATCGTATTAGACTAAAATGTGGTTATTTAGTGCACATGGCTACTTTCGGCAGCTATACTGAAAATGGTGAATATATTTGACATTTCTTGACATTTTCGTGTATGGCAGTAAGGCGGTCTGTGGCAGAACAACGTTTGCCGAGGTGATAGATTGTTCCTTGGACGAGGGGGCGTGGTTCCTCCCATACAAGCCAAATTTGCGCTATCGACCACAAACCAAATAAGGGATATATATCAGACGGTTTCGATCGTAAAAACTAAGATATTATCATTTTGTTCAGATGGTAACTGTCAGTAACTGTACAAAAATCACTTTTTCGTCGCAATTTATATACGCCCACTTTTTCGAAATCATGGCAATTCCGGAGTTCTACACATTTTTATACTGAAACTTGCTGTGTAGGTGCTCCAAGAGGCAGTCACGATACATAAATGTTTTCACGCCCACTTTTAGCGCCCACAAATCAATATCTGTACATATAAAAATGAATCGTGATTTGTTCGGATGCTTAAAACTTGAAAACGACTAGACCAAATAGGATACTTCCTTCTACTGGTTTGTTCGTAACTGCTACGCAAAGGTTTAGGAAAAAAGTAATGCCGTACCCTTTTATCGCCCACAAATCAATAAAAATGCTATATTTAAGAAGGTTTTGGTCATATTAAATTAAAATTTGGTAAATAAGTTCCTATGATGACTGTCACTAACTTTAATAAAAACGGGCGTTGTCACACTTCATCTACGCCTACTTTTGGAAATATCACAATACTCCGATACTATTGGTCCGATTGAGCTCAAATTTTGTAAGTGGCTTTGCTTTGAGTACGAGATGGTTTAAGAAGAAATGCCACACCTTCTTTTACCTCCCATTAATATAAAAACAATTTGTGTTATCGAATAGCGTTATGGGTTGCACAGCTTAGAAATTCGGTATTCGACCACAATTTAGACGTACCGTTTCAGTGATGAAATTTTATGGGAGTTGGACAAAGGGGAGGGGCACCTCTCATACAATCCAAATTGGTGATATCGAATAGCTTTGAATTTATAGGAATTCAGCTTTGGAATTCAGTTTTTGACCTCAATTTACGCATGCAGTTTCAATGATTTTTTTTTTATGGGCGTTGGACAGGGAAGCCTGACATCTCCCTTACATCCCAAATTTGCAATATCGAATTGCTTTGAAGTTATAGGTTGACAGCATAAGAAATCGGTATTCGACCTAAATTTATACATGCACTTTCATTTCTTACATTTTATGGGCGTAGGGAAAAGGGGAGTGACACTTCCCATACAACCCAACTTTGTGCTATCAAATAGCTTTAGAGTTAGGTCGCACAGCATCGGAATTCAGTATTTGACCAAAATTTACGCATGAAGATTTACTGATAAAATTTTTTAGAGTTTGTCGGGGGGCGTGGCACCTCCCTTACAACCCAAATTTGTGTTATCGAATATATTTGGAGTTATATGTCGCACAGTTTTGGTATTCGGTATTCGACCTCCATGTACACATGCAGTTTAATTGATTACATTCTATGAAGGGTGATCAAGAGGGCGTGGCACTTCCTATACAACCCAAAATTGTTATATCGAATAGCTTTGTGGATATAGGTCGCACAGTCTCGGAATTCAGTATTTGACCTCAATTTAGACATGCTGTTTAACTGATAACATTTTATGGGCGTTTGAATAGGGAGAGTGGCAGCAACGCGCCGGGTTTCAGCTAGTCTTATTATAATTAGTTACATATAACCATTTGCTATCAACGCCTTAAAAAGTACATTTTACTTTAATATTCTGTTATTGGTAAAATTTTACATTTCGAAATAGTCCTTAATATTCATAATAAATTCTATTTAGTTATCCTTATTTACATTAAAAGAAATTCCAATATAAGCAAAAAAAAAATATTTATTCTGAAGTTTTTGTAAGATAACTCTGACTCAACTCAATTAACATTTTATTAGCTAGTAACTCGTTTAATGTTTAGTATTAAGTAGGAAGTTATTTATATTTTTTTATTTACATAAAAATAGTAGCGATTGTTTTTCCCACTCATTTTAATGTTTTGCGGTATTTAATATTTTATCAAATACAACAAATTAACGATTCAATATAGCATAAGTATTTTTTTTTTCTTTTTTTTTACTTCGGCACTCAAATTATTTTAGACAGACTAAAAAAATATAAACTTGCATCGTATGCTATATGTAGATCGCAAACTTTTATTGCTGCACGAAACTCTGAAACAATTATGAAAACGACAACAATGGGAGAGAGGTAATTTTTGCATTCTTTATAAAGGTATAACACTTTCTACTAGCAACATGTTTATAAAAAGATCACTCTCACTCTCAGTGTTGTTGCTTTACTCTTATGTATGTGCTCTAATACTTATAATTACATAAATCGATTAATATTTCTCTTTTTCTGTCAGTCTATATTAATTTCCAAAACCACATTTATGTAATTTTAAAATATAAATTATTTATCTAGGCAAATAGATAATTTTAATATAATTTTAATAGAATATAATTTTAATATAGTAATTTTAAACAAATTAAACCATTTTAACTCACTTTGCTCTCTGCTGCTATCGTCCACCGATGAAGGGCTTCACTAGTGTTGAGCTATTGGAGCGCTAACACCTCAAATCTCATTTCCAAATGAAACAAACCCAACAATGGGCTCTCACATCCACATGGTATCGCGAAATCAACACAACTACGCTAACAATAGATAACTACCTTAAAACAAGATGCGACATCGGGCTATGAAGGTTCGATATGATAAAGTACTTTCGTCTTAGGTTAGGCCATTCAAGGCCAACATACGGATACCTTATCGATCACTCCGAATCTAATCTCTGTCAATTCTGCAATCATCATGCTATTATGACTATTGAACATATTATAGTTTATTGTCCTCGATTCAACAACCAACGCAATTAAGCATTTTGCAACTCTAGCCCCCTTATGGCACTATCTAACCCGAACAAAAATAACATTGAAAACATAATCTGCTTCCTAAAAACTTCCCAAATTTTCCACCGTATCTAAATTAATTTCTTTTTCGTAACATAACTATAAAATATTTAATTTTTCTTTCTTCCTTTTCTTTTTTCCTCTTTCATGAAATATATAAATATGTATTTATAAGTATTTGTGTGTACATGTGCGCCTCTACCTGGCTTACATGTATAAAGCACCTGTTTCTACTTGTATAGAAGGCAAAACCAAGACAAACCTCAAAGTCTTGATTCAGCAAAAAGGCTTACCTACCGATGTCAATGAATTACGCCATTTGTTCACCAGTTTCCACGTGCAACTTGGCTTGACAAGTCAACAAGTCAAAGAAGACCTTGACACATATGGTGCTCATGTAAGGTCAAAACATATCTCTTATCTTCAAAAGACCCCTAAAGAGCAACAACAATATTATTCCTAACCAGCGTAGTGAACATAATCAAAACCCTAATCGCAGCCCAATTAGTGATTCCCCGTCAACGACTGCTCTTCGCATATTTTACCACAATTGTGGCGGTATGCGAGGAAAACTTAATAAACTCTTTGTTGACGTGAAATCTTGCCTCTTCCAAGTACTAGTTTTCACCGAAACATGGTTAAACTATACTTTCAAAAACGAAGAGATTCCTGACAGCAATTGGACAGTTTATCGAAATGATCGGGACTTTGGTCACACAGGTCTCTCCCGTGGAGGTGGTGTTATGATTGCAATTCATAACTCTTTAGAAAGCAAGCTTGTTGTAACAACCTCTCACACACTCTTTGAACACCGTATCATCAAAGTTCGCTCAGGGACCAATATTTTTATTTACATTGTTGTCTTCTACATTCCCCCCTGTTCTATCGAAACAACATACAACGATTTATGTGAAACAGTTCAATCGTTAACCGCAACCTTAAATGAGGAAGATAAAGTTATAATTTTTGGAGACTTCAATCGTCCAAATATCTCATTTATCATCGATGAAAATGACAATTATCTTCTTCCGGTTAACCTTTCAAGCTCGATAGACTTTAATTTACTTAGTACCTTTTATAGCAATGACCTACAACAAGTTAATCCAACCCCAAATCGGAACGGCAACTGGTTGGATTTAGTCTTTGCTAATTCGTATGATGAAATAAAGATTACTGCAACTACTCAGGCTGAACACTTATTTTCTGATACACTCCACCACACTGCTTTAACTGTAGAATTTCCTAGTAACAACATGTCTTTTACCACCTCATTTAATAACACAATTGTGTTCGACTTTCTTAATGCCGATTATGACAGTATAAAAATTGATTTGAATGCCTATAACTGGAACGATCTATTAAATTTGGAAATAGATAGTGCTATTTCACTTTTCTACCAACGCCTTTTCACAAGTATTGAAAAATTTGTGACTAAGATAAAGAAAAAAAAAATAAACTTTCAGAACCATGGCTTGACCAAAGTCTCAGACATATAAGAAACCAAAGAAACAAGCTATACAAATTCATTAAGAAAGGCGTAAATGTAAGCGATGAAATCAAAATGAGATACGAAGAGCTCTACAATGAGTTCTCTATAAAATCAAATGATGCTTATAGAACTTATACCAACCTTATTGGAGAAAAAATTCTTAGAGATCCTAAAAAATTTTTTGATTTCGTCAATGTCAAACGTAAATCAGCTGGATACCCCTCATCTATGTTTAAGGGCAATACATTTTCTTCCAACCTCCAAGAGATCTGTAATCTTTTTGCAAATCACTTCAGAGAAGTTTTCTGTGCTCCCACAACCCAGACTCTCTATTCCTCCCCCTCTCCTAATGCGACATACATTAAAAACAATATCAGTCTGACGCTGGATGAAATTGTTAATGTTATCATGGAATTTGATTCAAACAAAGGACCTGGACCAGACCTCATACCACCAAGTTTGTTAGTTCAATGTATAAACAATCTTGCCATTCCCTTATTTATACTTTTCAACAAATCCTTATCCTTAGGTGTTTTTCTATCCTACTGGAAAATCTCCCATTTGACACCTATATATAAAAGTGGCGATAAAAGGTCTGTTGAAAATTACAGAGGCATTGCCATCTTGTCAGCTATACCAAAATTATTTGAAAAGATAATATGTGATAAGCTGACGAGTCTCATTAATCCCCGCTTAAACGAGCAGCAACATGGGCTTCGGAAAGGCCGATCGACCACCACTAACCTAATGATCATGGTCTCCGATGTGTTAAATCAAATGGAAAAAGGACGCCAAGTAGATGCAGTTTACACAGACTTCAGTAAAGCATTTGACCGTGTCAACCATAATATCTTAATTTTGAAGTTAGAAAAATTTGGCATTTCCGGTTTATTACTCAATTGGATCAAATCCTATCTCTGCGAACGATCCCAGTTTGTTAAATTTCAAGGCATTTTTTCAAATGATATACCGGTCACCTCTGGTGTACCACAAGGTAGTCATCTTGGCCCAATACTTTTCAACATTTTCATTTCAGATTTATCTATTACTCTTTGTGACATTCCCCATCTTATGTACGCAGATGACCTTAAAATATATAAGATCATTAAATCAGAAGTTGATGTAACTTTCCTACAATCGAAACTGCTGTCCCTTGAGCAATGGTGTAATCAAAACAAACTTCACTTAAATGTTAAGAAATGTTGCGTGATAAGTTTTTCCCGTAAGAACTTGATACCAGAATGCAGTTTCCTCCTTAATAATATTGTTCTGAGCAGAACCAACCATATTGTAGACCTTGGAGTTGTCCTAGATAATAAGCTGAGATTTAATCTACATTTTGATAAAGTCTTATCGAGGGCAAATAAACAGCTGGGATTTATAAAAAGACGTGCTAAAGAATTCCAAAATGTGTGGGTAACCAAAACGTTATACTGTACCTTAGTGCGACCACTTCTTGAATATGCTTGCATCATTTGGAATCCAGCCTTTGAATCTCATAGCGACAAAATTGAATTCATTCAAAAACAATTCCTGCTTTCTGCGTAAAGAGATATCTTTGACCCCCGTGACTATAAAAACTTGCCACCGTATGAACAAAGACTCAGGCTCCTTTCTCTGATGGTTCTATCATCAAGAAGAACTTTACTGAGTTCATGTTTCACATTTGATGTTATTATAAACAGTCCATATTTATTGAGTAAAATATATTTTAATATTCCTCTTCGTCCTAGAAGATCTTTTGAGTTACTCCACATGAACTTTTGTAGAACTTATTATTTGCAAAATGAACCTCTTAGAAGCGCTTGCGGTGATTTTAATTTTGTATCTGATGTTATATCCTTAAGTGAATCCATGGACTCAATCAAACATAAAATTATAGATTGCCTGCAGTACAGTCGTTGATTATGTAAAGTTCTTTCAAACATATATCTGATGCATCTGGTGATTTGTAAACTCATTAATATAACAATCTAATGGATAAATGGACCTAAGCGTAAAATGGAAAATTTTGGTGTATAATATATCTAAGTAATCTGAATGGACCTAAACCTGGGATCTTCAGTTGCCTCATATCTTCATGATGATGGTTAGGTTAGGTTAAAGTGGCTGCCTCAAATTGAGACGCACTTAGGCCCATTGTGGTACCACAGGGGTTGATCTCCCTTCTCTATTCAAACCAGCTTGAGCTGTTCACAAAGCTTAGGATTCGGTATATCGATATTTCCGAGAGTTCTTCGAGGTCTCTGAAAAACCAGTTGTTTAGGTGACGAAAACGTTTTTGAGCCAGCGCTGGGCAGGTGCAGAGAAGGTGTTCTGTAGATTCCACCTCCTCCTCATCTCTACAGCTTCTGCAGAAGTCGTTGTGGGGTATGTTTAATCTTTGAGCGTGCCTGCCAATAAGGCAGTGCCCTGTCAGGATCCCTATCATGGTGCCAATGTGATCTCTACTAAGAGATATGAGTTCTTTTGAACGCTTCAGATTGAGTTTGGGCCAAATTTGCCGTGCTATATTACAAGTGTTACCTGCTGACCATCTTTTGTTGGTGTTAATACAGGATAACTCATGTGTAAGGAGTTTACATGTGGTGAGAGGAATACCAAGGTTTGTCTTGTCTGAAGATAGTTGATTGGTAGTACCTGTGCGAGCGAGTTCATCTGCTCTGCAGTTACCTAGAAAATCCCTATGTCCAGGAATCCAGCATAGGATAATTTTAAGCTGCTCTGCCATCTCGTTTAGAGATCTGTGGCAGTTGAAAACTGTTTCAGATGTTATTTCAACAGTTCCTAGGGCTTTCAGAGCGGCTTGACTGTCAGAAAGTATGCATATATCCATGGAAGATATATCATTTTTCTGAAGCCAAGTTAACGCTTCATGTATAGCAGCGATTTCAGCTTGAAATACACTGCAATGGTCAGGGAGCCTGAAGGCTATATTGATGTTTAATGTTTCTGAGTAGACTCCTCCACCTACTTTGCCATCAAGTTTTGATCCATCCGTAAAGATCTCAATGACATTGTGAGGTGAACGGTTTACTTGTTCCCACTCTTCTCGAGAGGGAATGGATACATCGAACTTCCTCTCAAAGAGTAGTTTTTGTGTGATGTAGTCAATGGACCTAGGTAAAGGAGGGAGAAATTTTCTGATACAAGAATGTCCTAGTGTACCTTCTTTCCACTGGGAGGTGGCTACTAGGCGGATGGCTGTATTAGCGGCCATCTGTTTAGCTAGGATATCAAGTGGTGTAAGATGGAGCATTGTGTCTAATGCGTCTGTCGGAGTGGTTCTTAGGGCTCCGCTAATGCACAGTTCAGCTGATCTTTGAACTTTACGGAGAAGGTTATGGTGAGTCTGTTTTTCGAGTGCATGCCACCAGACAATAGCACCATATAGCAATATTGGCCTTACAACTGCTGTATAAAGCCAGTGAGTAACACTTGGCTGTAAACCCCATTTGCTACCCACCGCCTTTTTGCAAGAGTATAGGGCAATGTTCGCTTTTTTGGCTCTTTCGAGCAGATTGGGTTTCCAGTTTAGTTTCCTATCCAGTATAAGGCCCAGGTATTTTGCTTGATCTGAGAAGATAAGACTTGTATTTCCCAGTTTTGGAGGGCTAATTTGAGGTACATTGTGTTTTCTTGTGAAAACTACTAACTCAGTTTTATTAGGATTAACGCTGAGCCCACAGCTGATAGTCCAGTTGACAAGAGTATTTAGGCAGTTTTGCATAATGTCTCGGAGAGTAGATATATATTTTCCAGAGGTAACAATAGCAACGTCATCGGCATAAGCTATCACCCTGCACCCCTCTAGTTCTAGTTTGCCTAGCAGTTCATTCACTGCTAAATTCCCTGAGGGGTTCCTCTTGGTACAGATCTTAGCGTGGATGCCGCTCCAAATTTTGCACTTATAATCCTGCCAACTAGCATTTGGTTTATGAGTGCTATCAGCGCGGCATCCACCCCAAGCTCCGTCAGCGCACTGGTGATGGCCCCTGCCTCGACGTTATTAAAGGCTCCTTCTATATCAATAAAAGCTATCATTGTATATTCCTTCAGATAGAGGGCTTTTTCAATGATGGAGATTATGGAGTGGAGAGCTGTTTCCACTGATTTGCCTTTGGTGTAAGCATGTTGAGCTAGAGATAATGGCTTCTTTTCTAACATGGATCTCAAGTGAATATCAATTAATCTCTCGAGGATTTTTAGAAGAAAAGATGAGAGACTAATTGGTCTAAGGTCTTTTGGGTTTACGTGTGAGCTTTTTCCTGCCTTAGGTATAAAGATAACCTTCACATTACGCCATAGCTGGGGAATGTGGTTTAGGTCAAGGCAGCTTTGGTAGATCAGCAAAAGCCGCTCCTTAATGATGTCATACGACTTTTGGATTTCAATCATGATGATTGTAACTACACTTGTCGACGGTATCGTGGTGTCTTGGTGTCTTGGTGTCTTTTTACCTCTTGAAACACTACGTTAGATCGATTTGTAATATATTAATATGAGTGGCCGATAAGACCTAGTTTGTCTTGGTGCCTGCGTTCGCAACTGGTTTTCTTTATTTTATGAAAATTCGCCGTATAAAAAATTGTTGCTGACTTGACCTTGTTTGTCTTGAAAACGCAACCCTGCTATGCTGTCTGATTTAATCGATTTTTACTTAACTTTTTTTCTATTATTTTTTATATTTTAATAAAATTATATACTTTAAGCAATTTACTAAAACTTTTTAGTTTGTTAATAATACATTATTTCATTCAAAATCATACTTTATATTTTTGAATTGTATTAAATATCTTATTTTATAATTTTAAATTTGCTATAAAACCTGTTAAGGTTTAGCAATCAAGTAAATAAATAAATAAATAAATAAATTAACGGAGCTATTGATAGAGAATATATCTCCAGCAAAATTACACTAAATGACCCAATTAGACGTACTAGTGTGAAGACCATTTTTTTTACTGAAAAAAAATGACTGCACATAATGAGCTACGTATTAATTGGAATTTTAATTGCTTTTTGTTTTTTTTATTGAACTATTTGCTTTACTTTGCTCCTATTTTTACTTAATTAAACAATTTATTTATATAATTATATTTCATATTATTATATATTTACTATATTATTTTGTTTACAAAAATGAATAAATAAATATTAATTTAATAACATTTAATAATATTTCTGAAAAAAAAAAACTTAAATTCTATATGTTTCACTGATGAGAACCAACCACCCTGTACGGGCTTAATACCATAACGGAACAATCGAACGATTGAACAATTAGAGTAAACAAGCAACAACAACTAACACATAGTCACGTAGGCCATACGCTGATCGCCATGACAACGACAGATAAGCTTTGATTGGACACGATGGTATAAAAGGAAGTTACAGGCATGAAATGAGACAGTTGCTTAAGACCCGCAGAAGAGTGAACACCTAAAGTTGAGTCAAGTTACAGGAAAAGTCGACAGAGATACTCACCGCGACGTCAAGGAACACCAACAGAGACGCAGGCAGAACTCGTGGCAGAGACGCTGGCAGAAACACCAACAGAGACGCAGGCAGAGCTCGTGGCAGAGACGCTGGCAGAAGCACCGACAGAGACGCAGGCAGAACTCGTGGCAGAGACGCTGGCAGAAACACCGACAGAGACGCTGGCAGAAACACCGACAGAGACGCAAGCAGAGCTCGCAGCAGAGATATCGACACAACACGCAGCAGAATTCGTGGCAGAGGAATATAAAACACAGTGACGTGCAGAAAGGTAAGAAAAAAAACCAATTATCATAGCTTTCTTCGGAAGTTAGATTATTGTTATATTGATTATTAGTTTTCGCTTGTTTATCAGTTTTCTAGTCTCTACTGGGCTGATAAAGAAGACTCCTTGGTCTTACACAGACATCCATAGAACTTTAGTTTATTTTATATTTAGTTTAGAATTTGCTTGTTTATCAGTTTTCTAGTCTCTACTGGGCTGATAAAGAAGACTCTTTGGTCTTACACAGACATACCTGGATCTTTAGTTTATTTTATATTTAGTTTAGAATTTGCTTGTTTATCAGTTTTCTAGTCTCTACTGGGCTGATAAAGAAGACTCCTTTAGTTTATTTTTTATATTTAGTTTTAGGATTCGTTTGTTTATCAGTTTTCTAGTCTCTACTGGGCTGATAAAGAAGACTCCTTGGTCTTACACAGACTTACCTTGATCTTTAGTTTATTTTATATTTAGTTTAGAATTTGCTTGTTTATCAGTTTTCTAGTCTCTACTGGGCTGATAAAGAAGACTCTTTGGTCTTACACAGACATACCTGGATCTTTAGTTTATTTTATATTTAGTTTAGTTTTCGCTTGTTTATCAGTTTTCTAGTCTCTACTGGGCTGATAAAGAAGACTCCTTGGTCTTATACAGACATCCGTCGATCTTTAGTTTATTTTTTATATTTAGTTTTAGGATTCGCTTGTTTATCAGTTTTCTAGTCTCTACTGGGCTGATAAAGAAGACTCCTTGGTCTTACGCAGACATACCTTGATCTTTAGTTTATTTTATATTTAGTTTAGAATTTGCTTGTTTATCAGTTTTCTAGTCTCTACTGGGTTGATAAAGAAGACTCCTTGGTCTTACACAGACATACCTTGATCTTTAGTTAATTTAAATTTAGTTTAGAATTTGCTTGTTTATCAGTTTTCTAGTCTCTACTGGGCTGATAAAGGAGACTCTTTGGTCTTACACAGACATACCTGGATCTTTAGTTTATTTTATATTTAGTTTAGTTTTCGCTTGTTTATCAGTTTTCTAGTCTCTACTGGGCTGATAAAGAAGACTCCTTGGTCTGCTAGGTACCCTTTTAAGAAACCATAGATAGCATTATTATTAGTTTACTACGGAATATATGAGTACGTCACCCGTCACTGTGTTTGAAGTAACCGTAGGATACGCAACTACAAGTAATTACAAGCACGCAGTAAAATCCAAGGATACGGTGATATAAATGATTGTATTTTTAATATATACAATATTTTAGTAATTTTATAACGTTTAAGAAAGAAAATAAAGAATAGAACTAAATAAACCTATAATCAGTGTCTCTTTCTAAATAAATAATTGTGCGACCCTGGACACAGGCTGATCTATCCCAGCTATAGATCCTGGGAAACAGGAAGTCGTTACAATGGCGCCCGAGCAGGGACACTGATTGAGTCACTATTCTCCATCTTATCAAGGTCTCTTACATTATTTTCTTTCTAAACGTTTTTTTTTTTAATTTTTTTTTCAATTATGAAAGTATTTCATAGCAATTAAAACAAAAAAAAAATTGACCCTTGGTATAGGTAAAACCAATAATTGGAAAATTTTTTTTGTATAATACCAAAAAAATTTTAAGCAACCTTAAGAGCTCGACTCGATATTTTTTTATATAAACACACTCTGCGGTTTTGGTCAAAAGTTCGTAGGTAAAAAAAAAAGATTAACAGGAATAAAAGCAGAATGGTCAGAACGACCTGGATATATAGTCTTCGTAAGGAGGAGCTGGTTGTATACGCGAAGGAATTTAATTTTGACGGCGAAGGAACAGTAGAGGAGCTGCGGAAACGATTCTCTGGGTTCGTTACGGAGGCTGAGGAGCAGCCGCAGTACAAACAGCGGTTGCAGGAGCTGGAGTCAAAACATACAGAAAAAAGACCTCCATCACCACGACTTCTGCAAGTACCACTTGGATCCCAGGACCAGGCAAATAATCTGACAGGATCGCCTGCCATGAATCACTTATTTAGTGGAGGAAAATCCAATGATTCGATACCCCATGCAAACATTATCGACCAAGTTCGGAAATGGTCGATCCGATTCGATGGAAGACGGGATCCATTGAGTTTTATGGAACGAGTGGAGGAACTTGCTGATGCTTATGGGATCAACAAAGACTTCTTATTACATACAATGCCAGAGCTGCTCACAGAACGTGCCTTAACGTGGTGGCGTAATAATAATCAACAATGGAACAGCTGGAGTAGTTTCAAGAGCAATTTTTTAACGTTCTTCCTACCACCTAGATTTTTCGAACAATTAGAAGACCAAGTTCGAGGACGTATGCAACATCAGAGAGAACGATTTAAGGACTACGTTCTGAATATGCAAGACTTGATGCGTTACACCAATTTTACGGAGAAGCAGAAATTAGAGCGAGTGTTCCGCAATTGTCAGCAGGATTATCAGCTATATATAAAACGGAAGGACTTTGTGTCTCTAGAGGAATTAATTAGTTTAGCTGAAGACTTTGAATGTATAAGAGGAGGCCATACAAATTCAAGAGCTCCACTTCCACGTTCACGAGAAGAGCAAAACCGGATGGTCACCCAGCCTACGATGGACCCAATTGACCCACGAACTGCTTGTCGAAGATGCGGACAAAGTGGTCATTTCTGGCGGGGGTGTAGGAACGCGAAGGTCTACTTTTGTTGGGACTGCGGTAATAGAGGTATAAGAACTACTGAATGCTGTGGACAACATCAATCGGGAAACGCTTGGGGCCCCGGTCAAAATCGAGGAGGGACGGGGCCGAGCCACCAAGATCCTCGAGGCCATTTAAGGTTCTAAAATACGATAGTACACGAATTTTTGCAAGCGTTCAAGTTGGAGAACATCAAACAGAAGCAACCATTGATACAGGAGCAACCCGTAGTTTTGCCAGCCAAGCACTAGCTCAGGAATTAAGAACTCAGGAAAACAGGCAGGACATACAGGCAAAGGTTCGGATGGCTGATGGGACGGTAAGAACGGTTTTCGAGTCGCTACTCGTCGAGATAAAATTAGGCATCACCAAATGCAAAATTGATCTACTGGTCCTTCCGGATGCTACCGATGGTTTGTTGCTCGGAATGGATTTTCTACTCAGGACTGGCGCAGTTTTTAGTTGCGGAGGACAGACGATTAAACTATGTCATAACGGTTCCGGTATTCAGGATTTTTCAATATGCACGGTTATTCGAGGGACCAAGGAGATATCACAGCAGGAAATAGACAACGTCCTAAAAGAAGAACTGCAGCAGTTTGATGAACTACAAGGCCCTTCAAATATTACCGAACACAAGATAATAATGACAGATAATAGACCCCTCAAGCAACGTTATTTTCCTAGGAATCCTGCTATGCAAAATATAATAAATAAAGAAGTAGATGAACTTCTCTCAAAAGGGTGCATTGAACCATCGGCGAGCTGTCATAGTGCTCCAATAGTTTTGGTGAAGAAGAAAACGGGTGACTGGCGACTATGCGTAGACTATAGGCAGCTTAACGCGAAGTCGATTCCGGATGCTTACCCTCTCCCAAGAATACACCACATCTTAGACAGGCTACGGAATGCGAAATATACAAGCAGCTTAGATTTGAAAAATGGGTATTGGCAAATTCCAATGGAGGAGGCAAGTAAACAGTATACCGCTTTTACAGTCCCAGGGCGTGGTCTTTTTCAGTGGCGGGTCATGCCATTTGGGCTCCACTCTGCGCCTGCAACATTCCAAAGGGCACTGGACACAGTTATTACTCCAGAACTGGAACCATACGCATTTGCATACCTGGATGATATTATAGTGACTGGCAGTTCAAAACAGGAGCACTTGGCAAAACTAAAGGAAGTTTTTCGTCGATTACGGGCTGCAAATCTAAAGCTAAATGTGGACAAATGCGAATTTTTTAAAACGGAAACTAAATATTTAGGGCATGTAGTCAGTGGCAAAGGTATCCATACTGATCCTGACAAAATAGCGGCCATCCAAATGCTAAAACCACCGGAAAATCTACGGCAACTACGAAGGTATTTAGGCATCGCTTCATGGTATCGCCGATTCGTGCCGGAGTTTTCCAGTATAGTTCACCCCATGACAACTCTGCTTAAAAAAGGTAAGCACTGGAAATGGTCTACTGAACAACAACAGGCGTTTGACAACCTTAAACAGAAACTCATCGAAGCACCGATCCTAGCGTGCCCGGACTTTACGAAGAAATTTATTCTACAAACAGATGCCAGTGATTTCGGTTTAGGAGCGGTTCTAACACAGGAAATAGAAGGGACTGAGAGAGTTATTGCATATGCCAGTCGACACCTTATTCAAGCCGAAAAAAACTACTCCGCGACCGAAAAGGAATGTCTAGCCATCATCTGGGGCATACGCAAGATGCGTTGCTATCTGGAGGGATACCAGTTTACTGTGCTAACGGACCATCTTTCCCTCAAATGGCTTAACTCCATTGAAAATCCATCCGGCCGGATTGCCAGGTGGGCGTTAGAGCTCCAACAATTCAAGTTTGACGTACAATACCGAAAGGGAAAATTAAATGTGGTCGCAGACGCACTGTCTCGTCAACCGTTGGAAACCATACGACAGACTACCATGGCAACAGAATCTCCAAAGTGTCAATGGCTTGAGAGGAAAAGGGCTGAAGTTCTGGAAAACCCGGCGAAATTCCCCGACTTTTTAGTGGAAGCTGATCACCTGTACAGGCATATTCCAAGGCAACCCGGAGATGAAGACACGGCTCCATGGAAGCTGTGTGTTCCGTCTTTTCTTCGTAGTAGAGTTCTTCAAGAGAATCACGATCAACCGAGTGCCGGCCACCTAGGGATTCGAAAAACAACCGCACGTGTAACCAGTCGCTATTACTGGCCTGGAATGTTTCGAGACATAAGTAGGTATGTCCGGCAATGCGAACTATGCCAGAAATATAAAGTGAGCCAACAGCAAGTAGCAGGTAAAATGCTTACTAAAATCGCAGACGAACCATTTTCCGTAGTATGTGCAGATTTTGTAGGCCCACTTCCGCGTTCTAAGCATGGCAATACAATGATACTAGTATTTTTTGATAAGTTTTCAAAGTGGACTGAGGCCATTCCACTTCGCAAGGCCACCAGTGAAAATCTGAAAAGGGGATTTAGGGAACGCATACTAACACGATTTGGAGCTCCAAAAGTCCTTATAACCGACAATGGGACTCAATTTACCAGTACAACTTTTAAAAAAATTTTGAACGAGATAGGTACAACGCATCAACTCACCGCGCCATATACCCCGCAGGAGAACCCAACAGAAAGAGTGAATCGGACGTTAAAAACAATGATTGCACAATTCTCAGGCAACCAACATCGAGCGTGGGATGAATTATTACCAGAAATTACATTGGCAATCAACTCAAGCAAGTCCGATACTACAGGGTATAGCCCAGCATTTTTGCTTCAAGGACGAGAACTACGACTTCCAGGTGCACTCTTCGATGAAATAACGACAGGAACAGGTCAGGAACCTCAAACAGCTGGACAGAAGTCCATCAGACTCAAGGAAGTGTTTGAGATTGTAAAAGCAAAGATGGGACAAGCATCACAGGATCAGGCACGCTACTATAATTTGCGTCGTCGCCACTGGAAACCAAAAATAGGACAGAGAGTGTTACTTAAGCAGCATCCCCAGTCCAAGGCTATAGACAGCTTTACTGCAAAGTTGGCCCCTAAATATGACGGACCCTTCAAAGTTGTCGCTTTTAGTTCTCCAGTCATTGTACAACTCAGCAAAGAAGGCGACAATAGAATACACACCGCCCATGTAAGTGAATTAAAAGAATTTTATAGTCAGGTTGACGACCCGTCAAAAACTTAAAATTGTCATCAGGCATCCACGCTATAAAAGAAGTAATAAATAAAAATGAACGTACAAGGATTAAAAAAAAAAAAAAATAATATATATATACGTATTACAATTTAATTAATAGTTAAATGCGATCTATTCAAAAGGGAAAATTTATTGACATAGAAAATTAACGACAGAGGTCAGTTGAATACAGGCATCCAAACGTAGCAGGTCGTTTAATAAGTTCTTCATTTTAAGTTGCAACAACTGCTTCAACACTAGTGCGACACTCCATAGCAGCGGCATAGAGCAAGTGCGTCAGCAGAGAAGCGGCAGATATAAAGTGTGCCAGCAGAGCAGTGGCAAGGCAGAGGTACATCGGCAGAACAGCGACTGAATCGGGGTACGAAAAAAAAAAATAAAATTAATAACCAGTGGCAGAAGACAGTAATACTGCAACAGCAGCGTAAGTAAAATGGGTGATCGGCAGCAGAGTAACAAAAGGGTAGGACAACCCGGCTTAGACAACGATGCTCCAGAATATAAGCTGCGGTGTGTTCAACATGTCCAGCCAATTACCATAGAGTTCGAGAGTGACAATGAGGAAGAATCGATGGCTTTACTCATTTACCCACCAGGAAAAGGAGGAGTTACGATCTATCCCAAAGATTACGAAAGACTGTCCGTTGGGCTATTCTTTAATGACGCTTTAGTGGATTTTTACCTGAAATGGATGATGAAGCAAAAGTCACAAGCGGTGCGGGAACAAGTGCAGATTTTTGGTGCCCAATTTTTCACTCAATTGAAGAAAGCAGAATCCCAGGGGTATGGCAGGATACGGAGATGGATGGCGGATTTGGACTGGGAGGGAAAGTCCCTGATAATGGTTCCAATTAATGAAGATCTCCACTGGTACCTTGCGGTAGTTAAACTTTTTGGCGAGCTCAAAGACGGAAGATTAGCTGGTGAAATATGGATACTGGACTCCCTCGCTACCAAGCCTCGACCGCACGTAGGACCTGTTTTGCGCTCCTATCTAGGCCGAGAATTCCGAAAGCCTGTCGACGAACTCTCAATGCCATCTCGATGTGTCGCAGTGCCACAGCAACCCAACTGCACAGACTGTGGGCCATTCTTGTTGCATTTCGCCGAAATGTTTCTTAGGGACCCACCCCAAAACCTCGACAAGGCTGATTTAAGAGCGTGGTTTAAGCAAAGTCATGCCATGGCTAAGAGGCATAAGCTGGCGGTGATATTATACATGCTGGTTAGCACTGAACAGCGGGAACGACTGCCTAATCTATACTTGCCGAGTGTTAATATATTAACAGAAAACGACCAATCGCACGACATGGCAAAAGTGGCAACAAAAAGTCCCACTAGGAATTTTCTCATGGCTGCACCTAAAAGGGACAGGTCCCGACAATCCTCAGTAACGCCAAGCTCAAGCTCAAGCTCCGGTTCTAGCTCAAGCTCCGATTCCAGCTCAAGCTCCGATTCCAGCGCCAGTTCCGATTCAGACTCCAACTTCTTGATTGACTCACCGAAGTCTCAGCTGCCAGACCTCATTCAGTCAACAGGTCGCCCAAGTCTGCGACCATCGAGTCAACCACGAGATACTGTTGCACCAAAGTTCGATGGTGAAGACACAGCTAACCACGACTGCGAGGTAGACCAAGGCATCTTAACAGAAGGAAGCATAAACGGCTTGGATGATTGCATTTCACTTGATGCGAGTTGCTCCTTAGACTTAGAGAAACCTGTATCAGAGATACGAGAGCAAAAGGGAAGTAAGCACGAAGAAGGTTGGCCACAACAACTCCTCCAGGCGATTAGTTTAAGAGAACAGGATCGGGCGCCAAACGCATCAATGAGATTCAGGCAAGTTGTCGATGGCAAGACCTACCGAATAAATATCAACCGAGGAGGGAAAGTTTGCATTAATCAGCTACCCGGAAGAAAGAGGGAGATGTGAAGACCATTTTTTTTACTGAAAAAAAATGACTGCACATAATGAGCTACGTATTAATTGGAATTTTAATTGCTTTTTGTTTTTTTTATTGAACTATTTGCTTTACTTTGCTTCTATTTTTACTTAATTAAACAATTTATTTATATAATTATATTTCATATTATTATATATTTACTATATTATTTTGTTTACAAAAATGAATAAATAAATATTAATTTAATAACATTTAATAATATTTCTGAAAAAAAAAAACTTAAATTCTATATGTTTCACTGATGAGAACCAACCACCCTGTACGGGCTTAATACCATAACGGAACAATCGAACGATTGAACAATTAGAGTAAACAAGCAACAACAACTAACACATAGTCACGTAGGCCATACGCTGATCGCCATGACAACGACAGATAAGCTTTGATTGGACACGATGGTATAAAAGGAAGTTACAGGCATGAAATGAGACAGTTGCTTAAGACCCGCAGAAGAGTGAACACCTAAAGTTGAGTCAAGTTACAGGAAAAGTCGACAGAGATACTCACCGCGACGTCAAGGAACACCAACAGAGACGCAGGCAGAACTCGTGGCAGAGACGCTGGCAGAAACACCAACAGAGACGCAGGCAGAGCTCGTGGCAGAGACGCTGGCAGAAGCACCGACAGAGACGCAGGCAGAACTCGTGGCAGAGACGCTGGCAGAAACACCGACAGAGACGCTGGCAGAAACACCGACAGAGACGCAAGCAGAGCTCGCAGCAGAGATATCGACACAACACGCAGCAGAATTCGTGGCAGAGGAATATAAAACACAGTGACGTGCAGAAAGGTAAGAAAAAAAACCAATTATCATAGCTTTCTTCGGAAGTTAGATTATTGTTATATTGATTATTAGTTTTCGCTTGTTTATCAGTTTTCTAGTCTCTACTGGGCTGATAAAGAAGACTCCTTGGTCTTACACAGACATCCATAGAACTTTAGTTTATTTTATATTTAGTTTAGAATTTGCTTGTTTATCAGTTTTCTAGTCTCTACTGGGCTGATAAAGAAGACTCTTTGGTCTTACACAGACATACCTGGATCTTTAGTTTATTTTATATTTAGTTTAGAATTTGCTTGTTTATCAGTTTTCTAGTCTCTACTGGGCTGATAAAGAAGACTCCTTTAGTTTATTTTTTATATTTAGTTTTAGGATTCGTTTGTTTATCAGTTTTCTAGTCTCTACTGGGCTGATAAAGAAGACTCCTTGGTCTTACACAGACTTACCTTGATCTTTAGTTTATTTTATATTTAGTTTAGAATTTGCTTGTTTATCAGTTTTCTAGTCTCTACTGGGCTGATAAAGAAGACTCTTTGGTCTTACACAGACATACCTGGATCTTTAGTTTATTTTATATTTAGTTTAGTTTTCGCTTGTTTATCAGTTTTCTAGTCTCTACTGGGCTGATAAAGAAGACTCCTTGGTCTTATACAGACATCCGTCGATCTTTAGTTTATTTTTTATATTTAGTTTTAGGATTCGCTTGTTTATCAGTTTTCTAGTCTCTACTGGGCTGATAAAGAAGACTCCTTGGTCTTACGCAGACATACCTTGATCTTTAGTTTATTTTATATTTAGTTTAGAATTTGCTTGTTTATCAGTTTTCTAGTCTCTACTGGGTTGATAAAGAAGACTCCTTGGTCTTACACAGACATACCTTGATCTTTAGTTAATTTAAATTTAGTTTAGAATTTGCTTGTTTATCAGTTTTCTAGTCTCTACTGGGCTGATAAAGGAGACTCTTTGGTCTTACACAGACATACCTGGATCTTTAGTTTATTTTATATTTAGTTTAGTTTTCGCTTGTTTATCAGTTTTCTAGTCTCTACTGGGCTGATAAAGAAGACTCCTTGGTCTTATACAGACATCCATCGATCTTTAGTTTATTTTTTTTATATTTAGTTTTAGGATTCGCTTGTTTATCAGTTTTCTAGTCTCTACTGGGCTGATAAAGAAGACTCCTTGGTCTGCTAGGTACCCTTTTAAGAAACCATAGATAGCATTATTATTAGTTTACTACGGAATATATGAGTACGTCACCCGTCACTGTGTTTGAAGTAACCGTAGGATACGCAACTACAAGTAATTACAAGCACGCAGTAAAATCCAAGGATACGGTGATATAAATGATTGTATTTTTAATATATACAATATTTTAGTAATTTTATAACGTTTAAGAAAGAAAATAAAGAATAGAACTAAATAAACCTATAATCAGTGTCTCTTTCTAAATAAATAATTGTGCGACCCTGGACACAGGCTGATCTATCCCAGCTATAGATCCTGGGAAACAGGAAGTCGTTACACTAGGCATAAGCGGCTCCTAAATGAATATATTCACCACACTATTTACACAAATAATGAACCCATTAGTAGGTGCTGTAGAATTTTTAATAATATTAGCGAGCACTATTCACCATCCATACCAAAATCCTCATTTAAGCGAACCCTCTCAAAGTCTCTCTTTGAATCGGAATAATTTATCCTTTTCAAGCACTGCTCCCTACAGAGTTATGCTTCTTGGTCTAGTCCCCCTCCGTCATCCCCTAAAAAGTAGTACTTAAGATATATTAGCGTAGTTTAAGTATTCTTTTGAAATTAATTTAAATAATATGTAAGTAAAAAAAAAGAAAGTAAAAAATGTAAATAGAATTAGTAAATTGCCTTGCTTGGTGAAATAAATAAATAAATAAATTTCTAAAATAACAATTGCTTATAATATATTAATGATATATCATCATAAAACAAAATGTATTTAACTAAATGATCAGCTGAAGGCCATTGCTGCTATTGCTGTCTATCCTTTTCTTTGTAACTATTGATTTTAATTATAAGTTACTTTGTAATAAACATTTACAGCAACTAATATTCGAAACATCTAACCAAACCTTTTAAAGCCACAACTGATGTGTTTTGAGAGTGTGCTTTTGCCTTCTTATCGTATCGCTTAGTAGAGTACCTATGAGAGTTCTGGACCAAAAACGCGTGTATTTTCTTATGGGCCTCAAAATTCACAAAATTGTGCCCTACTGCGCAGTCGGCGTAGTACGATCGGCCAAGTTGGCCGATAGTAGGGTGGCTGAAGCGTGTTGTTGTTGTTGCAAATTGGAGATAAGCATACAAGATGTACGGATGGAGGGATAGCTAGGGGGTATGATCGGTCAAGCTAGCTGAAGTAGAACGGTTGAAGCGTGCTGCTGCTATAAATTGTAGATAAGCACACAATATGGACGGACGGATGGATTGATAGTCAGATGGGCAATGACATATGTTCTAGAAGCTTCTAGAACCTTCTAGAACATTCTAGAACATTCTAGAAGTAATTGAAATTGGAGATAAGCATGCAAGATGGACGGACAGATGGATTGATAGCCAGATAGGCTATGACATATGTTCTAGAAGCTTCTAGAACCTTCTAGAACATTCTAGAACATTCTAGAAGTAATTGAAATTGGAGAGAAAGCAAGCATAGAAGACGAATGGGCAGACAGTCAGATAGTCAGATGGATGGACGGACGGACGGATAGCTAGCTAGATGGAGGTATGATTGATCAAACTAGCTGAAGCGGGAGATAAGCAAGCATAGAAGACGAATGGGTAGACAGTCAGTCAGATAGTCAGATGGATGGACGGACGGACGGATAGCTAGCTAGATGTAGGTATGATTGATCAAGCTGACTGAAGTGATAAGCACACAATATGGACGGACGGATGGATTGATAGTCAGATGGGCTATGACATATGTTCTAGAAGCTTCTAGAACCTTCTAGAACATTCTAGAACATTCTAGAAGTAATTGAAATTGGAGATAAGCATGCAAGATGGACGGACAGATGGATTGATAGCCAGATAGGCTATGACATATGTTCTAGAAGCTTCTAGAACCTTCTAGAACATTCTAGAACATTCTAGAAGTAATTGAAATTGGAGAGAAAGCAAGCATAGAAGACGAATGGGCAGACAGTCAGTCAGTCAGATAGTCAGATGGATGGACGGACGGACGGATAGCTAGCTAGATGGAGGTATGATTGATCAAACTAGCTGAAGCGGGAGATAAGCAAGCATAGAAGACGAATGGGTAGACAGTCAGTCAGATAGTCAGATGGATGGACGGACGGACGGATAGCTAGCTAGATGTAGGTATGATTGATCAAGCTGACTGAAGTGATAAGCACACAATATGGACGGACGGATGGATTGATAGTCAGATGGGCTATGACATATGTTCTAGAAGCTTCTAGAACCTTCTAGAACATTCTAGAACATTCTAGAAGTAATTGAAATTGGAGATAAGCATGCAAGATGGACGGACAGATGGATTGATAGCCAGATAGGCTATGACATATGTTCTAGAAGCTTCTAGAACCTTCTAGAACATTCTAGAACATTCTAGAAGTAATTGAAATTGGAGAGAAAGCAAGCATAGAAGACGAATGGGCAGACAGTCAGTCAGTCAGATAGTCAGATGAATGGACGGACGGACGGATAGCTAGCTAGATGGAGGTATGATTGATCAAACTAGCTGAAGCGGGAGATAAGCAAGCATAGAAGACGAATGGGTAGACAGTCAGTCAGATAGTCAGATGGATGGACGGACGGACGGATAGCTAGCTAGATGTAGGTATGATTGATCAAGCTGACTGAAGTATGATGAGTGATGTTGTTGTTGTTGTTGGTATAAATCAAATTTTAAGTTTAAGGTGATAAGCCCAAGCTTCATAGCAAGCAGAATGTTTATAGATTTAAGTCGCTACATAAACTTAGGTGTTGTTGTTGTTGTTTTTGGTATAAATCAGCATTTCAAGTTTAAGGTGATAAGGAAACAGCACAGAAGTAAAGAGTGTAGTTGTTATGCATTTTAATAAATTTAATATGAGTTGGTTGACTTATGTAAAAAAAAAAAAGTATGAAAGCAGCAAAATAAATTAAGCTAGCAATTGAAAGTGATATCATAGCCATGACCATACGCAATAATGCTGATATAAATAAAACAAATCGAGCTGACTTATATATGAATCATTATTGTTCTTTTATTGATTTGCTATATTTAAAGTTTGATAATTACATGTATAAAATCAATAATTACATGCACAAAAAGTAATTGATTTAGCCATTCAGCTTTGAGTATAATTTTGCCCTATTTTCTTCTTCTGTTTCTGCATCTTTTTACTCCTTTACCAATCTTATTTTTAGCGTCTTTTTGCTCCTTTGCCCATTTTGCCAACTTTTGGTCATCCTTCTTCTTCTTACACTTCTCCTCTAAGTGCGAGTTGCTACCGCAGTAGTAGCAATAAATTAATTTACGATACCCTCTCAATCTATTCATATTATTTTGCTGATGGCTTTATTCAAAATACCTTCAGCAATAAAGATCAGATGATGACTGGTTACCTTTTTATTATTCACACGCATTTAAATAATTCTTCAGATTTCGTTGGTTAGAGGTGAGTATTCAATTAAACGATCAGGGATTACTAGACAATAGGCCGATGTTTTATCTGGAATCGGTTTGTTTGCTTCGGCATCAAATTCGATTCGTATATCAATAGGCAGGCACCACAAATTTAATGTTATAGACGATAACCTCAAGCTTCATAGTAAGCGTATTAAACGGTTCCAAAACCAAATGTTTAAGATAAGGGAGCAGTATGGCTGTTAAGCATTTTAATAAATTTAATATGAGTCGGTTGATTAATGTAAAAATAGTGTATGAAAGCAGCAAAGAAGATAAGGATTTAAGAAAAATTTATTATTTGAACCCATAAATATATATAAATAATTGAATCGAGAGTTTTTAGCTCATTCAATATTTGATCAGCAACATAAAATATTTAAACGTTTCGTGAAGATTTATTTATTAGTAATTCTTAAATTTTAAAATGAGTGCACGCGTCAAGGAAATTTTAAAAATTGCAAAAGCATTGTGCGAAAATGCGCATAAAAATCGGGAGCTGGTTATGCCGAGCATAAAAGAGTGCTCATCGCTCCTTATTACCCTTCGGGGTATTTTACGGAAGGCAACAACTGTTGGAAACAAGCAGAGTGCTACATGCGGAATAGGACTTATTCAAGGCTATCGCACGCAGTTGAAGAAGCTCAACGCTTGTACTGGTGCAGGTCTTTCCCGAACGGGCAACAGATCGGATTGGGCTTCAATTCGAATTCGGTGGGAAGAAATCGAGTCAACATTTGGTGGACGGTAAGCTTAATTTTTAAATAATTTTATTACCATATTACATATTTCGATTTAATATAATATATTAATTTAACCCATATTTTAATTTTCAGAGTACGTACCGGTGTCATAATTAATTTGACGCATAAAGATCCCCAGAATTTCTTGGCAGATTGTCTAGATCTCTTCCAGCGCATCGTTAAAAAATCCTTAGTGAAATTTACGTCTCTTAAGGTAAATACAATATTTTGTGGCGAATTTCGAGTTACTAGAGCTAATGAGGAAATTAGTGAATTGAAATTCATGAACACGAAAAATGTTGCTATTTACCGGGAAACGGATATTAGAGCTTGGTTTTTTGAACATGTTCAAAATGCTATTTTGAAAAAGCTGGAAGAGTTCCAAGAACGGGATAGTGGATGGGCGTTGGCTGCAGTCGTTAACTTGGCAGTGAACATCAACAAATACACGCCACAGCTAGGATCGTCATATATCCCGCTACCACCACAGATTTATAACAACAAAGCATGCGTTAATGTGAAAAATGATGACAACGCATGTTTTGCTTGGGCAATCATATCTGCTCTGCATCCAGCGAATGTGCATACGGATCGCATGTCAATGTACCCAAATTATCGTGATATACTAAATTTGTCAAATATAGTATTTCCAATGACGATGCGGCAGATCCCGAGATTTGAGATGCAAAACAACATCTCAATTAATGTATACATTCTGCATAAAAACAGAAACAAATTTACAGTGCTACCGTCATATTTGACAAAAAATAAAATGGTATGTCACATAAATCTCCTGATGGTGCAGAGCAGATATCAGAATGAAGCTGATGATGGTGATGATAACAACAATATCGCTGATAATGGAGATGGTAGCAGCAATGATGATGTGCCAGTCACATACCATTATGTGTGGATAAAAAGTCTTTCACGGCTTTTATCTAACCAATTATCAGCACATAATGGGTGCAAATATTTTTGTGATAGATGTTTGCACTACTTTCACTCAGCACTCAAGTTGGAGCAGCACACCGAGGACTGCAGCAAACTAAACAACTGTAAAATAAGGATGCCGACAGAAGCTGAGAAGGAGGTTTGCTTTAAAAATTTTAAAAATAAGATTATGACCCCATTTGTGGTATATGCCGATTTGGAGTGCATTTTGGCAAAGTCCATTGTTGGAAATGCATACCAGAAGCATATACCATATAGTGTGGGTTTTTATGTTAAGTGTGCGTATGACCCCACGTTATCGTTTTATAAAAGCTATCGTGGGGCAGATTGTATTGCGTGGTTCGTTTCGGAACTTAATAATTTTGCTGAAGATGTTGAAACTGTCTTTCTTTGCCCTCTACCCATGGATGACATGACTGTTGAGCAAGTTCAAAGTTTCACGATCGCCAACACATGTCACATATGTGAGAAAGCCTTCACCGGTGATAATGTCAAGGTACGCGATCATTGTCATCTTACCGGTGTTTATCGAGGCCCAGCGCATAAGGGGTGCAACATAAACTTCAAAGACTCGCACACAATACCCATAATTTTTCATAATCTCACCGGTTATGACTCGCATTTCATTTTTAAAAATTTAGCCACAGATTTAAAGGGACGCATTGACATTCTACCAATAAACAGGGAACGTTACATTTCATTTACAAAACGACTGGACGAATATGTAATAAAATATCGGTTTATTGACTCATTCAGATTCATGGCGAGTAGCTTAGATACTTTAGCCTCACATCTACCAAATTGCAATATTCTAAAATCGGAGTTTAACAATTTAAATGATGAACAATTAAATTTGCTGACACGTAAGGGTGTCTTTCCGTATGACTACTGCGATGATGTAGTTAAATTTTCAGAAACATCATTACCCGATATTACACATTTCTACAATCAGCTTAATGATACAAACATCAGCGCAGACGATTATGCTCATGCACAAAAAGTCTGGGCTGAATTAAGTATTAATAATTTGGGGGAATATTCAGATATTTATTTGAAAACAGACGTTTTACTATTATCAGATGTTTTCGAACAATTTCGCACAAGTTGTCATAAAACTTATGGCCTAGATCCCGCACATTATTTCACTCTACCTGGTTATACATGGGATGCAATGCTTAAGCATACTGATATAACCCTTGAGCTATTGACAGATATTGATATGCTCATGTTTGTAGAGCGAGGTATTCGTGGGGGTCTTAGCCAGTGTACTAAGCGTTATTCGAAAGCCAACAATAAGAATACGCCTGATTTCAATGAGGCTCAACCATCCAAATTCTTAATGTATTACGACATTAATAATCAGTATGGTTGGGCCATGTCTCAATTTCTCCCCCACAGTGAGTTTCATTGGCTGTCAGATTTTCAAAATTTTAATGTTGAAGCCATAGCTGACGATTCAGATGTAGGATATATTCTCGAGGTAGATTTAGAGTATCCAATTAATCTCCACGATTACCATAAAGATCTCCCCTTTTGCCCTGATCATATTACACCTCCAGGATCAAAGCAGAAAAAACTGTTGGCAACTTTGGGTGGTAGCGTGAGATATATTATCCACTACAGAAATCTAAAGCAGGCTTTGAAATATGGATTAAGGATATCTAAAATTCACAAAATTTTGAAATTTAGACAATCTGCATGGTTGAAGTCATATATCGATCTAAACACGAGTCTTCGAACAGCGGCTATAAATGAGTTTGAGAAGAATCTTTTCAAACTCATGAATAATGCTGTGTTTGGGAAAACTATGGAAAACATTCGTAAACATAGTGTTGTTAAATTGGTGACGAGTTAGTTAGGTCGATATGGTGCCGAAGCCCTTATTTCTAAGCCTGAGTTTAAGGCCTCAACAATATTTTGCGAAAATTTGGTGGCAATTGAACTCAATAAAACTGAGATATACTTCAATAAGCCCATTTATGTTGGTATGTGCATCCTTGATTTAGCTAAAACAACCATTTATGATTTTCATTATGGTTATATGGCTCCGCAATTTGGTTCCGATTGTAGCATTTGCTATACTGATACCGATTCACTAATTTATGAGGTGACTTGTAAAGACTTGTATGAGGTCATCAAACGCGATTGCTTTATACACTTTGATACAAGCGACTATCCTATTGACAACGTCTGGGATATTCCTCAAGTCAATAAAAAAGTTTTGGGTCTCATGAAAGATGAGAATAATGGGAGTATCATGACTGAATTTGTGGGGCTCCGTGCAAAAATGTATGCGATACGTGTAGAGGGTGAAGATTCAACAAAAAAATCGAAAGGTGTAAAAAGAAACATAGTCAAGACTAAAATAGCGTTTAGTGACTATGTTGATTGCCTTGAAAACAACGTTGAAAAGACAGTTCAGCAAAATTTGATTCAGTCGCGGAAACATGAAGTAAGCTCAATCATACAAACAAAAATTGCATTAAGCCCTCATGATAATAAGCGATTTTTGGTAGCAAATAGTAATGAGACATTACCGTGGGGGCATTTCAGTATTATGGAGTAGAATAATATTACTTAAGAATAAATGTTTATTTTTAAGATTTTAAATTGTTAAAGATATATAATTAAGAAGAACAAAAATCGTTTATTATCATGAGGGCTTAATGCAATTTTTGGTAGCAAATAGTAATGAGACATTACCGTGGGGTCATTTCAGTATTATGAAGTAGAATAATATTACTTAAGAATAAATGTTTATTTTTTAAGATTTTAAATTGTAAAAGATATATGATTAAGAAGAACAAAAATAAAATTTTTATAACGTTGTACAAAATATAATTATTTTATTTTTTAAACTTTACTCTGCTCTTGGAATTTTATAATAATAATCTCTAGTATGGGTAAGTATCTGATGTCGATGATGATTATGATGACTTACAAAGAAACAAAATGGATTTTAAGTATTTTATTTTTCCCTTTATTCTTTCAGCCTATTTTTGAAAACAAAAATTTCAAACATAAATGTCCACAATTAATTGTGTTAAAATTTTGATATTATTCACAAAATTGTACCCTACTGCGCAGTCGGCGTAGTACGATCGGCCAAGTTGGCCGATAGTAGGGTGGCAGAAGCGTGTTGTTGTTGTTGCAAATTGGAGATAAGCATACAAGATGTACGGATGGAGGGATAGCTAGGGGGTATGATCGGTCAAGCTAGCTGAAGTAGAACGGTTGAAGCGTGCTGCTGCTATAAATTGTAGATAAGCACACAATATGGACGGACGGATGGATTGATAGTCAGATGGGTAATGACATATGTTCTAGAAGCTTCTAGAACCTTCTAGAACATTCTAGAACATTCTAGAAGTAATTGAAATTGGAGATAAGCATGCAAGATGGACGGACAGATGGATTGATAGCCAGATGGGCTATGACATATGTTCTAGAAGCTTCTAGAACCTTCTAGAACATTCTAGAACATTCTAGAAGTAATTGAAATTGGAGAGAAAGCAAGCATAGAAGACAAATGGGCAGACAGTCAGTCAGTCAGATAGTCAGATGGATGGATGGACGGACGGATAGCTAGCTAGAGGGAGGTATGATTGATCAAACTAGCTGAAGCAGGAGATAAGCATGCAAGTTAGACGGATGGACGGACAGATGGTCAGATGGTCAGATGGATGGACGGACGGAGGGGATAGCTAGAAGGGGGTATGATTGTTCAAGCTGGCTGAAGTATGACGGTTGGTGTTGTTGTTGTTGTTATAAATACAAATTTTTTAGTTTAAGATGATAAGCCCAAGCTTCATAGCAAGCAGAATGTTTATAGATTTAAGTCGCTACATAAACGTCGGTGTTGTTGTTGTTGTTATAAATCAGCATTTCAAGTTTAAGGTGATAAGCTCAGACCCAAAACCGCAAGCTGAAGATAAGGAAACAGTACAGAAGTAAAATATTTTTTTATTTTTTTCCCATGCTTGTTTAATATGTTTATGAATTTAAGTCGTTACAAATTGCATGTTAAAGGTGATAAGCCCAGACCCCCACAACATAAATCATGTAAAGCTATTTCTTGAAGATTAAATTGAGTGTAGTTGTTAAGCATTTAATAAATTTAATATGAGTTGGTTGACTAATCTAAAAACAAAGTATGAAAGCAGCAAAAAAAAAATTAAGCTAACGATCGAAAGCGATATCATAACCATGACCATACACAACTATGCTGATATAAATAAAACAAAACGAGTTGATATGAACTAAGACTGATTGGCTTTTTATAAATAATTGTCGTTAGTATATATTCTTTTCCAAGTAAAGGTTAAATGAAAAGTGAATTAAAATTAATAAAAGGACCCGATTATATACGAAAACAATTAGTAGTTTACAATATGCGATTCTTAAAACAACATAAGTCAATTAACGTAAAGAATATTGATTCAAAGTTAAATTCGTCAAATAGAACACGGCACAGCTCATTACTACCAAACTCTATTCGTGGTCTTATTGTTGGACCTTCAAATTGTGGGAAAACAAATGTGATGATTAGCCTTATTGAAAGTCCCAATGGACTGAAATTTCAAAGTATTTACTTATACTCAAAGTCGGCACAGCAGCCGAAATATCAATACTTGGAGCGTCTAATTAAATCTATTAAGGAGATTCATTTTTCATCATTTTTCAATAATGATGACGTTATATCTCCAGACGAAGTGCAGCCCAACTCAATATTTATATTTGATGATGTAGCATGTGAGAAACAAAATCACATACGCTCATACTTCTGCATGGGACGCCACAAGGATGTTGACAGCTTTTACTTATGTCAAACTTATACATGTATACCAAAACACCTAATTCGCGATAATGCTAATATGATTATAATATTTAAACGATCATGTTGGTTCTGATATGTCTTTTAAGACATTTCGTGACTTATGTTCAAAGTGTTGGAAAGAAAACTATAGCTTTCTAGTTATAAACGAGTTATAAAAGATCTGATCAGATCTGATCTGATGCTGTTCTGTTACTGTTCTGATACTGATCTGATGCTGTTCTGATACTAATCTGCTGTCCATCTGTCTGCCTGTACGTGCTACTCATATGTTATAGAAGCTTCTAGAATGTTCTAGAAGCTTCAGATCAGATCTTTTATAACTCGTTTATAACTAGAAAGCTATAGTTTTCTTTCCAACACTTTGAACATAAGTCACGAAATGTCTTAAAAGACATATCAGAACCAACATGATCGTTTAAATATTATAATCATATTAGCATTATCGCGAATTAGGTGTTTTGGTATACATGTATAAGTTTGACATAAGTAAAAGCTGTCAACATCCTTGTGGCGTCCCATGCAGAAGTATGAGCGTATGTGATTTTGTTTCTCACATGCTACATCATCAAATATAAATATTGAGTTGGGCTGCACTTCGTCTGGAGATATAACGTCATCATTATTGAAAAATGATGAAAAATGAATCTCCTTAATAGGTTTAATTAGACGCTCCAAGTATTGATATTTCGGCTGCTGTGCCGACTTTGAGTATAAGTAAATACTTTGAAATTTCAGTCCATTGGGACTTTCAATAAGGCTAATCATCACATTTGTTTTCCCACAATTTGAAGGTCCAACAATAAGACCACGAATAGAGTTTGGTAGTAATGAGCTGTGCCGTGTTCTATTTGACGAATTTAACTTTGAATCAATATTCTTTACGTTAATTGACTTATGTTGTTTTAAGAATCGCATATTGTAAACTACTAATTGTTTTCGTATATAATCGGGTCCTTTTATTAATTTTAATTCACTTTTCATTTAACCTTTACTTGGAAAAGAATATATACTAACGACAATTATTTATAAAAAGCCAATCAGTCTTAGTTCATATCAACTCGTTTTGTTTTATTTATATCAGCATAGTTGTGTATGGTCATGGTTATGATATCGCTTTCGATCGTTAGCTTAATTTTTTTTTTGCTGCTTTCATACTTTGTTTTTAGATTAGTCAACCAACTCATATTAAATTTATTAAATGCTTAACAACTACACTCAATTTAATCTTCAAGAAATAGCTTTACATGATTTATGTTGTGGGGGTCTGGGCTTATCACCTTTAACATGCAATTTGTAACGACTTAAATTCATAAACATATTAAACAAGCATGGGAAAAAAATAAAAAAATATTTTACTTCTGTACTGTTTCCTTATCTTCAGCTTGCGGTTTTGGGTCTGAGCTTATCACCTTAAACTTGAAATGCTGATTTATAACAACAACAACAACACCGACGTTTATGTAGCGACTTAAATCTATAAACATTCTGCTTGCTATGAAGCTTGGGCTTATCATCTTAAACTAAAAAATTTGTATTTATAACAACAACAACAACACCAACCGTCATACTTCAGCCAGCTTGAACAATCATACCCCCTTCTAGCTATCCCCTCCGTCCGTCCATCCATCTGACCATCTGACCATCTGTCCGTCCATCCGTCTAACTTGCATGCTTATCTCCTGCTTCAGCTAGTTTGATCAATCATACCTCCCTCTAGCTAGCTATCCGTCCGTCCATCCATCCATCTGACTATCTGACTGACTGACTGTCTGCCCATTCGTCTTCTATGCTTGCTTTCTCTCCAATTTCAATTACTTCTAGAATGTTCTAGAATGTTCTAGAAGGTTCTAGAAGCTTCTAGAACATATGTCATAGCCCATCTGGCTATCAATCCATCTGTCCGTCCATCTTGCATGCTTATCTCCAATTTCAATTACTTCTAGAATGTTCTAGAATGTTCTAGAAGGTTCTAGAAGCTTCTAGAACATATGTCATTACCCATCTGACTATCAATCCATCCGTCCGTCCATATTGTGTGCTTATCTACAATTTATAGCAGCAGCACGCTTCAACCGTTCTACTTCAGCTAGCTTGACCGATCATACCCCCTAGCTATCCCTCCATCCGTACATCTTGTATGCTTATCTCCAATTTGCAACAACAACAACACGCTTCAGCCACCCTACTATCGGCCAACTTGGCCGATCGTACTACGCCGACTGCGCAGTAGGGTACAATTTTGTGAATAATATCAAAATTTTAACACAATTAATTGTGGACATTTATGTTTGAAATTTTTGTTTTCAAAAATAGGCTGAAAGAATAAAGGGAAAAATAAAATACTTAAAATCCATTTTGTTTCTTTGTAAGTCATCATAATCATCATCGACATCAGATACTTACCCATACTAGAGATTATTATTATAAAATTCCAAGAGCAGAGTAAAGTTTAAAAAATAAAATAATTATATTTTGTACAACGTTATAAAAATTTTATTTTTGTTCTTCTTAATCATATATCTTTTACAATTTAAAATCTTAAAAAATAAACATTTATTCTTAAGTAATATTATTCTACTTCATAATACTGAAATGACCCCACGGTAATGTCTCATTACTATTTGCTACCAAAAATTGCATTAAGCCCTCATGATAATAAACGATTTTTGTTCTTCTTAATTATATATCTTTAACAATTTAAAATCTTAAAAATAAACATTTATTCTTAAGTAATATTATTCTACTCCATAATACTGAAATGCCCCCACGGTAATGTCTCATTACTATTTGCTACCAAAAATCGCTTATTATCATGAGGGCTTAATGCAATTTTTGTTTGTATGATTGAGCTTACTTCATGTTTCCGCGACTGAATCAAATTTTGCTGAACTGTCTTTTCAACGTTGTTTTCAAGGCAATCAACATAGTCTTACTTACTTACTTAGTTGGCGCTACAACCGTATGTCGGTCTTGGCCTCATCTAAGAATTTGCGCCAGCCATTTCTGTCTTTCGCTTGCTGGCGCCAGTTGGAAATTCCAAGCTTCGTCAGGTTGTCCTCTACTTGGTCTTTCCAACGAAGATGCGGTCGTCCTCTTCTGCGTTGACCGCCGCTGGGTACCGAATCGAATGTTTTCTTCACTGGAGCATCATCTTTCATGCGCTGAACATGACCAAGCCAGCGAAGCCGCTCGATTTTAATGCGCTTGACTATGTCGATGTCAGCGTACAGCTCATACAGTTCATCATTCCACCGTATTCGGTACTCGCCATTGACGCAGATTGGTCCGTAGATCTTACGAAGAATCTTTCTCTCGAATGCTCCTAAAGTCTTTTCATCTAAACTGCTCAGCGTCCAGGTTTGTGATGCGTAAAGTAGGACGGGCATGATGAGCGATTTATAGAGCGTGATTTTCGTTCGTCGAGAGAGGGCTCTGCTTCTTAATTGCCTACTGAGCCCAAAGTAACACCTGTTGGCAAGAGTTATTCTTCGTTTGATCTCAATGCTGATGTCGTTGGTTGAATTAATGCTGGATCCCAGATAGACGAAGTTCTTCACAACCTCGAAGGAGGTATTGTCAACGGTAACGTGGGTTCCAAGACGCTGGGACTGTTTGTTTGTTGACACTAAGTATTTCGTCTTATCTGCATTCACTGCCAGACCCATTCGACTTGACTCTCTTTCTAATCTGGAAAATGCTGCACTGACTTCGCGCGTATTATGGCCAATGATATCGATGTCATCAGCATACGCAAGCAGCATAACACTCTTGTAGAATATTGTGCCACTACGTCTCAGATCAGCAGCTCGGATGATCTTTTCCATCATTAGGTTGAAAAAGTCGCACGATAAGGAATCACCTTGTCTGAAACCTCGTTTGGTAATAAATGGTGGGGAGAGGTCCTTCCCGATTTTAACTGCGCTGCTGGTGTTGCTCAGTGTCATCCTGCAAAGTCGTATTAGTTTTGCAGGAATACCAAATTCAGACATGGTGGAGTACAGGTGCTTCCTTATTGGGCTGTCGAAGGCGGCTTTGTAGTCGACAAAAAGATGGTGGGTGTCGACTTGTTTTTCTTGAGTCTTCTCCAAGATTTGTCGTAGTGTGAAAATCTGGTCGATGGTGGACTTTCCAGGTCTGAAGCCACACTGATAAGGTCCGATCAGTTCGTTTACAATGGGCTTCAATCTTTCACATAAAACGCTCGACAGGACCTTATATGCGATATTAAGAAGGCTTATCCCACGGTAATTGGCACAGATAGTGGGATCGCCTTTCTTGTGGATTGGGCAGAGCACACTGAGATTCCAATCGTTCGGAATGCATTCTTCCGACCATATTCTGCATAGAAGCTCGTGAATGCATTTAAGTAGAGCTTCGCCTCCGTTCTTAAACAACTCAGCAGGTAAGCCATCAGCTCCCGTGGCTTTGTTATTTTTAAGCCGAGCTATAGCTGTCAGAACTTCATCATAGTCGGGCAGCGGAACCTCAACGCTGTCATCCAAAATTGGGGTTTCCGGAATATCATCTCTATTGGCGGGATTGTTGTCAGCGTCGCCATTTAGAAGCTTAGAGAAGTGTTCCCTCCATAACGTCAGTGTACTCTGGACATCTGTCACTAGATTCCCGTTTTCATCCTTGCAGGAAGAGGCCCCGGTTTTAAAACCATCGGCAAGGCGTCTTATTTTTTCGAAAAATTTTCGGGCCTCATTCCTGTCACCATACATCTCAATCTTCTCCTGCTCGCGCTTTTCTGCCTCTCTTTTTTTCCGCCTGAAAATATGTCTCTCTTCCCTCCTCTTTTCTTTGTATCGCTCCTTAGCAGCGCGCGTTACAACCGACTGCAGGGTGGCTTTGTAGGCGGCGTCTTTCTCTGCAGTGGCGTCGCGACACTCCTGGTCGTACCACTGGTTTCGGCTAGGGCGTTGGTAGCCAATCACCTCTTCAGCAGCCGCACGCATGGAGTTGGAAATGTGAGTCCACTGCGCGCATATATCATCGATTGGAGGAGTGCTTTGAAGCAGGAGTGAGAGTCGAGTGGCGAAAGCATCGGCTGTCTGTTTTGATTGCAGCTTATCGACGTCTAGCTTTCTCTGTGTAGGGTTGCGTGTATTCTTAGCTGCGCATAGACGTGTACGGATCTTGGCTGCAACAAGATAGTGATCCGAGTCAATGTTTGCACCACGGATCGTGCGTACATCCAATACACTGGAAGAGTGCCTTCCGTCGATCAAAACGTGATCAATTTGATTTTTTGTTTTTTGATCAGGGGACATCCAGGTGGCTTTATGAATATTGAGATGCTTGAATCTAGTGCTACTTACGACCATGTTTCGTGCTGCGGCGAAGTCAATCAGCCTCATTCCGTTATCGGAGGTGTTGTCGTGGAGGCTGAACTTTCCGACTGTTGGACCAAAAATATTTTCCTTGCCCACCTTAGCGTTGAAGTCACCAAGCACGATTTTTACGTCGTGACGGGGGCAGCGCTCGTAAGCATTTTCAAGGCGCTCGTAGAAAATTTCCTTGATCTCATCGTCCTTGTCTTCTGTCGGAGCGTGCGCACATATTAGGCTTATATTGAAAAATCTAACCTTGATGCGGATTATGGCAAGTCGTTCGTTCACAGGTGTGAATCGCAGGACGTGGGGCCGTAGTCTCTTGCCAACTACAAATCCGCATCCAAACTCGTGCTTCTCCGCATGGCCGCTGTAGTAGATATCACAGGGTGCATGCCGAATGCAACCCTGTCCCTTCCATCGCATTTCTTGGATAGCAGTGATATCAGCTTTGTATCTTTCCAAGACATCAGTCAGTTGGATAGAGGCACCTTCCCAATTAAGGGTTCGGACATTCCAGGTGCATATCCGTAAATCATTATCAGTTTTTCGTTTGCGGTAGTCGTCATCAGATTTGGGGATCAATTTTCTTCTATTCTTGTTTGTTTTCATTGAAATTGGTTTTTACGGGTGGGCTTCAAACCCGACGCACAACCTATTTTAAGCCTAGGGAGGCCCGCCGCTCAGATTAGCCGCCAAACTAACGGTTGTCAGTTTTGACGTTGCCCAGGAAACACCACGTGGAGGTTTGAGTCGACTTGAGACGATTTCACAAAGATTATGCTGGCCTCGCCAGGTTGAGACAGTCAGACATGTTACATTGTTCCATCGCCCCCAGTTTCCCAATCAACATAGTCACTAAACGCTATTTTAGTCTTGACTATGTTTCTTTTTACACCTTTCGATTTTTTTGTTGAATCTTCACCCTCTACACGTATCGCATACATTTTTGCACGGAGCCCCACAAATTCAGTCATGATACTCCCATTATTCTCATCTTTCATGAGACCCAAAACTTTTTTATTGACTTGAGGAATATCCCAGACGTTGTCAATAGGATAGTCGCTTGTATCAAAGTGTATAAAGCAATCGCGTTTGATGACCTCATACAAGTCTTTACAAGTCACCTCATAAATTAGTGAATCGGTATCAGTATAGCAAATGCTACAATCGGAACCAAATTGCGGAGCCATATAACCATAATGAAAATCATAAATGGTTGTTTTAGCTAAATCAAGGATGCACATACCAACATAAATGGGCTTATTGAAGTATATCTCAGTTTTATTGAGTTCAATTGCCACCAAATTTTCGCAAAATATTGTTGAGGCCTTAAACTCAGGCTTAGAAATAAGGGCTTCGGCACCATATCGACCTAACTAACTCGTCACCAATTTAACAACACTATGTTTACGAATGTTTTCCATAGTTTTCCCAAACACAGCATTATTCATGAGTTTGAAAAGATTCTTCTCAAACTCATTTATAGCCGCTGTTCGAAGACTCGTGTTTAGATCGATATATGACTTCAACCATGCAGATTGTCTAAATTTCAAAATTTTGTGAATTTTAGATATCCTTAATCCATATTTCAAAGCCTGCTTTAGATTTCTGTAGTGGATAATATATCTCACGCTACCACCCAAAGTTGCCAACAGTTTTTTCTGCTTTGATCCTGGAGGTGTAATATGATCAGGGCAAAAGGGGAGATCTTTATGGTAATCGTGGAGATTAATTGGATACTCTAAATCTACCTCGAGAATATATCCTACATCTGAATCGTCAGCTATGGCTTCAACATTAAAATTTTGAAAATCTGACAGCCAATGAAACTCACTGTGGGGGAGAAATTGAGACATGGCCCAACCATACTGATTATTAATGTCGTAATACATTAAGAATTTGGATGGTTGAGCCTCATTGAAATCAGGCGTATTCTTATTGTTGGCTTTCGAATAACGCTTAGTACACTGGCTAAGACCCCCACGAATACCTCGCTCTACAAACATGAGCATATCAATATCTGTCAATAGCTCAAGGGTTATATCAGTATGCTTAAGCATTGCATCCCATGTATAACCAGGTAGAGTGAAATAATGTGCGGGATCTAGGCCATAAGTTTTATGACAACTTGTGCGAAATTGTTCGAAAACATCTGATAATAGTAAAACGTCTGTTTTCAAATAAATATCTGAATATTCCCCCAAATTATTAATACTTAATTCAGCCCAGACTTTTTGTGCATGAGCATAATCGTCTGCGCTGATGTTTGTATCATTAAGCTGATTGTAGAAATGTGTAATATCGGGTAATGATGTTTCTGAAAATTTAACTACATCATCGCAGTAGTCATACGGAAAGACACCCTTACGTGTCAGCAAATTTAATTGTTCATCATTTAAATTGTTAAACTCCGATTTTAGAATATTGCAATTTGGTAGATGTGAGGCTAAAGTATCTAAGCTACTCGCCATGAATCTGAATGAGTCAATAAACCGATATTTTATTACATATTCGTCCAGTCGTTTTGTAAATGAAATGTAACGTTCCCTGTTTATTGGTAGAATGTCAATGCGTCCCTTTAAATCTGTGGCTAAATTTTTAAAAATGAAATGCGAGTCATAACCGGTGAGATTATGAAAAATTATGGGTATTGTGTGCGAGTCTTTGAAGTTTATGTTGCACCCCTTATGCGCTGGGCCTCGATAAACACCGGTAAGATGACAATGATCGCGTACCTTGACATTATCACCGGTGAAGGCTTTCTCACATATGTGACATGTGTTGGCGATCGTGAAACTTTGAACTTGCTCAACAGTCATGTCATCCATGGGTAGAGGGCAAAGAAAGACAGTTTCAACATCTTCAGCAAAATTATTAAGTTCCGAAACGAACCACGCAATACAATCTGCCCCACGATAGCTTTTATAAAACGATAACGTGGGGTCATACGCACACTTAACATAAAAACCCACACTATATGGTATATGCTTCTGGTATGCATTTCCAACAATGGACTTTGCCAAAATGCACTCCAAATCGGCATATACCACAAATGGGGTCATAATCTTATTTTTAAAATTTTTAAAGCAAACCTCCTTCTCAGCTTCTGTCGGCATCCTTATTTTACAGTTGTTTAGTTTGCTGCAGTCCTCGGTGTGCTGCTCCAACTTGAGTGCTGAGTGAAAGTAGTGCAAACATCTATCACAAAAATATTTGCACCCATTATGTGCTGATAATTGGTTAGATAAAAGCCGTGAAAGACTTTTTATCCACACATAATGGTATGTGACTGGCACATCATCATTGCTGCTACCATCTCCATTATCAGCGATATTGTTGTTATCATCACCATCATCAGCTTCATTCTGATATCTGCTCTGCACCATCAGGAGATTTATGTGACATACCATTTTATTTTTTGTCAAATATGACGGTAGCACTGTAAATTTGTTTCTGTTTTTATGCAGAATGTATACATTAATTGAGATGTTGTTTTGCATCTCAAATCTCGGGATCTGCCGCATCGTCATTGGAAATACTATATTTGACAAATTTAGTATATCACGATAATTTGGGTACATTGACATGCGATCCGTATGCACATTCGCTGGATGCAGAGCAGATATGATTGCCCAAGCAAAACATGCGTTGTCATCATTTTTCACATTAACGCATGCTTTGTTGTTATAAATCTGTGGTGGTAGCGGGATATATGACGATCCTAGCTGTGGCGTGTATTTGTTGATGTTCACTGCCAAGTTAACGACTGCAGCCAACGCCCATCCACTATCCCGTTCTTGGAACTCTTCCAGCTTTTTCAAAATAGCATTTTGAACATGTTCAAAAAACCAAGCTCTAATATCCGTTTCCCGGTAAATAGCAACATTTTTCGTGTTCATGAATTTCAATTCACTAATTTCCTCATTAGCTCTAGTAACTCGAAATTCGCCACAAAATATTGTATTTACCTTAAGAGACGTAAATTTCACTAAGGATTTTTTAACGATGCGCTGGAAGAGATCTAGACAATCTGCCAAGAAATTCTGGGGATCTTTATGCGTCAAATTAATTATGACACCGGTACGTACTCTGAAAATTAAAATATGGGTTAAATTAATATATTATATTAAATCGAAATATGTAATATGGTAATAAAATTATTTAAAAATTAAGCTTACCGTCCACCAAATGTTGACTCGATTTCTTCCCACCGAATTCGAATTGAAGCCCAATCCGATCTGTTGCCCGTTCGGGAAAGACCTGCACCAGTACAAGCGTTGAGCTTCTTCAACTGCGTGCGATAGCCTTGAATAAGTCCTATTCCGCATGTAGCACTCTGCTTGTTTCCAACAGTTGTTGCCTTCCGTAAAATACCCCGAAGGGTAATAAGGAGCGATGAGCACTCTTTTATGCTCGGCATAACCAGCTCCCGATTTTTATGCGCATTTTCGCACAATGCTTTTGCAATTTTTAAAATTTCCTTGACGCGTGCACTCATTTTAAAATTTAAGAATTACTAATAAATAAATCTTCACGAAACGTTTAAATATTTTATGTTGCTGATCAAATATTGAATGAGCTAAAAACTCTCGATTCAATTATTTATATATATTTATGGGTTCAAATAATAAATTTTTCTTAAATCCTTATCTTCTTTGCTGCTTTCATACACTATTTTTACATTAATCAACCGACTCATATTAAATTTATTAAAATGCTTAACAGCCATACTGCTCCCTTATCTTAAACATTTGGTTTTGGAACCGTTTAATACGCTTACTATGAAGCTTGAGGTTATCGTCTATAACATTAAATTTGTGGTGCCTGCCTATTGATATACGAATCGAATTTGATGCCGAAGCAAACAAACCGATTCCAGATAAAACATCGGCCTATTGTCTAGTAATCCCTGATCGTTTAATTGAATACTCACCTCTAACCAACGAAATCTGAAGAATTATTTAAATGCGTGTGAATAATAAAAAGGTAACCAGTCATCATCTGATCTTTATTGCTGAAGGTATTTTGAATAAAGCCATCAGCAAAATAATATGAATAGATTGAGAGGGTATCGTAAATTAATTTATTGCTACTACTGCGGTAGCAACTCGCACTTAGAGGAGAAGTGTAAGAAGAAGAAGGATGACCAAAAGTTGGCAAAATGGGCAAAGGAGCAAAAAGACGCTAAAAATAAGATTGGTAAAGGAGTAAAAAGATGCAGAAACAGAAGAAGAAAATAGGGCAAAATTATACTCAAAGCTGAATGGCTAAATCAATTACTTTTTGTGCATGTAATTATTGATTTTATACATGTAATTATCAAACTTTAAATATAGCAAATCAATAAAAGAACAATAATGATTCATATATAAGTCAGCTCGATTTGTTTTATTTATATCAGCATTATTGCGTATGGTCATGGCTATGATATCACTTTCAATTGCTAGCTTAATTTATTTTGCTGCTTTCATACTTTTTTTTTTTTACATAAGTCAACCAACTCATATTAAATTTATTAAAATGCATAACAACTACACTCTTTACTTCTGTGCTGTTTCCTTATCACCTTAAACTTGAAATGCTGATTTATACCAAAAACAACAACAACAACACCTAAGTTTATGTAGCGACTTAAATCTATAAACATTCTGCTTGCTATGAAGCTTGGGCTTATCACCTTAAACTTAAAATTTGATTTATACCAACAACAACAACAACATCACTCATCATACTTCAGTCAGCTTGATCAATCATACCTACATCTAGCTAGCTATCCGTCCGTCCGTCCATCCATCTGACTATCTGACTGACTGTCTACCCATTCGTCTTCTATGCTTGCTTATCTCCCGCTTCAGCTAGTTTGATCAATCATACCTCCATCTAGCTAGCTATCCGTCCGTCCGTCCATTCATCTGACTATCTGACTGACTGACTGTCTGCCCATTCGTCTTCTATGCTTGCTTTCTCTCCAATTTCAATTACTTCTAGAATGTTCTAGAATGTTCTAGAAGGTTCTAGAAGCTTCTAGAACATATGTCATAGCCTATCTGGCTATCAATCCATCTGTCCGTCCATCTTGCATGCTTATCCCCAATTTCAATTACTTCTAGAATGTTCTAGAATGTTCTAGAAGGTTCTAGAAGCTTCTAGAACATATGTCATAGCCCATCTGACTATCAATCCATCCGTCCGTCCATATTGTGTGCTTATCACTTCAGTCAGCTTGATCAATCATACCTACATCTAGCTAGCTATCCGTCCGTCCGTCCATCCATCTGACTATCTGACTGACTGTCTACCCATTCGTCTTCTATGCTTGCTTATCTCCCGCTTCAGCTAGTTTGATCAATCATACCTCCATCTAGCTAGCTATCCGTCCGTCCGTCCATCCATCTGACTATCTGACTGTCTGCCCATTCGTCTTCTATGCTTGCTTTCTCTCCAATTTCAATTACTTCTAGAATGTTCTAGAATGTTCTAGAAGGTTCTAGAAGCTTCTAGAACATATGTCATAGCCTATCTGGCTATCAATCCATCTGTCCGTCCATCTTGCATGCTTATCTCCAATTTCAATTACTTCTAGAATGTTCTAGAATGTTCTAGAAGGTTCTAGAAGCTTCTAGAACATATGTCATAGCCCATCTGACTATCAATCCATCCGTCCGTCCATATTGTGTGCTTATCTACAATTTATAGCAGCAGCACGCTTCAACCGTTCTACTTCAGCTAGCTTGACCGATCATACCCCCTAGCTATCCCTCCATCCGTACATCTTGTATGCTTATCTCCAATTTGCAACAACAACAACACGCTTCAGCCACCCTACTATCGGCCAACTTGGCCGATCGTACTACGCCGACTGCGCAGTAGGGCACAATTTTGTGAATTTTGAGGCCCATAAGAAAATACACGCGTTTTTGGTCCAGAACTCTCATAGGTACTCTACTTCGCTTGACGCTGTGATATAGCTTTGTATCGAGGTAAGTCATCAGAATAGTCACTGACTGTAGTATGAAATATAAAGAGGCATTTATTCATGGTATTCATATAATGTAAATTGATTAGATCATTACATATAAAGGATCTAAATGAGCTCACCGCGTTATCGTTCCAATGAAGAGCAAATATATCGTTATTCTGACCATATGAATAATCGACTGTACCACGATCTATTTTCATAATTTGTTTGCTATCCACCAGTTTGGCTTTTACTGTACATCGTTCTCGTAGAAGAACCCTTCTACATTAGCCTCGTTTTATTTTTTCTGTTTTAACCCGATTAACGAATAGATCGCATTAGTTAAACTTTCGTAAGTTTTGTCTCTGAGTGCTTGGAGCATTGCTGAAAAATGATATGACCAAAGAGCTGATAGCAAATTAATGCAATTACTGCTTCTGACCGCTTGACGCTTTGTCGACGATGATATGACAGAACAGCAGAGATTGTTTCTTTACAAAAATATGTGTGGGATCGCGGCAAGGCGAAGTGACTGACGATGTGGCAACGCCAATACGAATGACAAGAAGTGGACGTAACTATTCAAACTCGCAACGAAACGAACAACAAAACAACGACAGGAAAACTGAACATACGCAACGACGACGACCGAACAAGAACAAAAAATGAAAAAGGATAGAAAAAATACGTATAAAGTTAGCCACCAAGCTGTTAAGTCGTAAGCTACCAAGTTATACAAGTTTGTTGAACAAATAATAGGTAATTAAATATTGAAACATGAATTATATTTAAATAAAACCATTTTGTCATTTTAAAATAAATTGTGCGTGTTTTAGTTCGGAGGGAAATAGTTTTAACCCCTAGACAGGTGCCTACAAATTGGGAGCTCGACCGGCATGATCCGGATTTAGTGCGAAATTTAACTTAAATAAACCTTGAAAGTGTTGAAAATAATAGTAAAATGACCATGAGAAAAGTAACAATAAAAATTGTTCAAGAAATTTCAGCATAAATTATAAAAACAGTGTCTGGTTGGAAACAAACAAACAAAGCAAACAGATTTGTATTTTTCGGCAATTATTGGAAATTCAGTATTCAACGAAGTCGATATATTCTTCACGAAAGATGGAGCTGAGTTTAGAGCAAAAAGCTGTTCGCAGATCGGAGGACCAGTCAAAGAAGTGCAAGCTGGAAAATCAGATAGTGGCGACTCAGTAGGAATCGATAGAAACGAAGGATTTTTTGAAGAATTTAAGGCTATTTGTTTTGCTGCAGAACAAGGGGTATGGAAAGAAAAATCTGAGGTCGACCTAAGACATCTTCAAGGCCACTATGCCGATACATTAAGACAAATCATTGACAATTATCATCCAGAGAAAACAAAAGAGTCCCCAGTGCAAATGAAGATAGTAGTTTACGATGATATACCAGTATATCAGCAAGCCCGTCCAATACCTTATTGTGATAGAAAATGGGTAGATAAGCAGGTTTCAATCTGGTTAAAAGAAAATATTATCAAGCCAAGTACATCAGAGTACGCGTCCCCAATTGTGTTGGTGCCTAAAAACGATGGAACTAGCCGAATGTGCTTTGACTTCAGGCGTTTGAATCAAAAAATCGTGAAGGACCATTTTCCCATGATGCTCATCGATGACGTCATTAATAGGCTGCAGAGAGGCAAGGTATTTACAACTCTTGACTTAAAAGATGGGTTTTTCCATGTGCCTATCGAGCCAAATTCAACCAAATACACAGCATTTGTTACACACGGCAGACAATATGAGTTCAATTTTGTGCCGTTTGGAATTTCCAATTCGCCTGCAGTGTTCACAAGATTCATACAGGGTATAATGCGAGATCTCATTAAGGATGGAACAATTGCTTTGTACATGGACGACATCATAATTCCAGCTGAAAACGAGCACGAAGGCATTGAAAAGTTAAAGGCTGTATTAGAAGTCGCGTCATCATACGGTCTTAACATAAAATGGTCTAAGTGTCAAATGTTAGTAAAAAGAGTTAATTACCTGGGATATGTTATTGAAGGTGGGGCCATTAAGCCATCAGACGATAAAGTAATGGCTGTAAAAAATTTTCCAATCCCACATGATCGAAAAGCAGTGCAACGATTCCTGGGATTAACGTCGTATCTCCGGAGATTTATTGAGAATTTTGCTCTTATTGCAAAACCACTGTCGGATCTTTTACGCTAAGAAATGAAATTTGAAATTAAAGAGCAGCAGCTAGCTGCAATGCAACAGCTTAAGTCAGCATTAATACACGCACCTGTGTTAAAGCTTTATAATCCCACAGCAATTACGGAAATCCACACCGACACATGTAAATACGGCTACAGCGCCATATTATTTCAAAAGGATCCAGATGACCAAATGTTACATCCGGTTCAGTATATGAGCCGCAAAACCAAACCGAACGAGGAGTACGGAAGCGGAAGAAGTGGTTTCATGCTTGAAAAGGCAAGCGGCAATATTTAGCAATCCTAAGCGCATTATAACAGACAGGGGCACCGCGTTTACGGCAAAATTATTTGAAGAGTACTGTTCTAGTGAAGACATCCAGCATTTGGTAATCACGACAGGAGTTCCAAGAGGAAATGGGCAGGTGGAACGAGTCCATAAAATTGTAGTTCCAATGCTTTCTAAACTGTGTGAAAAAAAGCCAGAAAATTGGTATAAACGTGTGGATAAAGTTTAGCAGTTCATAAATAATACTCCACCTAGGAGTATCAAGCACACACCCTTTAGAAATCTAACTGGTATGGAAATGAAAACTCCCGAAAAACCTAATTTGCAACAAATATTCGAAAGCTTGATGATAGAAGAATTGGATGAGGAACGTGACTTGATTCGAAAGCAGGCTCAAGAAAATATTTCTGCGATTCAAGCTGAAAACAGACGAAATTTTAATACAAATCGTAAGCGTAAAAAAGAATACAACATCAACGAGCTAGTAACCGTTAAGCGAACGCAATTCGGAACGGGAATAAAACTAAAGCGGAAGTATTTAGGACCCTACAAAGTAACAGCAAAGCATAATCAACTGTTGCTGAATACATGAAGCGATGGAGTAGTTCATTCGGGACGAATGAAAACTCAGGATGGCCGAATGTGGGATCGCGGCAAGGCGAAGTGACTAACGATGTGGCAACGCCAATACGAATGATAAGAAGTGGACTTAACTATTCAAACTCTCAACGAAACGAACAACAAAACAACGACAGGAAAACTGAACATACGCAACGACGACGACCGAACAAGAACAAAAAATGAAAAAGGATAGAAAAAATACGTATAAAGTTAGCCACCAAGCTGTTAAGTCGTAAGCTACCAAGTTATACAAGTTTGTTGAACAAATAATAGGTAATTAAATATTGAAACATGAATTATATTTAAATAAAACCATTTTGTCATTTTAAAATAAATTGTGCGTGTTTTAGTTCGGAGGGAAATAGTTTTAACCCCTAGACAGGTGCCTACAAATTGGGAGCTCGACCGGCATGATCAGGATTTAGTGCGAAATTTAACTTAAATAAACCTTGAAAGTGTTGCAAATAATAGTAAAATGACCATGAGAAAAGTAACAATAAAAATTGTTCAAGTAATTTCAGCATAAATTATAAAAACAGTGTCTGGTTGGAAACAAACAAACAAAGCAAACAGATTTGTATTTTTCGGCAATTATTGGAAATTCAGTATTCAACGAAGTCGATATCTTCTTCACGAAAGATGGAGCTGAGTTTAGAGCAAAAAGCTGTTTGCAGATCGGAGGACCAGTCAAAGAAGTGCAAGCTGGAAAATCAGATAGTGGCGACTCAGTAGGAATCGATAGAAACGAAGGATTTTTTGAAGAATTTAAGGCTATTTGTTTTGCTGCAGAACAAGGGGTATGGAAAGAAAAATCTGAGGTCGTCCTAAGACATCTTGAAGGCCACTATGCCGATACATTAAGACAAATGATTGACAATTATCATCCAGAGAAAACAAAAGAGTCCCCAGTGCAAATGAAGATAGTAGTTTACGATGATATACCAGTATATCAGCAAGCCCGTCCAATACCTTATTGTGATAGAAAATGGGTAGATAAGCAGGTTTCAATCTGGTTAAAAGAAAATATTATCAAGCCAAGTACATCAGAGTACGCGTCCCCAATTGTGTTGGTGCCTAAAAAAGATGGAACTAGCCGAATGTGCTTTGACTTCAGGCGTTTGAATCAAAAAATCGTGAAGGACCATTTTCCCATGATGCTCATTGATGACGTCATTAATAGGCTGCAGAGAGGCAAGGTATTTACAACTCTTGACTTAAAAGATGGGTTTTTCCATGTGCCTATCAAGCCGAATTCAACCAAATACACAGCATTTGTTACACACGGCAGACAATATGAGTTCAATTTTGTGCCGTTTGGATTTTCCAATTCGCCTGCAGTGTTCACAAGATTCATACAGGGTATAATGCGAGATCTCATTAAGGATGGAACAATTGCTTTGTACATGGACGACATCATAATTCCAGCTGAAAACGAGCACGAAGGCATTGAAAAGTTAAAGGCTGTATTAGAAGTCGCGTCATCATACGGTCTTAACATTAAATGGTCTAAGTGTCAAATGTTAGTAAAAAGAGTTAATTACCTGGGATATGTTATTGAAGGTGGGGCCATTAAGCCATCAAACGATAAAGTAATGGCTGTAAAAAATTTTCCAATCCCACATGATCGAAAAGCAGTGCAACGATTCCTGGGATTAACGTCGTATCTCCGGAGATTTATTGAGAATTTTGCTCTTATTGCAAAACCACTGTCGGATCTTTTACGCTTAGAAACGCAATTTGAAATTAAAGAGCAGCAGCTAGCTGCAATGCAACAGCTTAAGTCAGCATTAATACACGCACCTGTGTTAAAGCTTTATAATCCACAATCCATAATTACGGAAATCCACACCGACGCATGTAAATACGGCTACAGCGCCATATTATTTCAAAAGGATCCAGATGACCAAATGTTACATCCGGTTCAGTATATGAGCCGCAAAACCAAACCGAACGAGGAGTACGGATCAGGGAAATAAAAACAATTAAATTAAAAATGGCTTTAATTGTATTGCTGTGCCACAGTTGGATGCGCAGATTAATTAAGTGTCGGCATAGATATCGAATAAATTACAGCGCGATGTGAGTGTGTGTATGTGTATGCATGCGTGTGTTGAAGAATTGTTAAATGCTCGCTGCTGTAACAGAGTAAAAAAATTAACTGGCGTAAAGCCAACAATGTAAAACCGCTTAACTAATGATAAGCAGTACTTCTGTGTGTATGTGTTAAAATAATAACTCATACCGACAGTTAGCAGTTTCCGAGTGTTGCCACTGTTTGGGAGTGTTTGGGAGCGGAAGAAGTGGTTTCATGCTTGAAAAGGCAAGCGGCAATATTTAGCAATCCTAAGCGCATTATAACAGACAGGGGCACCGCGTTTACGGCAAAATTATTTGAAGAGTACTGTTCTAGTGAAGACATCCAGCATTTGGTAATCACGACAGGAGTTCCAAGAGGAAATGGGCAGGTGGAACGAGTCCATAAAATTGTAGTTCCAATGCTATCTAAACTGTGTGAAAAAAAAGCCAGAAAATTGGTATAAACGTGTGGATAAAGTTTAGAAGTTTATAAATAATACTCCACCTAGGAGTATCAAGCACACACCCTTTAGAAATCTAACTGGTATGGAAATGAAAACTCCCGAAAAACCTAATTTGTAACAAATATTCGAAAGCTTGATGATAGAAGAATTGGATGAGGAACGTGACTTGATTCGAAAGCAGGCTCAAGAAAATATTTCTGCGATTCAAGCTGAAAACAGACGAAATTTTAATACAAATCGTAAGCGTGAGAAAGAATACAACATCAACAAGCTAGTAGCCGTTAAGCGAACGCAATTCGGAACGGGAATGAAACTAAAGCGGAAGTATTTAGGACCCTACAAAGTAACAGCAAAGCATAATCACGGACGTTATGAAGTTCAAAAGGTTGGAGACCACGAAGGTCCCAGAAACACTTCAACTGTTGCCGAATACATGAAGCGATGGAGTAGTTCATTCGGGACGAATGAAAACTCAGGATGGCCGAATGTGGGATCGCGGCAAGGCGAAGTGACTAACGATGTGGCAACGCCAATACGAATGATAAGAATTGGACTTAACTATTCAAACTCTCAACGAAACGAACAACAAAACAACGACAGGAAAACTGAAAATACGCAACGACGACGACCGAACAAGAACAAAAAATGAAAAAGGATAGAAAAAATACGTATAAAGTTAGCCACCAAGCTGTTAAGTCGTAAGCTACCAAGTTATACAAGTTTGTTGAACAACCCTGCAGTGTAAGACTAGTCAGCATTAAAACATGAGTAGTATTTATACTAGTCAAAACAAACTAGTTTATATTTTGTCACGATTTACTAGTTGCAAAAGTAGTTTAAACCCAACTAGTTTTTGTCAAGTCACATTAAACCAGTTGTAAAACTAGCCAAAATCAAACTATACTACATATTATCAAAATCAACCAGTTCCAAAACCAGTTGGAGCTGGGTACCCCATTGGAACAAACTAATAATAAACAAATTAAAACATATAAAAACTAATTTAAAAACATGTAGTATACCATAAACATGGTATTTCATCAAATAGCTTTAACTTTAGTCTTTAGCTAATATTTTGTTGTAAAAATATATGTTCTTTGAACCTATGAACTATTGAAAAAATATGAACCTATGAACTAGTTTTAATTCGATAATTACTATATTGGTTAAAAACTAGTCACAACCCAACTAGAACTTTACTTTACATAAAAAATGAGTTGTTAACTAGTTAAAACCTTACCTATAGTAAGACAATTGTCTTTTCCAATGACATCACCACGTAAAAAATACCAGTCGGTTCTATGAGAATAGGACATAAATCGAACTAGTTGTTGGATATTTCCAACTAGTTGTTGACTGGTATAAATCTAGTTAATTACACTGCAGGGAAATAATATGTAATTAAACATTGAAACATGAATTATATTTAAATAAAACCATTTTGTCATTTTAAAATAAATTGTGCGTGTTTTAGTTCGAAGGGAAATAGTTTTAACCCCTAGACAGGAGCCTACATATGTATTGTCTTATGATTTTGCGAAAATTATTTAAACTTAATTTAATTTATTTTAAACTATCAAACAACTAGAATTTGTATTTAAAATCAAGAATGTTTTAAACTGTCAAATATTTAGAATTTGTATTTAAATCATAGAAAATCAACATTTATTTAAATATTTTTATTATTTAAAATCAGTAAGCAAACTTTCAATTGATTGATGAAATACAAATACATATATAAAATAATCGAAAATGCTTTTAAAAATATTAATTTTTCCTTTTTATATCATGGAAAAACTTTTGTTGCTGTTTCCTAAACATTCAGTTTTACTTTAGAGTTTTAAAATGCGCATTTTTATTTTAGTATGATGTAAAAATTGTTTTGAAGTAATCATGCTGTTTTTAAAATGTGCGTTTTACTTCATTTTGTTTTCTCAGTGAACGTTTATATTAAGATCAAGAAAACAAACAAGCAAAAAATGAGTCTTATTAATAAAGATATGCTTTCATCAACTTAAGAAAGACTGTAAAATACACCATTTAAAGTTAACCATTTGTGTTTTACCTCAAATTAAAAAAACACTTCTACAAATTTATTAATAATAAATAAAAAAAATTTCTTTCAGCTCTCTGCTACATAGCATAATGTAAAAATCTTTTGCCATAATTTATAACATTAATTATATATGATAACAAGAAAATATGTCATAAAAATCTACTTAAAGCAAGTAAAAGGCTACGAATATATTTATTCAAAGCCTTGTTGTGCAAACCAAGTAGATAGCAAATCTAAAAATGTTTTTTTTTGACATTTTTGTCAACAGCTGGTAAGCAATTCAAATGAGTTTTTCCATGAACTCATGCATGAACCTTAATTTGTGCAAACCAAGAAAGCAATTTCCGTCTTCTGCTGAACTTATTCATAGTTTGTGCCGGAGTGGTGAGCACAGATTAACATATGTTCAAATATGATGTTGGCTGGTTCTTTAATAATACAGTGTGTGATATAGGAAGAAAGATGCTCAAGCGTTTATGTGCAAGTACAACAAGAGGAGTGAACTTAATTAAAATTTAGAACCAACAACAAAGTTTGAAAAACTGTGGTAACATGGTGCCTAAATTGCAATTTTTGGAAAAAAGTGGTTTTCAAAACAAATTCCCACAAAGTTGCACAAAATATCAAAGTGCCAAGCTTAAATAAGAGTCTTAGTTGAAAATCACTTATATATGGTTTGTATATGTAATATCCTATACTTACGCTTTTTACTTTTTTGAAACCCGGTTAGCCTCCATCCGTTGGCTTTGAGTAATTTAAATTGAAATTAAATTTTATTGAAAATTTCATCCAATCCTTTTTATTTGTTTTTTTGTTAATAAGAAAAACACATTTTATTTTGTCATCGTTTTATTTGCATGAATTTTAAATTTTATTTAATTTAAAGTACTCTTTTTTGTTATAAAAATATTTGTAGATTTTTTAAACATTTACCGTAAATTTTTAAGCTTAACATTTTATTTATAATATTTCTCACTTATTTGATAACAACTTTAAAAATGTTTACCACACAAATTTATTTGATTAAAATTTTACTACATCATATTTCAAATAATGTAAATATAATTAGAAAAAACTGTCTTATATATAAATATTTTATAATAACCAGACATTTTTAAGTATAAAAGAAATTTTTATTTTTATATGCATTTTAGTGATACTTACATTTTTTATCTTAAGTTAATAGTTTTTGTTAATAATTTTTGTAATTATTGTTACACATATTTAATGTTTAATCAAGCTTAAGTTTTTCCAAAGAGTTTAAAAATTTTTTAAGTAATTAGCTTAAATCTTGCCCTATAAGATTTATTGGTTTAGTTGTAAGGTAAAGTTCTTAATTTAAATACTTTTTAAAAAATCTGCTCATTTTAATCCTTTCACATTGCAAAGCAAGCAAAACAATATGTAGGTTAAATTATTTCACATTTTAAACATTCGCTAAGAGCTGTGTGAAAGGCTTAAAATAATAGAAAATGATTGAAAATATTTGCGGGGCTCAAAACGAAATATTTTTATCATTTTCTTATAAATGTTATGGAATTATTCTTCAATTCATATTACAATTAATTAGTATACATGTTAATTTTTTATTTCAATGTTAAAGTTGCACAAATATTTAGAGCTTAGTTTCAAGTTCACGCATACAGATATTTGCTTCTGCTATTAAAAAACTCTTTGAAACCTGTTATTTTTAATAAAATAATTATAATTATTATTTATGAAAAGTTTCGTGGTTTCTGCTAGAAGCTAAAACAATGTTTTTGAACTCTAAAACTTTACACATCCTTTCGTATTGTACGATTAAGATTCACTTTTAAACAAAAGCCAATAATGTTCTAACATCTTGTTTTCTCAGTAGTAATTAGCATTAATTTTGTGCCACGAACTAAATGCAACTATGGAAAATAAAAAGTTAACCGTTCAACTGAAACAGAAATTCCTAGAAAGCCCTTCAAAGTATTTTCACAACTGTGCACATTCAAAAACAAGCATAGCTGTTTATAATGTGAGAGGCTGCACGTGCAAATCTTGTAGGTTGCTCGTTTGTTATGCACTATCGCTTACTTTGAGCGGCTAGCCAAAGTTTTGTTGAATATTATTTAACTCTTTTTAGTTCACAGAAATCGATTTCAACAGTACGAAATTAATTTTAAATTAAATTTTCGTTTTTCACCATATTTTTAGAAATTTGCTTGAAAATAGCATGACGAATGAGTAAGTAAGTAAGTAAGTAAGTAAGTAAGTAAGTAAGTAAGTAAGTAAGTAAGTAAGTAAGTAAGTAAGTAAGTAAGTAAGTAAGTAAGTAAGTAAGTAAGTAAGTAAGTAAGTAAGTAAGTAAATAAGTAAGTAAGTAAGTAAGTAAGTAAGTAAGTAAGTAAGTAAGTAAGTAAGTAAGTAAGTAAGTAAGTAAGTAAGTAAGTAAGTAAGTAAGTAAGTAAGTAAGTAAGTAAGTAAGTAAGTAAGTAAGTAAGTAAGTAAGTAAGTAAGTAAGTAAGTAAGTAAGTAAGTAAGTAAGTAAGTAAGTAAGTAAGTAAGTAAGTAAGTAAGTAAGTAAGTAAGTAAGTAAGTAAGTAAGTAAGTAAGTAAGTAAGTAAGTAAGTAAGTAAGTAAGTAAGTAAGTAAGTAAGTAAGTAAGTAAGTAAGTAAGTAAGTAAGTAAGTAAGTAAGTAAGTAAGTAAGTAAGTAAGTAAGTAAGTAAGTAAGTAAGTAAGTAAGTAAGTAAGTAAGTAAGTAAGTAAGTAAGTAAGTAAGTAAGTAATTAAGTAAGTAAGTAAGTAAGTAAGTAAGTAAGTAAGTAAGTAAGTAAGTAAGTAAGTAAGTAAGTAAGTAAGTAAGTAAGTAAGTAAGTTAGTAAGTATCAGTTGAAAAAAAACTGAAAAGAGTTTTTATAAATTGTAATTTCGTCGTTACAAAAGTGAACTTGCGAGTCTAAAAAAGGTCATTTTTAATTTTACATTGAATTTGAAATTAAATATTTTATTTTTCAGATTCGCAAGTTCGCTTTTGTAACGACGATTTGATAAAGCGAGGATAACAATGAATTTTCAGTGTTTTTACACCCGGGCGTATGAGCAACTTTAATTTATCTACATATGTTGTAATAAATTTGAGTCTAAATAGATGAGTGTAACGTAAACTTCGCCAATTTCAATGTATTATATAGAAATATTTCTACGGTGGCATACAAAACTCTACATACAGCATCAAATTTTTGATTTCTGCAAGACTTAGGTATCTTAATAGGAAGAAAAGTATGCATTTTTATTAAAGACTTGTAACCCTCCGCGGCTTTACTTGCGATACGGAAACAATTTCTATGTATCAGTTTACTTATCAGTTTCCGTTACACTTACGGAAACGGTGAGTAACGCAAATAGTAGCTTTAAATGTTTTTGAGAAATTTCAGATTTTGTTTCTCATTAAAATAATAGTGAAATGAAAGCTACAATAACCAAAACTATAAAAAACATGACACGAAGGAAATGTCAAAAGAATAGCCCACCCTAAATTACACAATATATTTCTGTCGATAAGTAATAATTGCTTAAGTTGACTTAAGACAGTACTGAGTTGTTAATATAGCTGTGTTCCTCACACAAAGACCTAGAAACAAACACAATCTGGAGCTTCTAGCATGACCTTATCCAAAGTTATGACAAAAAAAAAAAAAAACAACCTTTTATAGAAATCATATGGCATTAAAATAATTTTTTAACCAAAACTTAAAACCTCAGCGTGCTTTATTGTCTAGTAATGGTTCGCATTGGATACTTTTTCGGTATTCGTCTCAGTCCTAGGTTTCTGACTATCTATCTGAAGATAAGCCATAATAAATAATATTGTGGGAATTTGTTAAGAAGATTTTAATAAACTTGAAATGGTTAAGGCTGGACCATAGCACGGGCCTATTACTAATAAAGAGTACAATAGCTGTGTTTTTTTTAAAGCGAGTTGTAAAAAACGACCGCTTTTTGTATGAAAAGTCGCCTCATACTCGCTTAAATAAGCGGCTTTTCATACAATAAGTGGTCGTTTTTTACAACTCGCTTCGAAAAAAACACAGTTAATGAATATCAAAATTAAATGTAAATGCAACTCAAGTAACTCATGGCGCATAAATTCTTGGGTTTAAAACAATCGGAAAAAAATTTAATGTCTAGAAAATGTTTGCGTTGACTCAGAAATCCGAAACAACATTCATATTGTTGACGTAAATGCTAGTCCAGTCAACTGCAAAGATTGATTATTCAAGCTTCGATCTATCATTGAGCAGGTACGTCGTCGTTTACAAGAACTTCCTCTAGAAGAAAATCTTTGCGTGGATGAGCGTGGATCATACTATTTAAGGGCAAATTTTCAGCAAAGCAGTATATAAAAGGAAAACCATGACCTTGGGGAATAAAAGTATTTTTTATTTGTGGCAAAAATGGCATGCCCTTTGATTTCATTATATATCAGGGATTGACTAGACTACTTAAGCAAACATTGGTCAAATCGGTTGGCTGGGTCTGTGATCGTACTCCAACTAGCGAATTGAATTTCGGTAGGTGAAAAATGGCATACACTTTTTTTTTGATAACTACTTTCCAAGTTTCCAACTATTTGAAATTCTGCTTAACCGAAATATCTTTGCTGCAGGAACCCTTCGTGCAAACTGTTTTGATAATCCACCATTGCTAGATCAAAAAACTATGGCAAAGCGTGGTCGTGGAGTCTCTTCGCATTGTTTAAGTGAAAATGGTAAAGTAATTTTTACGTGAATTAATTTTAAAACAGAGTTATTTTACCCCATAGTGCACTTTGTTTAGTTATTTAGAAATTTTTACCGAGAAAAAATAAAAAGTCAACAGTTTTTTTTTAATTTTTGTTGGTGTAAAATTTAGGGAAAATTCACAAAAAACTAAGAATAATTAAAGAAAAATTCTTTTAAAAGTTATTAGACAGGTACGACACTAAAATTGTAAACCTTGCTTTGAATTTTGTTGGAATTGGTTGGGATAAAGATGGATAAAGCGGTGGGATAAAGATGGCCAAAAGTATATAGAAGTTATCAGACCTGAAGTCGTTTGACTTTATAATGACATCATGGGTGGAGTTGATCTGCTAGATCAAATGATTCAATATTATAGAATCAACATTCGTACCACAAAATGGACAGTTCGTCTCATTATTCACTTCATCGATTTGGCTCTAACTGCATTGTATGGAAAATTCGATTCAAATTTAAAATATTTGGGATTCATTAAATTTTCGTCTTGAAGTTGCTAATTGTCTTATTCAAGTAAAACAATACGTTGTTAAACCTAATTTAGAAGTACAACCACGTCGACGTGGACGACCAACCAAATCCGATCAGTTGCCATCTACATCTTTTTCAATAAATGTTCTTAAAAAAATCCAAGAACTGTATGGAAACTTAAGAATACTCTGAGAGCGATGATAGCGCAGAAGATATGCTAGCACCGCAATAACTGCACCGCCGAAACGAACTGCACAAACACAGCCACCAGATGATGTTCGAAAGCATGCTTATCTGCATGTTCCCTATTTCGAATTGGCAAAAAATGCTAGTCGTTGCATGATGCCAGGATGTTAAAAAATTCGTTTATTATCTGTAAGAAATGTTATGCATTTTTGTGTTAAGCGTGGATTTAACTGTTTTTCAGATTTTCACTAGCAATAACTTTTAATTTTATATTATAATTTTTTTTTAATTTTTTTTTATAAAGGGTGTTTTTTATTAGAGTGATACAATTTTGAGTTAGCATCACTGCTTTATTTGACCACCCATTTAACAGTTGATAAATGCTTTTTATTTAGTTTGCTTTGAAATTTTATTATAAATCAATTTACACCAGAGCAACGCGTAAAAATTGTGGAAATTTTTAATCAAAATAATGGTTCTATTCGTCAAACCTATCGTGCACTTCGTCCATTTTATGGCGTAGATAATCGTCCTTCAGAGCTGCTAATTCGAAGAACAATAGATCGTTTTCGGACCAAATTTACTGTTACTGATAATGTGTATCCCGTGAGACGCCGAACAGTGCGCACTGAAGAATCTATAGCCGCTGTACAGGAAAGCATTGAAGATGATCCTAATCAATCAATTAGTAGCCATTCTCAGCAACTGGGGATGTGTCCTTTCATTTATGGAAGATTTTACGAAAAGATCTTGGCTTAAAATTTTTCAAGATTGAACTTATGCAGGAATTAAAGTCAAATGACCATCGTATGCACCGCCAATTCGGCGAATGGGCTGAAGAACAAATTGATATTGATTTTGAATTTCCATGGAAAATTTTATTTTCCGATGTAGCCCATTTTTGATTGGATGATTACGTACATAAATAGAATTTTCGTATTTAGAGTGAGGAGAATCCACAAGCTTTTGTCGAAACATCATTGCATCCACAGAAAATTACTGTTTGGTGCGCTTTACGGGCTGGCGGAGTCATTGGCCCATATGTCTTCAAAAACGATGATGGTCAGAATGTTACTGTCAATGGTGAACGGTATAGGAACATGATTCGAAGTTTTTTCGTACCTCAATTAGCTGGCATTAATCTTGCTGATATGTGGCTCCAACAGCACAGAGCCACATGCCACACAGCGGGTGCTACAATTAATTTACTCAAGGAAATTTTGACGAAAAAAAATAATTTCACGAAATGGCCCAATTAATTGGCCTCCAAAATCGTGTGATTTAACCCCATTGGATTATTTTCTTTGGGGTTATATAAAATCACTTGTCTACGGCCGCAAATGCTGCGAAAAGTTTGTGAAAATTGGTGTTCCAGATTGCGTCTTGTACGCGCCATCCGTGGAGCTACATGGCCGAAATCATATATAAACATTAATCTCATAAAATTGTCTACCTAATAAAGCCCAGTTTTTTGATATTAAAAATATATTACTATGTTTTATTATGACTTAAACTTGAATCACTCTGTAAAAACACCGTTTATGTAAAAAAATGCATATTTTGAATAATTTTTGTTTGTATAATAATAGAGTGATATAGTTGAGAAACAAAATATTTTAGAACATAAAAACCATTACAGAACATAATAAATAGACTAGCAATTTTCTGAAATTTGTGGTGCCTGTTGTACCAATGTCCGATATATTGGACATGGTATTCCAACCCGGGAAAATAAACGATCTCTAACTTTTCTACAGATTCATGTTCAGGGACTTTAGATTACTATACCCTGCAGTGCAACCTACTAGTTTAAAACTAGTTTGCATACTAGTTGAAAACTAAGCAGTACTAGTTCAAGATCGTATTTTTTTCATATACCCAACTGGTATTTTTAACATGGCGATGTCATACGAAATATCAATTGACCTTTTCTGAACAGATGAAAACTAGTTTATAATATACTAGCTGATATACCCGGTATTACTCGAGAGTCATTTATATAAATATTTTAATATACACTTTTCGATTAAATGTTTTTGTAAATTTTGGAATTTTGTAAAAACGTGTTGAATTTAAGTTTGAGACCACTATAAAAATATTAGTTAAAAAATTAACCAAGCTCAAAAATTTATCTTCTTTGGTGCCATTATGTTATTTGCTACAAGTTTACGCTGTGTGCGAAAAGAACTAAATTGAGTAACAGTTACCGACTTTTCTAAAATATTGCAATCGTATCGGTAATGCAGTACTTATTTCTAATTTATTATATTTACCAGAATACTTTTCAGCATACTTTCGGTTAGTACGCAATTGAACCGAAATATTGTTCAAATGTCAAAATTTCGCTGTCTTTTATAAGTCGGTACATTTAATTGGCGTGGAAATTTGACTTTCCACAATATTGTTCAAATAACACATTAAACATGAAAAAATTAATTTTTACAGCATTCTTATTCACAGTCATCTTTTCGATGATACAGTGATATATATAGAACATTTAAAGTACCATTGGTAAAGAACTGAGTGACAACGGTGAAACAATAGTGAGAAAAATGACAAATCACAACAAAACAAATTTAACAGGAGGGGGGCGGGGGGTGGGGAGGAAAATAGTAAGTAGATTACTATAAGGAAGATTTTATAATTAATCTAGACACACAACATCATTCTTAGAGATAAATAAAGACGCTCAAATTATATAGAGAATTTGAAAACAAAAATTTTTCAGTTTTATTAAAAGTCTGGTATGAAAAAATAAATTTTAAGCCATAACTTTTGATCGGAAAGAGATATTGGGGTAATTTTTTCACATAAATTATTTTTGAGACTTGAATTTTTTGTAAAAAATATAAAAACAACATTTTGGAAAAAATAAATTTCGCGAAAAAATCAAAGGGGGTACCCTTGTTGTTTTGATGACAAAAACAGTAAAATAATTTTTGCGCTAAGCTGGAAGAATTTTTGCAAATAAATGCTATGTCATATTAAAGGTAGCCAGATGTGCAATTTTTAATTGATTTCATTTTTACAACAACGACAATTTTGGAGTAATTTTTCAGTAAAAAGTCAATATTTTGGACCTTTTTTGGCATACTTATAAAACATATATACACTGACTTAACGGTACAGTTCAACCTATTTTTGTGAAGTGATTTTATTGAACTTTTGAAAAAAAAAATTTGAATGAAATATATTAATGAACAGCGGAGATATTTGCATCGAAAGACCAAACTTTGATTTTCATGTCGTTTTTTTCTCATTCTTAGGTAACGATGTTTTATGAAAAAGTCGTTGTACTGAAAATTTCTCCAATTTTGAAGATATTTGAATGTTTTTGATGTCAAAATAACAGAAATTTTTTTAAATTAAATATACAAAAATCTTCGAAACTAAAAAGTTTTATAATAACAAAATTGCCGTTAGTTGAAAAATTTCAGAGGGGGCGTGGAAAAAACTAAGTAAGTAACATTTTAAGTTGGGATGCACTTAATATGCATACTTAGTTTGAGCAAAATCCGTTGAACCGTTTAAATATGTATAAAGGTCAAACAAGGTTGGTACATGAGTAATGAAAGAAAAATTATAATACGAACTGTATTTTTACGAAAAAAATTAATGAAGGTTTAAATGTTTGTCGTCTGCATTCGATGCTTGTGTTTTACATGGCGTTGATTAAAGCAATGAGAGCAACAAGAATCAAGGAGCTTACAAGAATCAAGGTTTAACCTCTAAAGAATCAAGAAAAAACTCAAAATTCATTTCGCAAGTTCGGGACAGCTTGACTTCCACTTAGAGCAAGTTTTTCAGTACAAGTTTAAAGTTTAGTCAAATTAAAATGAGCTTAACTCACCAAATTTTGACGTTTGAACTAGGTTTAGGCAAAAAAGGAACTCATTATTTGATAATTTAAGTCAATTTAACTTCAACGAATGCTTAAATATTTAGTTAAACCGAGTTTAAACGTCCAATTTTGGTGAGCTAAGCTAGGTTTAATTTGGCTAAAGTTTAAACTCGTACTGAAAAACAGGCCCTAAGGCAGATAAATTGTCTCCACCACCATCGGGACTTCATCTGAAAAAATTCACAAACGTCTGCGTTGCTTACAAAAAGTTAGTCTAGCGAATCTTTGTTGCACTACCAAAATAGATGACCGCTCGAAGGTGTGTGGGCGTTATTCATATGTTGTCAGGATTTGTTCATAATATAATTATTATCTTGGAATCGGAAACGTTCAAAAATAAAAATGGTTCGCCATATTACTATGGTCGTGATGAACGCAAGGACTATTGGTGGATTGAGTATTTTCAAAACTTTAAAATATTCAAAAAACTACCTAGCTCCAACTGGATGTGGAACTGGTTGATTTTAACAATATGTAACATAGTCTTATTTTGGCTAGTTTTAAAACTGGTTTATTGTGACTTGACACAAACTAGTTGGATTTAAACTAATTTTGCAACTAGTAAATCGTGACAAAATATAAACTAGTTTGTTTTAACTAGTATAAAGACTAATCATTTTTTACTGCTGATTAGTCTAACACTGCAGGGATATTTACTAATTTTCAGATTTTCACCTCAAAGCTACGATTTTCGTGTCTGAAAGGGTTAATTTCTGTAATAATTGCTTTTTGACACTTTTACGTAGAAAAATGTATCTATATTAATAAAAGTCATTTACTGATTATTTGTTTGAGCTCAATTTGAATCTAAACTTTGTAACGGATTTCACTCAAGTTACGCTAGTATATTACGTGCATTCTAGATGAGGTTGTTGTTTAACCACGCCCATTCTAATCCTTTTCGATTAAGAGAAATGTACCTACTGACATACTTTTTTATCCACCTTAATAGTCTACTTAAGTAAAAAAATATTACCTCCGCAGGTTTTTAATATATTTTATTCAATTATTTTGTATTAATAAAATCACATAAAAGAAATTATTTCAACTATACCGTTACGTCTGCTTTTATATATTAAATTTTTTTAAAAAAGGTCCAACATTTTGAGCTTTTCCTCTGATGGTGCTAAAGTGGTTTTTTTTTTGTAAAAAAACATTTAAATTGAAAATTGCATTATTGACTTACTTAAATATGGTACACCAAATAACAATCTTCATGATTTTTAGGGAATTCACATATTTAAAATTAAATATGTGAAATTTGCAAACCCCTTTTTTCAATATTCTGGTTTATTTAGAAAAAAAGGGAAACGGAGAACCGATTGCCAAAATTCATTTATTTAAAATATCGAGCAATACTTGACATATCAGCTAGTCCATATTTAAAAATAAAATGCTGTTCGTTGGTAATGGCATCAATTGAGAACAGCTGGACCGATTCCTAAATGCCTGAAAAGAATTACTTGTTATTGTCTTAGAAAAAAGTTTGTTAGGGTTTTATGTTCACAAATTTCTATACATGAACAAAATGTAAACATTTAAAATGTATTTTTTTACCGTTGTCGGTGCGTCCTCCACCACATGCCGATTCGTCATCCTGGGAGATGGGCAGTCATTTATCAAGGAACTTAGAATGAAAAAGCAGCGTAAATGTTGAACAAAATTACCGACTCATTGAACAGTAGAGTATAAAATTACCAGACAAGTATGGGATATATACCGAAATACCGATTTCGCTTATGTGGGAAGCGGGCGTATGAGGCATTCAATCACGTTTCTTTCGGTATTTTGAATATGACAAGGTATATTGAGATCCACGAATATAACTTTCTCGCTATCCTTATAGTCCATTAAATGCTGGATTGTAAGACTATGATTTAGATCAAGATATAAGATATACTCCTAAAAATCGTGTATATTTGACATTTATTATTTATAACTTGGTAATTTTAAGTCAGAGAGCCAAGTCAAAGAGAATGCATGAAAAAAATAAAGTGCAAAAACATTTCAATAACCTAGATATGATTATTTTTCTGCTAAAAATTGGAAAATAACAAACAATTTAAAATGCAGTATTTTACAGATTTTTTCTTCAAAAATGTATATCTCAGTAGCCAGGTATCTCAAACAATCATACAGTATATCAAATTGTTTGTATTTTGCCTATACGATGAAATTACGTCAGTTTATTCGTACGCATTAAACCGAGCAATATCCCAAAAAATCAGTTTTTTGTGTTCAGAAATCGTAGGGTAGGGCCATAGTGGGATTTAGAATAATAGTTCACCTTTTACGAGCAAGAACCACTTTTGAGCAATATTTCTTAAACACATTCTATTTTTAGGATTTATAAAGATTTGGCGGTTCTAAATTCTTTAGAAAGCAGAATCCTTCGGCAAGTTGCTTAAAATGGTGTAAGTTTTCAGTTTTTCAATCCCACTTTATAGTAAAAATCTCATGCCATACACTTCATTACGCTTTAATATACATTTATCAAGCCCAAAAGTCCTTGAACATTTGTTTATTTATGAATGCGAAAGTTTTTATTAAATACTAAAACTTAACTTGCGGAACTTATGTTTTTTCTAAAATAAAACACTCATTCATATGAAACTTTAACCGGTCTACAATCTCTTATTCATCATGTTTCTGTAGAAACTCCTTCTTTTTTTTTTTTTTTTTTTTTTTTGTAAAACCATATAAAACAAAACACAAAAAAAGGATTTAAAAAGCGCCATAACGACAGTTTTCTTAATATAACTAATCCTTATATGTCCTGTGACCTATTTCCATTAAAAAAGCAGCTGTATTTGAAATAACATTAAAAGTTCGTTCAGACATTTCGTAAAATAGATATAGATATATTAAAACAAACAAAAATCTTTTTTACAAATGACTTTTATATGTCTAAGAAACGATTGAGTTGTGGTCGCAAATAGGTTTACTTTCCCTTTAAACAAGGTCTATTGAACATTCTTTGCAATCTTAATCATCATTAAAAACAATAAGTTTCATACTGCATTTGACATATAACTTTGAGCAGTATTACATCATTTTTGAAGCCTGGCTTAAGCGTTCGAACTAAGCTCAAAACTTAACAATAACACCTTTAGTTATTTTGTCTTAAAAGCTATTTAACTATATTACATATTCCTTAGTTAGGCAAAAACAACGAGGCCAAGACATTCACGTTTTTGGTTTTAAAGAACTTCTATACAATAATTTTTATTGAAATTAGCACCTTTTTTAAGAAAAAATAAAAATCTAAAAATAATTTAATATTTTTGCTTACAGAATTAAAAAATGTAAAATTACACTTATATCATAATTATTGATTTATAAAAAAATAACAAACATCATATTTTTATACGTACTTACTATGAAATATTAACGCTACTGTTGATAAAACAAATGAACAGAACATTAATCACCTCAATATGTGTGCAGTAAGAATTTAGGAACACACACACATACACACAACTTTTACCACACTCACATAATCCATTAGCAATGCACTTACAAAACGAGCACATTCTGGGCTGGTGCACAAACACACGAACACAAAACAATACAACACATTCACGCACGTACGCTGCTGGTTGTCTAGAGTAAGGAACATGGCGAATTCGTTGCATTGTGTTGAAGCTGATGCTGCTGCTGTAGTTCTAGTTGTTGCTGCTGAAGCGCAACTTCATCGTCGGCTCCAACAACAACAATAACAATACTTTGATGCTGTTGTCGCTGATGACGTGACTTTCGCCTTAGATGACAAAGTAAACAGCTCAAGAAACTGTAATTAGCTAGACTCTGTCGCCGGGGCCCTTTGCGACGAAACACGTTATCCTCAAGTGGCGAATGTGCTGGCTCTACACCATCGCTGCCATAATAGACACTACTGCCATAGCCAGCATAGGCGCCGCTAGTGGCGCTCGACTCCTCCGCCACCGCTGCCGCCGGCTTTATTTTATGCTACACGTTTGTCACCTGCGTTGTCAGGCAATTTGTCTCCCGCATACCACGTGAAACACCGTTGTCGGTGCGTCCTCCACCACATGCTGCTTCGTCATCCTGGGCGATGGGCAGCCATTTATCAAGGAACTTAGGACGAAAGAGCAGCGTAAATGTTGAACGAAATTGCCGACTCATTGAACAGTAGAGTATGAAATTGATGCTGGAGTTTATTAAGGCGAGGATGTCCATCACGTCACCTGGTTGTGAGGAGTTAAGGGAAGAAAAGGAAAAAAAAAGAGAAAAGAAAAAGGAGAAGAGAAAGTTAAAAAGTGCTGCTAATGCGATAAGTTGAAGAGGTAGTAATAAGACAGGGACAAATAATTAATGACTTTATGTGAGTGTGTTCTTATTGTTTTTGTCATTGCGGCTAATGTTTTTTTTGAGTGTAATGCTGGTATAAGTAGCACTACTGATTGATGTTAAATGACGCTTCATAGATTACTTTGTGCACTTTAGGGTAAATGCAATAAATCTACATGATTTGATACGACAGGAGAATGAGAAATCGCTTTACGACACGCCATATGTGTAACATTATTTCGAGCTTTAAGTTTTGTGATGCTATCAATAATGTAAACCATAGTTGGCTGCCTTTGTGTAGCTCAAGTGCGGGAACAACCAGGCGTATGAGAAATTTTTCGCTTGGCGTATACGTAACTTTAATTGTTAAATTTAATGATTAAACTAAATTTAAGCTATTTGCTGGTAATCCAACAACCAAAATACCAAATTAGCCAAACAAGCTTTGAACTCGCAAGGTCATTTTCTCATACTTACTTTTATGGATTACTAGCTGATATACCCGGTGTTACTCGAGAGTCATTTATATAGAAACCTTTATAAACACTACTCGACTAATTTTTTTTTTTAATTCTGGAATAATGAAAAATATGTTGAATTTTTAGTTTGAGCTAACGTTAGTAAGGTATTTGAACCGATTTAATTCCGTTTTGGAAAATTTTGGTTGTTGGAAGTTCCATTTCTTGCAGTGAGCTAATTGAATTCAAAGAAGGGGTACGATAAACATATTTTAAAAATTAAAAATAATTAAAATATGTTGATTTTATATGATTTAAATACAAATTCTAAATGTTTGATAGTTTAAATCATAACCATGGTATATTATGTTATCATAATAAGTTTAAAATTGTTTATTGAGCTTAAAGTCAAAGTTAGAACAATTAATTGTACTAACGAATCTTTCCAAAGAAACAACAACAACAACAAAGTTTTTATTCAATATATTATAATTAAAATATTTTCTTAATCTTAAAACTAGCAACATTACCTTTTAAACAATATAACAATTATGGTGGGATTCAATAGGTCCTTGAAATATGGATATTTTAACATTTAAACAAAAATTTATATTAAAACATATATATTGAACTTTTTAACAAAAAAAAAAAAAAAATTTTTTAATGAAATATATTAAAAACAGCGGGGTGCCAATATTTTTAAAAAATTTTTTAATTCATCCTTAGCTATCAATGTTTTAAAAAAAATTCGTTGTACTAAAAATGATTGTGCTAAAATAATTATTAGCTGCGTTTTTTCATGAGAGATCATGATCATATCATCGCATTTGCAAGCAAAGAAAAGACAACAAATAGTCCAGCAAGTGAGCTGGACATTTAAATTGATCCAATTATATGTTTTTAAGTGTTGAGGGCGCAACTGTAAAAGTAGACAACACTTAGCCGTTATTGACGGCTGATGCATTATTTGACATTTTAAAAGATTGGTAGCAATAGCATTTTCGCACAAATTTTCGCAAAACTTATCTGTCAGCTACATAAGAACATCAGATGTTATTCTGTAAGCAAAAGCAAAAGCGCCATCTGTTGGTAAGTAGAAAACATAGAAAAGATTGATCTGAAGCGTTTTATCACAAATGATCCGATCTTCCAAGAAAAGAGCCAGTCAAACGTGTGAGGTTAAATTTTAAGAAACTTGTGGTAGACTTCATTCGGCTATTCCCCGCAAGGTGTATAGTTTGTATCCACAGTACTTACAAAATGTGGCTCCATCTATCTGTGAATTTAAGCACAGATCAAAACCAATGAAAAATTTGTGCTCAACAGATGCGCAAATGTTTTATTATATCGCCATATAGCTGAAACTGATTATATAAAAATATTTACTTTTACACCATTCTATTCACGGTAATCATTTCAATGAAATGGTGATATAAATACAACAAGGTATTTTATTGATAAAGAACTTAGTGACAACGGTGATACAATAGTGAGAAGAAATAGAGCTATCACAACAAAATATATTTAAAAGGAGGGGTGGGGAGGAAAAAACTAAGTTGATTGCTATAAGGAAGATTTTATATATGGAATGAAGACATACAACTGCATTCTTGGAGAAAAATGGGGACGTTCAAATGATATAAAGCATTTAATAACAAAACTCACTTTTATCAATAGTCTGCTATGAAAAAATAGATTTTTAGCCATAACTTTTAGCCATAACTTTTAGCTATAACTTTAAATGGGGTAATTTTTTCACATAAATTATTTATGAGACTTGACTTTTTTGTAAAAAATATAAAAACAACATTTTGGAAAATAAAAATTTCGCGAAAAAAAATCAAAGGGCTTGTTGTTTTGATGACAAAAACAGTAAAATAATTTTTGCGCTGAGCTGGATGAATTTTTGCAAATAATTGATATGTCATATGAGATAGAGTAGCCAGATGTGCAATTTTTTATTGATCTAGTTTTTACAACAAAAACAATTTTTGAGTAATTTTTTGAGTAAAAAGTCAATATTTTGGAACTTTTTTGACATAATAATAAAACAAAGTTACACTGACTAAACGGTACAGTTCAACCTACTTTTGTAAAAAGAATTTAATTTAATTTTGAAAAAAAAAAACTTGAATGAAATATACACTGAGGAAAAAAACGTACTTTTAATTTAAACAAAAAATTTTATAATAGAAATTTAACTCATTTGCTTTTTTAAAAAACAAAATGGAAAACAAGCATTTTTAACTTTCAACTAAAAGCTCATTTCTGTTTTTTGTAGAATTTTTTCTTATTATTTCCTTCCAATAAAAAAAAAAATATGTCGCTCTCAGAGATTAAATTAAAAAATTATGTACTGTAGAATCATTGAAAATTATTGCCAGACAACTGAGACCCCGATTTTACATTTGATGGTTAGAAAATATTTTTGAATTAGTCTTACAGATATTGAACATAAGATAAGATATGAAATAATTAATTATTTTGATATTGAAAATATTTCAAGCCGCAATTAAACGCAAACTTGATCAAATAAAGCCAAACAATTTCTTATTCGTGGAGTTCCAGGGGTCGCTGATCACGAATCTGACTTCAAAATATCAAAAAAGTTAAAAAATGGCATCGAAAAAATGGCGCTTTAATTTATTTGTTTTAAATTTAATAACAGTATTTTTAAATTAGGTTTTAAAATATTTGTTTTAAATATTAAAATTTTTGCATTAAATTTTTCGTTTAAATAAATGTTTTTAAACTTAAAATTTCTACAATGAAAGTATATGTAAAAACTTTGGTTTGAAAACAAAAACTTTTGTTTTAAATTAAACTTTAAAAACATTTGTTTTTAGCTTAAATGAAATTGTTTCAAGCTCTATTTCAAAAACAAATTCGCTTAATATGAACACAATTTCATTTCATTTTAACACATATTTCCCTCAGTGTATTAATGGAAAGCGGATATATTTCCATCGAAAGACCAAACTTTGATTTTCATTTCGTTGTTTTCTTATTCTTAGGTAAAGATGTTTTATGAAAAAGTTGTTGTGCTGAAAATTTCCACAATTTAGAATATGTATATGTGCGTGTTTTTAGTGCCAAAATAACAGAAATTTATTCAAATTAATTACACAGAAAACTCCGATGGTAAAAAGTATTATAATAACAAAATTACTGTAAGTTGAAAAATTTCGGAGAGGGCGTGGCAAAAAATTATGTAACATTTTAAGTTGGGATGAACTTAATATGTGTACCAAGCTTGAGCGAAATCCGTTCAGCCGTTAAGATTTGTATAAAGGCCAAATAAAAAAACAAACAAACAAACAAACAAACAGAAAAAGAGTTTTATTACTACACTGAGAAAAAAAACATACTTTAAAATTAAACAAAAAATTTTAAAATGGAAATTTAACTTTAGCGTCTCTACAAAAAAAAAAACAAACACCACATGCTGCTTCGTCATCCTGGGCGATGGGCAGCCATTTATCAAGGAACTTAGGACGAAAGAGCAGCGTAAATGTTGTTAAAACAAGCGTTTTTAATTTTCAACTATAAACTCATTTCTGTTTTTTGTATAATTTTCTCTTATTATTTCCTTCCAATAACAAAAAATATGTCGCTCTCAGAGATTAAATTAAAAAATTATGTACTGTAGAATCATTGAAAATTATTGCCATACAACTGAGACCCCGATTTTACATTTGAAGGGCTTATTGAAATAACGTGATAAACCACATGATTTAAAAAATCAATTTTTCAGGCAGAATGCTTGATTTAATGCATTGCCAACAACCGCTGAAGATATTTTGGCTATTTCTTATGAGTTTTGTAATCTATTTGTAAAAATTTACGTATTCAATTCCAATTCTTCATACAAAAATACAATTTTTCAAAACTTTAGGGCCGAGTATTTCAAAATATTTTTTATGTGACATATCATGTTTCTGCAATAAGACCTTCATTTGATTGTTTGAAAATATTTTTGAATTAGTCTTGCAAACATCGAACATAAGATGAAATAAAAACTAATTAATTATTTTGATATTTAAAATACTTCAAGCCGCAATAAAACGCAACCTTCATCGAATGAAATCAAAAAATTCGTTATTCGAAGGTCCGTGCGCTAGTGGAAAGCTCATTTCCCTCTTGGGTATTTTCAGTTCGACTGTTTAGTAGTAATAGCGATGATGTAGTAGTGATTTAATTTTATTTTACAAAGCTTCCGAAATGTATTACCATACTTTTCATGAAAGTCTACATTTGTTGAACCAAAGTTGTTTGATCAACAAGAATTGAAGAATTTAAATTCGACTCCTAGTTGGTCATCTCAGAGGATAAATCATAATCTGCAACATCAACATACTAAAAGTGCTCTAATATACTGGTATTTGATTCCAGTCTTAGTAATTTATTCACTTTTCTTGTACTTATGGAATGATTCCACTTGACTTCATTCCACTTGACTTCATTCTAAAAATATTGTCAGTTTCATCTGCAGAAAATAAAAACAAATAAATTAACTTGCCATATTTTCGATGCTATGTTTTGAACTTTTTCGAGTTTTCGAAGTCAGATTCATGATTAGCCAGGTTGATTAATTTGTTTTTATTTTAAAACATTTGCTTTAAATATTAAAGTTTTTGCATTAAATTTTTTGTTTAAATAAATGTGTTTAAACTGAAAATTTTTACAATGAAAGTATATTTAAAAACATTGTTTTGAAAACAAAAACTTTTGTTTTAAAATAAACTTTAAAAAGATTTGTAGTTAACTTAAATGAAATTGTTTCAAGCTCTATATCAAAAACAAACTCGTTTAATATGAACACAATTTCATTTAATTTTAACACATATTTCCCTCAGTGTATAGATATAAACTATTTGAAATTATCTCTATGCTTAAGTTATTAAAAGCTTATAATTTCATATTAAGGACTGCGCCGAATAAAATTGTCCCATACATTTCTTTCCATACTGTGCAATTCAAAGTTTAAAATTTAAAAATTTTGATCACAGTAGCTTTGAAATAAATGTCAGAAAATATTATGCGTTTCTTTAATTTTATGGAAATTTATTTGACGCGAAAATAGCAAACGAACTGGAAGTGCGAAAACAAATTATTAAAATTTTTCAAAAAAATCCCCAGTCGTCATTCCAAAAAATTGCCAAAGAGGCAGGAGCTAATAAAAAAACGATTTCTAGCGTTATAAAACACTTTAAGGAGGAATTGTGCACTGATCGAAAGACTGGTTCTCGCAAAAAAAAAAGTGTCCACATGATCAAGTCAAGGCAAAGAAAGTTGTTACTTTCCTAAAGAAATATCCATGCATATCGGGAAGGAAATTGGCAAGGAAGGCGGAATGTTCACAAACTTTTGTGCGCAGAACAAAGAAAGATGATGGGATTAAGACGTACAAAGTTCAGAAAGTTCCAGATAGGAACACCGTAAAAAACGAAAACGCAAAAAAAGAGCTCAAAAGCTGAGACAAAATTTTGTTGATAAATTTGAATACTGCATAATGGACGACGAGACTTACGTTTTAGCTAAATTTTCCCAACTTCCTGGACAAGAATTTTATACGGCCGATTCTCGGGGAAATGTTGCTGAAAAATTTAAAGCCAAGAAAGTGGAAAAATTTCCAAAGAAATATCTGGTATAGCAGGCAATTTGCAGCTGCGACGAAAGAAGCAAATCATACGTAACTTTCGGCACAATTAATGGCGTTATATACGTTAGGCAAAAAAGACTGCTGCCATTCTTACGTCAACATGAAGTGTCCACGTTTTTTTGGCCGGACCTTGCTTCCTGTCACTACAGCAAAGCGGCCTTAGATTGGTTCCAACGGAATGAAGTAGTTTTGGTGCCTAGAGATGCTAATCCACCAATCTGCCCCGAACTTAGACCGATCAAGAGATATCGGGCTTTAGTTAAAAGGGAAGTCAAGACAACTAAAAAAGAGGCCAAAAACTTTCAAAATTTCCAAAGAAAGTGGAACCTAGCAGCTGTGAGGGTGTCGGACGCTACCATAAAAACATTAATGGAAAGCTCTCCTAAAAAATTAAAATTTTTTATTAAAAACTAAAAATTTCTAATTTCTCATAATTTGTATGTTATCTGAACAGAATTCAAAAAAGAAAACCTTTAATTTTATTTAAATCGGACAACTAGTTTATGAGATTTTATCATTTTTGTATGGGACAATTTTATTCGGCGCAGTCCTTAAACATGTAAAATAAAATGTAATATTTAAACCATCATACAGTATTTTTTTATTGCTTTCCTGCATGAACTTGCATTTAGGCAATGTTGCGTAACTTCGTTCCTATGTATTGCAGAGCATCCAAATTTCATTTATACATACTCTAAACCACTACGATCACATATAATAACAACAAATTATTTTCACAGGGTGAAAAAGGTCATGTAATGAAAGGCTAGTAACAGATTTCATTAAAAACCTGGATGAAGTAATGACCTTCGAACTTGATCCTTAGCTGAAACAAGATCATTTACATTGCGCTAAAGCTGGTTATTCATCTTCAAAACAGGCAAATTAATAACGATCGGCAAAAAAGGTTGTGGGGACACCCCACATTGAAAACACTTTGATTAATCTATAGAAATAATTTAATGCTTTGAAATCTTAGTTTGTTTTATATTTGTAACAATTCGCAAAAATACAAAAATCCTATGTTCAAGAATTTCAAACAAAAACAAAGTGTATAATTATTTTGAATATTTGATAAAGCTTTTATTATTAAATTTACAATTCGTGAAATAAAAAAAAAACATTCAAATACCAATATAAGAGAACTTTTAGTATGTTGATGTTGCAGATTATGATTTATCCTCTGAGATGACCAACTTGGAGTCGAATTTAAATTCTTCAATTTTTTTTGATCAAACAACTTTGGTTCAACATATGTAGACTTTCGTGAAAAGTATGGTAATACATTTCGGAAGCTTTGTAAAATAAAATGAAATCACTACTACATCATCGCTATTACTACTAAAAAGTCGAACTGAAAATACCCAGCAGAGAAATGAGCTTCCACTAGCGCATCTGAAGCGCTTAAAAAAAAAAAAACAGTAGAACGCTTCATTATTCTTGTGTATGCGCATTTTTAACATACCCAGAGGGGAAGCGAGCGCTCCATTAGCGCATCTGAAGCGCTCCAAAAAAACAATAGAGTGCTTCATTCTTCTTGTGTATTGCGCATTTTTTAATGTAAGTAGTCAAGTCAACAGATGTATGCGCTCCGCTCCCGCTGTAAAATATAAAATCGTAGCGTAGAAAAATGTACCGCGAACCAAGGGCTTTATTTCCTTTATTAGTTCATATCGTTGGCATAATTCTTATACGACGTAAGTAAAAAGTATCTATTGTTCAGGAGGCAAAGAAAACTGTATTATTTTCTTTGCTATTGTTGTACAAAGAAAACGATAATGTATTGTTTCAAACGTTCTACCTTCCTTTTTTTTTTCATACAAACATTAAAAACTAAAAAAGGACATAAACGTAGTTTTGACCAATATATCTAAGCCGCTAACAGGCGCGAATCCAGGGGGGATATGGGGCTGAAGCCCCCCCCAGACGCTTAATATAATTTTTTATAGAAATACTAGCAGTTACCCGCGGCTTTGTCCGCAGTAGGTTCGAGTCATTTCAGCATTTATATTTTTAGAAAGGAGCAAGAAAGAACGAAAAGCTTAAAAATGTAAAAATAGTAAGTGGCTCATAAATAAGTGTGTACTATAAAATATTAAAATATAAACAAGCAAATTATTTTTGAAGGTCTTTCTATTTCATAAAAACAGAAGTAATTTTGTCCAAAATGTTATGAAGGTGTTTGATTTTCTCGGTTGGCTACTAAATTTCGATAACGTTGAGTATGGTTGTGACGTTGGCATTTTTCTTTAATTGAATTGAAGAAAAAGATATTAAATATTTACAGTCATTCAGCTCATGTAGTCAGTGTTTCCAAATAACCAATGTTAATCCTTCTTTCAATGTGATCGATGTACTACTTCCTACGTGATAAAATTATAAAAAATCATAGATTATTGACACAAACTTCTGTTGATTTGTGTTAGGAATTTATTTTTATGTTAACATTTTTATATTATTACTTTTATATAATTTTTTTTTATTGTACAAGAATTTCAATATTAATATGTATTATTTTTAATTTAATTCTAATATATTGTAAATAACAAAAGTTATAAGATTGTAAGTTATTAATACAAAATTTTACTTTGCTTAAAAGTGTAAGCTGAAGTTGCTACAAAAAAAAAAATTAAAAAAAACTAGCATAAGATCTTGTGAATAAACACATCTTTAGTTAATCGTAATTTGAGTAGCTAACCACTGCACAGTAACAAAAAAAAAAAACACGAAACAAAAAGGAAGAAAAGAGAGGAAAACGAAGCAAAATCGGCCCTTTTCCGTTCTCGACTGGCTGCAAAAAGATCGTCATCAACGAGGCAACAATTTCTAATCAGAATTTTGTTATTAAATCAGTCGTTTTCCACATATTAAAATATCGTTTTATTATCAATACAAGTGAAAGAAAAAACCATTGATAGTAATTCAATAGTGGAAAAAAAAAGAAAACCAAATAATAATAATCAAAAGTTATTAGTACAACAAATACAAAACCAAAGAACTTTTAAACAATATATACGTGCAGAATGTGTGAATACCATTTACATGCAAACAAACTACTTAAAAACTATACATAAAAACATTACAATAATACATTAGACTAACTACAAACAATACAAATTAAAGTTAGTAAAAGAAAAATAATTACAATATAAATAAAATTCAACATTCAATACCAACAAAATAATACAAACAGCATAAAATTGGCATTCAGTTGGCGAAATTACCCACTGTGCGCCAAAAAGGTGTGCTGTGTATCCAAGATCATCTTAGACGATCATCGAGGCAAAGGGTCAGTGGGAAGACAGCGTGGAGAACCCCGCTATACAACAATTAAAAAGTCTCGAAGCAGAAAAAAAAAGAGAACACGCGGGTCAAGCAGTCAACTCAACCGCAGTGTTTTGCAGCGGAGTAAACAACTAAGTTCTTTTTTTTCATATCATGCTTATAATTCAGTTTATTTCTTAAAAGTAAATATTTTCTAAAATACGCTTAAGCTTATAATATAATGTAGATTAATTAGATACAACTAACATATAACATAAATTGAAATATATATCTTGAAGAGAAAGTATATAAAAAAAAGAAAAAAAAAGAAGATAAATGCTTGCATGGTTTGTTTTAACAACAAAGTGTTTCAAATAAAGCAACAACAAAAACATGTAGAAATTTGAGTAAATTAGAATAAAGAAAAAAAAATATAGATTGAAAACATTGAGGTCCATGTATATAGTAGTTTTTTTTTATAAAAACACAATAATCATCGTAAATTCTATTTACAGACAACTTTGGTTGAAAGGAACACCGACACGATGCGCATCTTATCGGCAGATTCAACATTCATCCATATAACAACTACAAATTAAACACAACAATGGGTAAAACAAAAAAAAAAAAAAAAAACTATATAAACATGGATTTCAAACGTATGTAATTTCTTAATTTTCTATATACATACATTTTTTCTTTATATGATTCTTAAATCTAACGTCTCAAAGAAAAAAAATATAAATTTTTTTGTCATTGAATTAAATACATTTCAGGCAGGCAGATAAATTATACTTTTAAAATTCAAATTTAAAATCTTATACAAAATTTTGTTTCTTTAAATTTAAATCTAATGAATTGAGCTACTTTTATTGGTAAATATACCATAAATACTTAGATAGAAAATAATTGGATAAAACTTAAAAATAATCATGCAAATAAGACCATAAATAATTAGAGAATTTTTCTACCTAAATACTTTATAAACTATCCACTATAGAAAATTATACTTAAGCTACCTCCAAATTATTATTTTAAAATTATTTTTCATTACTATGTCATGAACAATAATATTAAACGGGAAATAATTCATATTTCTTGGCTTAAAATAAATTGTTAAATTTACAATGAATTTCTAATTTATTTGTATAGGGGAATGCTAGTAGGAATGGAAAAAGGTTGTTAATTGGGAACACGGTTTTTATTAAGGGGCAGTCAGGAAAATTTTCGAATGTTAAGACTGCCATGGTGTTCTGGTAGAACATACCAGTGGGTGGGAGAATTGCATTCTAAGTGACATAACACCAGCTCACTTTTTAGGGAAGCTGTAAACGGTTATATTGGTTCAATAATTATAATTTTTTTTTGTTGCTCTGTTTTGGCATTTTTTTCCCATATGGCATGATTAAGTTTGCTATGTTATGCGTCGCCGTATAGATGGGTACCAAGAACCTCGCCACCCGATAGAGCTAGTCGATGACCATCAAACATGCCGCCTCGTACCTTTTCAACGGATTAATCTATTTAAATCTTAACTTAAATTTGCGAAATTTGAACCGCGCGTAACATTTGTTTTTTCAAATAGTTATTATTTCAACTCACTTACATAAAATTTTGCATATAAAAAACAAAAACAAAAACAAAACAAAAATGTCACAAAATCGGCTAAATGGTTTAGCCCTATCAAACATTCAAAAAGAAATTGATATTAACCCAGAGGAAATCGCTGAAATTTTTTGTAAATTAAAATATCGACGCATGAGTAACGTGAATTGGAATGTCAAAGATCCATAAAAATTTAATTGCGTGAAGATAAATTCGTCAATCCGACGCTAACTTAGCGAAGACTCAAACCAATACTTTGATCCGCAAAAAGTTAAATTCGTACTTTTTGCTAAGTACGAATTTAATTTTCGGCCTTGTAGTCTAGTGAAGAGTGCGGTAGACTACCAATTAGAGGTCCCTGGTTCGAATCTGGGCCCGTGCATGGTTCTTTTCACTTTCTTTGTTCTTTCCTACATTAATTAATTAATTAATTAAGAATTATGGAAAACTAAAAATCCACAGCTAAATTGTGGAAAATGTGGAATTAAAGGACAGAAACAACTAAGGGCTGGAAATGCTTGTCGAGGTTTAGGCATAACACTAGCCTCGGTTTAAAGCAATTCATGTTGTCTTTCACGTTTGTTTTGCCTAATCAATAATTCAAGTATGGTTCCAATCAATTCCTCTAAATCTATCCCTTTCCTTTTAGGTCAAAGACCAAACTTTTTTGTATAAAGCGCATGCCTTGGTTCTTTAATTTTAAAAAAATTTCTTGGAGGAAATTTTCTCCCAAAATTAAATTCGTTCTTTTTGCACAGTATGAATTTAACTTTTGGAAGGAAATAAATTCGTTCTTTTTGAAAAGTACGAATTTAAATTTTGAGAGGAACTTTAATTCGTCCTTTGTGCAAAGTACGAGTTTAACTTTTGAATCGAGTTTAGCTTTTGGCACAATTTGGAGTGCACAATTAAGACTTTTGCCATATATTTTTTTTTTTTAAATTAGTGAAACTGGCGTTCATGGTACTAAGTTTCAGCACAAAAATGCAAACATATCGTTATAAAGGTGGTTTAATCAGCTGTCCAATGATATGCATTTCAAAAACATTCTTCGCTCAGATTTTGAGAACTTTTGCATTGAAACTTAATACCATGAACTCTAGTTTGACTACTTTTTAAAGAATATATATGCAAAAGTCTTAATTGTGCACTCATTTGTGCCAAAAGCTAAACTCGATTTACAAGTTAAACTCTTACTTTGCATATAGAACCACTTTAAGTTCCTCCCAAAATTTAAATTCGTACTGTGCAAAAAGAATGAATTTAATTTTGGCGGGAAATTTCCTACAAAATTAAATTCGTACTTAGCAAACAGTACAAATTTAACTTTTTGCGGATCAAAGTATTGGTTTGACTCTTCGCTAAGTTTGCGTCAGATTAACGAATGTATCTTCGCGCACTTTAAGAATTTTAAGTTGAATATAATCATTAGCTACTTCTTTTCTTTCAATTCTTACAAATTATATAAATGTTAAACTTTTGATATGCTTTTGAATAAGTTTACTATGTAATACATCAATAAATACAATGAATAAAAAAAAACTATTTTGCTTATTTATCCCCCCCCCCCCCCCCACGAGCGATTTCTAGATCCGTCACTGGCCGCTAATAAACGTTACTGTGCCCAATTTTGACATACTTCCTATTAAAATTAGGGCAACAATATAAAAAAGTATGGATTTTTATGCATTTTATTTGATTTGTCATTTGATGAAGAAAAAACAGAAAAATAGTTTGAAAACGATTTGATGAAGTTTTACAGTTTTTGAAATGAATATTTTTATTGACATTAAAATCGAATACTTTTTTCAAGTGCAACGTTATCGTTACGGAAAGTACTACAAATATAGCGCTATACAGGCAGCACTATTTGTAAGGAGAATGAAGCGCTCTTTACGTGCACACAAGTAATGCGCATTAAATTTTTTGCTGGGTCTAATAATTTTTTTGATCTACTGAAAACAAAAAAGCCAAACAAAGTTCTGATTTATGGCTTATAACCACCACAAGTGTTTGGAGATGCAACAGAGATTTATTTGATTGATTGATTTTCTCGAGAAAAGTAAAACAATTAACTCTGAATATTATTTTGGACCAGCTGAATGAAAAAATTCGTCAGAAAAGACCTACTTTACAGAAGAAAAAAGGTCATAATTTTTCATCAAGACAGTGCACGTGTTCACTCAAGTGCTTTGACGATAGTAAAATTGACTGAATTAAAGTACAAATACAGATTTCTCTACCAGCGGCTACTAGCTCATCAGCAACTTGAAATAATTCCTTCGTGGAAAGCGTTTTTCGTCGAATGAAGAAGCTATTGCAGCCGTGCCATAGTATTTTGCAAAGCTTCCGGAAAACCATTAAAGAGATTGTATAACATTTTTAAAATATTATTGGAATAAGTGTATAAAAAGGCAGCGATGGATTTAATTACTTCCTTAAATGTAGCACATGAGCCGAACACATGTTTATAACACGGAAATATAAATTGGCAAAACGTGCAAAAACATGCCAAATGAAATTAAAATCACGCATAAAGAGTCCAAACCATTTTCATATTCTACACAAATTTAATCTTGTTAGCCATTGCTTGAAAATATTTTAAACTCATTGTGAGTAATTTTAAAGCAGTCTACTGTGTTAACGCTACCATTTGCATTGTTGATGTTTATTCTACAAAATACTGCTTCAAACAGATATTCAACGAGGTAACCAAAGCTCAGCATAACCATAGCCACCAACAATGTGCCGCCATTGAGTTAAGTAATTAACAACAAACAATTGCTTTTCTCTGTCCCACGATGCGCTGCTATTGTTATAAAAACACAGTCTGTGTGCTTTGCTCCCGTCCTTTTATCCTTGCTGGCACACTTGCAGACCAATTGTTAACAGCTCACATCTATTTAGCTTAAATAGTCTCAGTGGCTTAAATTAAAATCGCGCATACTGGTGAAAGGCATGGCTAGCAAGTGACTGCCATTTAGCTGTATATTAAGTGTTTGGCTTATAAAATGCTCTCATAGTACTCCAGTATATCCTTTTTTTTTTGTGTGTTGCTTTTCCTCCAACAATTTTAAGTAGCAAGGACTGTTATGTAATTGTCTGGCTCTCTATATTTGACTTTTGTGAACAACAAAAGCCTTTGTAATCCTTGACATTTTTCAAGTGTAGCCATAATAAGTAATTAATTAATTGCTTCTGTTATCCTTGATGGCAAATAAGAAGACGCACGTTAGTTGAAATATTTATTTATATCTACTGTTTCATAGAGTTGATGCTTTTTAAGCTTGACATTTGAAATATTGACAAAATTAATCAAATTTCAAAGAAAAGAGCTGAGTTTTAGCAGAAATGAAATATGTACATATTTTATGAATTAAATAAGCAATAAATTTGCTTGGAGTATGTTTGGGTTACTAAAGGGTCGGTAATAATGTCTGTTTATGTTGCAGTAATAAGACTTTCCTAAGCACAAAACCATGAAAAAGTATGCTGGTGTCAGTTTGAGCAGTTATGGCTGGTTCAGAATATATGACTATACTGTCATTATTATTACCATAATCAACGTCATTTGTATTCACACTGTCTGAATGGTTGTCACAACAACTTGAAAACAAACTGTGTCACAGGTTTGACATTAAAATGGCATGAAGATGAGAACGATGAATATTTTGTGTGACGAATTAATCCTCCTGTGTATACGAAGGTACCCGGGTACCTTTTGCAATTTTAAAGCAAAAAAGGTAACTTTCGTCCAAGGAACTATATACTGAAATCTTAAGTACCTTCCTAAAATTTATTTTTTTATTCAATAAAGTTTATATTGCAAAGAAAATGTTTTGGCAAGTTTTTATGAAAGATTTTTAAGTACTTCCCCTTCGTCTTATACGAAGGTACCCGGGTACCTCCGGGTAAAATACATGCGAATTCGAACTGTTATGGTCTTTGTCGATTTTTTACGTTTAGAGAATCATGTACTGATGCAATCAGGATGAAGGATTACAAATTTACTTTGGATTTTTTCATTCACATCTAGTTTCTTTCATACAGATAGTGTAAAGGTACCCGGGTACCTGCGTATACATGAAAGGGGAAATTTTTCATATACACATAATTTTTTCATTCACTTATAGTTTCTCTCATACAGATCGTATAAAGGTACCCGGGTACCTTCGTATACACGAAAGGGGGAAATTTTTCGTATGCACATGAGGGTTAAGTGACGCAATGACATTTTAAAAATTAAAAGACAACATGCTGGCTTTTTTGCAACGATGAAATAAACTACAAGTTTTTCTTTAATTCACAAGTATTTTATTATAAAATAATTAGAAAAAAAGTGGTGCGGTCTGAAGCCCCCATCAAAATGAAAATCCGTAAGCTTTTTCTTCAACTCTAAATAATGTGAATGGACAATCAAATCAAATAGTTTAATTTAATCTTTTAGGAAAAAAAAGAGATGTATAATTTAAAAATTTGGATGAAAATTTCTTATGAGAAATAAAAATAAGCAGTTACAGTTTTCAGGAATGTTTATTTTAATGACGCGTTAAGCATTGAACATACATCATGTTCCTCGTATTTAGCTAAAATAGTATTAAAAAAACTTTTTGAAATTTTTATATTAGATTCGAAATCAGCGATCAGCGCATCTACAAAGAGTACAAAGCCAAAAAACACATTTTTAAGGTCCACCCTAGTGCCAAGAAACTTTTTGAAATTCTTAAATCAGGTTCGAAAACAGTGACCCCTTAATACTTCCGGCATACATACAAAGAATATAGAAAAAAACACATTCACACACACACAGGGTACACCCTAGCATCAAAAAACTTTTTAAATTTTAACATTAGGTTCAAAACAAGCAACCAGCGCATTTACCACGAGTATCAACCCAAAAAATACATTTACAGGGTCCACCCTAGTACCAAAAAATTTTCAAAATTCTTACATCAGGTTCGAAATCAGTGACTCTTAGATAGTGCTAGCACATACTCATACAACAAGTATAAAATAAAAAACATAATTTCTGGGAACACCCAAAAATTTTTCTGATATTCTAAAATCAGATTCGAAATCAGCCACCAGCGCATATACAAAGAGCATAGAACAAAAATAAAAAACACATTTTCAGGGTACACCTTAGTGCAAAAAACTTTTTGAAATTTTGACATCAGATTCAAAATCAGCAATCAGCTCACCTACAAAGAGCATAAAGCCAAAAAACACATTTTTAGGTAAGAAATTAGCAACCCTTTAATACTGCTAGCATATATTCAAAGATTATAGAAAAAATACATATCCAGGGTACACCGTAGTGCAAAACAACTTTTTGAAATTGTAATATCAGATTCAAAATCAGCGACCAGTTCATCTACAGTCTCGATAGAGTAACAAACAAATTTTTAAGGGGCAAGCCCTAGTGTCAAGAAACAAAACTTCTTGAAATTCTTACATTTGGTATGAAATCAGTGACCCCTTAATACAACTGACAGATATACAAAGAGTATAAAAAAAAACATATTTTCAGGGTACACCCTAGTATCAAAAAACTTTTTGAAATTTTAACATTAGGTTCGAAATCAGCGACCAGCGCATCTATCAAGAGTATAAAGCTAAAAACACTTTTAGGGTCCACCCTAGTGTAAAAAACTTTTTGAAATTCTGAAATCAGGTTCAAAAACAGCTACTGAATTTTTTTAAATTCTTCATCAGATTCTAAATCAGCGACCAGCGTAAGTACAAAGAGTATAAAGCCAAAAAACACATTTTTAGGGTCCACCATAGTGCCAAAGAACTTTTAGAAATTCTTAAATCAGGATAGAAATTAGCGACCCTTTAATACTGCTAACGTATATACAAAGATTATAGAAAAAAATACATATCCAGGGTACACCGTAGTGCAAAACAACTTTTTCAAATTGTAATATCAGATTCAAAATCAGCGACCAGTTCATCTACAAAGAGTATAAGCAACAAACATATTTTTAAGGGGCAAATCCTAAAAAATGTGGCAAAACATAAGAAAATAGATCACAGATACCATAAATTCGTATGTCCGTCTATCATTTGAGGAACTTGAAGGATGCTTAGGATCTATAAATTTATTGAAGTGAATTTTTTAGGCGGCGATTCGATATTGAGAGTAAAATTTAAAAGACGTGTCACTTTTACGAAGAGAGAGAGAGAAGAAAGATATAACGTAGGTAGAAGGAGAAAGAGATGGGAATGTAGATTGTATATCTAATACACATTTTTTTATAATTTTATCAACCAATGCACAGTGGGATATTTCAACAATCTAGGCGAACAAAAAGGGGATAAAAAAGTACTCAAAAATTCTTAATTTTTACATATATTATGTAAATATATCAAACAATTACGAAAACGTACAAAAAAGAAAGCAAAAACAGAAAACCCCCGTTATAAGAGTAACTCAATTACAAAGAACTTTTTCGTGTAAAGTGTTGATGATTGCTACATTGATTTTTAGTGCAATATAATTTGCTTTTTGTGCAATTTAATTTATATCTACTCGATTTCTTGAAAAAGACACGTAATTAGTGTGCGAATATAAGCGACTTACATTATAATTTACTTTGTCAATTTATTGCCAAAAGCTTCTGAAGGTGAGTAATATTTCGTAATCTCATCAAGTGTTTTTTGTTGTGAAGCAATTGTGATTTTGAATAGGTACTGATCGTTATAGAACTTTAGAATTATATTTTGGAAAAAGCTAGGTTCATCCATAATACAAATTTTAGGAAAAAACTAATGCAAGTTTGCGCGCGTTGGAGTACTCGTTTAAATAAAAATGGCTCTACAAATATCAAAGCGGGATTTATTTGATATATGGGTTAAGACACCAAGCTCGAATAAATTTAATACATTATTAGTATACGTTTTAGAAGAGATAAATGACTCCAATTTATCGCGCCCAGTCTTACTTTCAATAAAAGCATATATTCAGAATTTTTGCTACAGTGCTGAAACCAAGTGGAAGAAAGTGACAAGGCATTGTGAGTGCTTTATCTTCAACAATAGGAATTGGCTTCAAGACACCTTAAATTTTGTACTGTGGTTACAGCACAACTTTCAGCCTCAAATAGTTTTCGCGGTAGGCCGTAAAACCTTTTGATGCTTGTGGTTTCAAATAAAAAAAAAAAAAACGAAAGGTTGCAACTTTTTTTGCCAATACAAAACGAGAAGAATTGGCATTTGCCAATAAATAGAATTGGAAAGTGGAAATAAAATAAATAAAATAAAAGTGGAAATAAAATTAAGACAGCAAGGAAAAAAGTCTCCGCTGTAATTGTGAGAGAGTTGTCTTGTTCTTCACCAAAAAGAGGAACTATGCTGAATAAGTCCCGAGAATCGTTTTTTTTAAAGACAACACAATTTTTGGCAGATGATGCTTTGGACTTAATGATAATGATAATGAGTTGTTATCCTTCAAGAATTACTATTACGGAGGTATCTGCGGAAGTTCCACTTCAGGCCCTTGTTGATCATACTATAATTAGATTGGCAAAGGTGCAAGAAATGGTTCTTGAAAATACGAAAATTCCCAAAGACTCTAACCTGGATTTAATAATAAAATGGGGTTGTGATTGTGCTGCCAATATATGGAGACGTTTGCAAGCGAACAACAAACAGATGAATCCTTTTTTTGTATTTCTATGGTGCCAATCCAATTGAATGTAAATTCTGAATGCGGTAAAATTATATTATGGCAAAATCTTGAACAAGACACTACAGACCGATGAAATTTATCTTTGCTAATGAGAACACCCGATTGATTACTACTGAGGTTAAAAAAAGCAACAAATTCAGAATTTGGTACCAACGAAAATACTCGTCGGCAATTTTAAGGTTTTGGTAAAGTCTACTTTTGTTCTTTGCATGATTGATGATAAAATTTGCAATGCCTTATCATCTTGCTCATCCACCCAATACTGTTATCTTTGCGGAGTTAAACCAAGTAAAATGAATAATATGGATATAATTTCAAAGAAATTAGTGAACGCGGAGTTTCTTTCATTTGGTCTATCTCCTCTTCATGCCTGCATCCGGTTTTCTGAATATTGCTTACACATTTCTTATAGACTGCCAATAAAATCGTAGCAGGTCCGAGGATTTAAAAATAAAACTTTGATAGCGCAAAACAAAAAGAATCAGGTGCAGGAGGACTTTTGAAAGGAATGTGGCTTACTTGTCGATAAACCCAGCCCAAGAGGTGGTAACACTAACGACGGTAATTCTGCTCGAAAAATATTTCCTTTTATCACTCCTCAGTCATGGAAGAAATAGTCGATAAGGTTTTTAAGCATTTCATAAAATGAGCACAACAATAAAATATACATAAGAAGTTTTCACAGAAATAATTAATTCACTTAAACGTAAGTGCCCTATGACGGGCTCAATGCGTTCACATTCTTCGTCGGTTTCTCATTGTAGTAATGAGGATTCATTGAGGATTTTCACTCACTGAATAATCAGTTTCTTACCTGAAAGTGAACTTGTAGTAATGAGGATTCATTGAGGATTTTCACTTATTGAATAATCAGTTTCTTACCTGAAAGGGAACTTGTAATTGAGTCTTTTAAGAAAAATGTTAAAAGACCGTTTGATTAAATATTGTACAAAAAATAAAACTTTCTATGGAAATTAATCACTTTTATTTAAATATCTTCAAAAGCAATTTTCAAGTATTAATATTTAGGCTCTTTTGAACAGAAACATAAACTTTTATGCACAAAATATTTTAAAAATTTACGATATTCTTAATTTTTTTGTGCAAATGATGGGATTAAACATCTTAAGGGCTAAACAATAGTAAAAACAGTTTTTAAAAAAATGTTAAATAGCAACTTTTGAACAGAAACTCCTTATTTTGATTAAGTGTTGTTTATTAAGAAAATATTTCAACAACATTAAATTGCAATTTCTCAAATTTGGATTTGTACAATTTTTTCTTAAAACAAGAAATAAAATAACATTTTTCGAAAAGTAAAATACCACAACTCCAATAATTTTAATACAATTTTTATGTTTCTTAACTTATTTTTAAGAACAATTACATTAAAAACGAAATGCATACTGTGACGACTGAAATACGTTATCACGGTATCAAATGTTCGTAATTCTATCAAAAAATTCTTTATAAAAAAAAAAAAAAATAAAAAAAAAATTCTCGTGTTGAAAATAAAGAGTTAATAACAAAACACACTAAAACTGTTAGTGATAATTTATTTAGTCACTTGTACTGAGTAACTAAAATATTGCTGAGCTTATGTATTTACTCAGAATCTTAGAATCTATAAGAAATCTATAAAATGCTACAAAATTATTTGATAAATATTTTTCATTTCTTTTGGAACAAACTGTAAAAGCTTCTCGTTACTTCCTCTTTTAACTTTTATTAATTTGGCAGCACTTTCAAGCTTTAATTGTAGACAAACTCACTAAAGCAAAATATTATAAGAAATATGTATACCCAAGCCAGCTTGAAGATTTCTTCGGTATAATTTTTCTTTCTTAACCAGGATCCTAAAGTGAAAAGTTGAAACTAAAAATTAATTCTTTAGAAGCAACGTAAAATTCTTAAGTCATTTTGAGCTTTAAGCACTAGTAAAATTTGCTAAAGTTATTTAAAGAATAACAAGTAAAAAAAAAAAAAAAAAAAAAAATAAAAAATCAACATATAATTTGTATATGTATTTCCACAAGCACTTGAATAAATCCCCGACAGGTAATATTGAGTATAGTGCTTGTAATTTATATAAAGATTAATAAAACCTAAAAATTTTAGGGGATTTATCTCACACGTGTCATTATGATTTCACACACTGTGTAATTAAATCTAAAGTCATCGCTAATTAAGTAAAGTAATACAAAAATAGTGGATGAATGAGAGGAAAGACGAGCATTTGTCCAGAAAAGCCCCTGGATTATTTTTTTTCATTTTGCAGTCTTCCACATGCTCCAGAGCATCATTATAAAGAAGACAGAAACAGAGCGCAAGAATTAGCCTGATCTATATTAACTTACGCTCCACATGTTAACTGGTCGCTAATTTTTCAATTTACTTAAAATTAAATTAATAGAGAAAAAAAAACGATAAAAGTAAAATTAGTGGTTTAAGCAAAAGTTAAATTCAATGTAAAGTTTAATCTAAAAGTTAAAAATAAGGCAAGAAAAGTTGTTATAGTAACGAATAATATATAAAAGAAAATTAAAATTAGTTAAAAGGTCAGAAAAAAAACCCAAAAAAAAATATTATATAATTTATATACCCAAACTTTAAACGTGTATATAAAACAAAGCTAGTTGCAGCATTATCATGGAACATAGCAGCAGGCCTGTCGCAGTGTCATCATGATCAAGTGAGTTACTTTATTTGTTTTGTTTTTTATTAATATTTTTATAAAGAAACTATAATACATTTATAAACAAATTGAAGTGAATTTAGACTATTATAAAATAAATAATAAGAATTTGTATTTACAATCAAGTATGATTTAAACTATCAAACATTTAGAATTTGTATTTAAATCATATAAAGTCAACATAATAAATAATAACTTATTATAAAGTCAACTGCATAAGAAAATTTAAATATTTCCAAAAAGAAAAAAATAACTTAGCTAACACGTTTAATTTACACTTGCATACATTTTTATATATGTTTAAGCTTTCCTTGCGCTATTTTTTATATATTTATATAAGTTCGCTTAACGTAATCTATTAAAAAAAAAAACCAAAAATAAGGAAAAAGAGATATACCAATGAGAAAAAGAGAGGTCCGCAAAGAAAGAAAGATGTATTAAGAAATCTTGGTTGTTATAGATAAAATATCAAGGTAAAAAAAAAAAAAAAAGAAAAAAAGAGAACATGCTCATTTTATATCTACACTCTCTACTACGATGCTACGTTGATGATCGTTGTTTTATTGCGTTTACTATATTAATGTTATTTAGCGTTTAAAGAACGTAATCTTAAGTAAGAGAGTAAATGGTAACAAAATATGACGAAAGGAAAGCAATGCAAAACAATATAAAATTTAACTTAGAAGCTAATGTCTCTATCGCATTCGATTGTACATATTACTCTTTACGTGTTACTATTATCATTTTACTCTTTATATATTACTCTTAACATGTCATTTGAATCTATGGTAAATAGCATAAAATAAAATTGAACACAATAGTAAGCAAAACAAAATCATGTGTTACTAATTTTTTTAAGATGTAACCTTAACACTAAGCTGAACAGAGGGATGTTAAGGGGGTTTTCAATCAAATAATTGTTGGAAAAGTTTGAAAGCCTAGGTTGGGTAATGGGCATTAAATGGCTTAAAACAGCATAAGTCATGATGGCATAAAGAATAACGTCGATGTTAGATTTAAACCTAGTTTCCATTTGTTTATTTTAGTAGTTCAATATTTTATCTTTTCATAACATTTTGCTTTTATTTAGTTTCAGAGAGACACGTAGTTTTTCTTGTAAGGTGATGCAAAGAGGCGTAGTAAAGTCTCCTCTCCCCTATCCGATGAGCAAAGCCACTGCCAGTACGTGTCGACCACTATTGTCCTCTTGCTGATTACATTGAGGAATTGAAAGGGAAAAAAAAAATTAAATAAATAATCTCCCAATGTTCATTTTACCATTACAATACTTGTTTTTTTTTAATTTACTTCAAGAGATGCTTTGAACTCTTGTTTTACTCGATTTTACTGTCCCTTCATCTCGAGCTTAAAACTCTTATTGTAAGTTATGAAAAAGGACGAACCTTTATATTTATCTCCCTTTTTTTATTTGTTGTAATAAATAATTTTTTAGGTTTATTCCCTTATATTTTTACAAGAACTAGTCACTTAACACTTTCTTTGTCAGCCGCTCTGCCTCTATGACTTAGCTTTATATTTTTTGGGTGAATTAATAATTCTCAACATATATTTTCCCACTTAGTACCTCAAGGAACTCCTCCAATCCTTATACCATTTATAGTGTTAATTGAAACAATTAACTACTCCATTTCTTGGTCTCTGAAGCTAGTTTCAAAAGTCTATCAATCGACACGAAACTTTATAGAATTTGTTTTTATATCAAATCGACTAGTTGCAGTCTATGGCGTCAACAATTTGATCTATGGGAAGCAAACATTTAATAAACATATAAAAATGCCTTTTGAATTATCGATATCAAAAACTATCAATATTATTTTAATCAAAACACCCCTATGGTAAATCCTGGCTACGGGCCTGAGCTCTGCTATGTTTGCTCTTGTCGTTTGTCAAATTAGAAAAAGATCTAAGTTTGCGACAGCAACAATTGTCGTCGCATCCTCTCATTGTTGAGTTGACATCATAAAATTCTTCTACATATGAACACATATCTTCGACATTTTGACAATTGGTGTTTGTCGCATATTGCAGTCATTTTGTTCAGACTATTATTCTTACATAATATGTCATTCATACGCCACAGTGCACTTTCATATCAAATAAAGTTTTTTATACATATAATTTAATGCTAAAAGAATCTGCTCAAAGTTAAAATGAAATTTCTACTTTGGGCTATTGAAACATATCTAATTGCAATCCCGAACTAGAAATTGGTTCATGATCTCAGAATTGAAAGCCCTTCTGTGTATTAAAAAAGAATTAAAGAAAAGATTTTTAGAAATTTAAACACTGAAAACCTACCTTAATATGAACACATAATTAGCAAATTGCAAAATATCTAAAATCCATTTTTGTTTTATTTTGCTCTGAAAATGTAGTTTGATTCAAATAAGTTCGCTGCCAAGATACGAGCTTATTTTTAATGCATTTTTTCCTATGAACAACCAGCTGGAAAATATTTGTATTTCTGTTGCAGTACCTTAAGCAACGGATGAAATGGACAAGAAATCCATTAAATTTTATCTCTGAAATAATATTTCTACAAGTGATGCAATCAATGATGAGCTTGCGGAAATGCTGATAAAACAGATTTGAGAAAAAAAAAAGTTGCAGAGCTTAAAAAAGAAGTGAATGAATGAATGAGTTCGCTGCATAGTAGATAGAAACTAAATTAAAAATAAACTTTTAAAGGTTAATCAATTTTCCAAAAGTTTGAAGAAAACCTTGAAAGATTTAAACAAACTTTGACTACGGCATTATATTGAATGGGTGCAGATTATAAAATAACAGAATAAAAAGCAACTACAACAGTAGCCATATCTCAAATGAATTTAATTTCAATGAAAATTAATGTTACTCATACGCCTAGTTGTACCAAATCATATAATTAAACACTGCCCGCTATTCTCATTGCTTTAAATTTCCACAAAAACAACTACTTACTCATTTTCAGGTAGCACTGTGCATAGAAAGCATCTCCTAATGTTGTATTCAGCAGACCCATAATGCCTTGCGGAAACTCTGTGATGAGAAAAAGCATCAACACTGCAAGTAGCATGCGTGTCGTGCGATCCGTTTGCTTCTCCTTCTCCAGAGTTTTGCTATTCTTACGTGTTCGCTCTACCGCCTTACCATTAACCATGGTCTTCATACTATTTGCAGCATTGCAGGTAAGCAGCTTGCGTCGACGCTTGGCTTCTAGCAGTGCTGCAATCAAGCGTACCGAAAGTATGGTTAGCGCTATGCAGGGAATGAGTTTGATCAGCACGCTGTAGACGAGGAAAGTAGCGTTTCGTAGTGGCGTATTGTACAGTGCTAAAGAGCTGTAGTACAAACGATACACCGTTACATTGCGCAATTCTGTGGCTGTTGGCAACGTAGTTGTCATTGTTGTTGTTGCTGCACTGAATGCTGTTTCATTCATGTGCCATGGCGTCTTAGTCAACATCGTTCTTTTGCCTTCCTCACTGCTGTCCATATGCAATAATGCTTGCGCAGTTAGGCTGTGATTCTTTTGACCCTCCTCATAGTCGATGACATACTGACTAAGCGCTATGGATGCGATGGTCTTGCCACGTTCATCCAGCATCTCGAGAAACTTTGCTATTGACGTGATGAGATAAAGCCATGGTGACACCACCAATACACAAACAAAGTACGCTGTCGCAATGGTGATGATAGTGGTGCGCATGCCACACCAGATGCGATTCTTTTGTGGATAACCCACGGCTATATAACGCCAAACGGCCAAAGTTACCGTGAGCCAGATGGAGATGGTGTGAAGAACTTGTGCAAATATCGAGTGAAACTTAATGAAGCAGGCCCAGGCAAAAGTGAGCTGTTGCTCACGTGGCAAATGCAGTATATAGTCGTGTATTGTATATGGTATGTACTCGAGCATTACGGCCAGATCGGCTACGGCAAGACCTGTAAGGATGGCGTTGGTGGGCGAGCGCATTTCACGGCGTGATAACACAATGATGTTCAGCAAGTTGGCGATGGTGCCAAGCAGGCAGACAATCAGCGAAGTGTAGCCATGCCAGTGTTTGTAGCTGTAATTCAAAGGGGAAAAGAAATTAAAAAAAATCATTATTTGTGTATTCATATTTAATGAAGTGGGGGGGGGGGAAACATAAATTCACTCAAACAATCTGGTTTGAGGTAAATATATTTTATTTCTTTGAACTAAAAGCAAAACAGTTCTTGTAACTAAAAATTCAAATATAGCATAAATTATAAAGCATTTTCGGCTACTCATGAAATAATCACTTCAACGCAACATTAAAACCATTAGTATAATACTCTGCTAACTATATCATTTTAATTATTAAATTAATCACAACAATACACATAAGAACGCACCCTTATTTCAGTTAAAATTGATCCCCAAAACTCCTTAAAATATGCTATGGAAACAATGTAATCACTAAGTAAATTTTATGCAAATGTTACCCAACCACACTGTTGAGGAAATGTTTTAAATCTCTTACATTAAGAGATAAATTGTTGTTGTTTTAATTGAAAAACAGCCATTTATTTTGGACACACCTCTATTTAATTTTGTCTATTTTGCACAGAGACACACTCGTTTCATTAACAAAAGCCCAAGTAAAAAAATGGTCATGTAAACACGTAGCGTTGAACCCACTAAATAATACTAATAAAAAGAACCAACAAAGGGTTAAATATTAAATTAAAAACTAGAGCATGACAAAGTAAAAATAATAAAATTGTGCAAATTACCATTTGTGAAAAGAAAAGACTTGAATAAATTTATTTAATTAACACGCAATAAAAATTGTGTTTCAAATGGCGCAACTACTTCACTTTTAAAAACATTTATTCAGTAATTGCATAAAAGAACACTCCCATTAAAAAAAGCAAAAACAAAATTAACAACAAAAAGAAATGTGTGCTGCGTGTTTGACAAACCTTTCTGTGGTAACAATGTTCTGCAAAACATAAAAAAGCAAACTAAAACAATAAAATTATTTTGTTACAATATTGACCATTAATAAAGTGTAAAGTGTGTGGCAGTAGTTTTGAGAAAAACTTTTTCCAAAACATAGCAGGGTTTTATTTTATTGCTAGTAAAGTATACATGAAAAATTATGAAGTGCGCATATTTTGGGTGCTACATTTTATGAAAGTATGTTTGTTGTGTAGTTAGTTACTGCGAAGCAAGCAAACGTGCGTTGTAAAAAGGAAATTGTTCATTGGTCCTTGTGACTTGAAGCTTTGCATAAGTTAGGGTGTCGAAGAACAATTAGAATTTCTGCGTCCTACCCCAGACAAAATATTCGACAGGAAAACGGCATTATATCAGCATAATTGTGGCAAATGAGCAGAGTTCTGGCAGTATGTTGAAATGTGGTGGTGGCCAGTTTACTTTTTATCAAAAAAGGCTGCCAGAAAGTAGCAGCATGAAGGCATGGAAAAGTCAGTAGAAGGCAGTGTGTCGAAATTCGGCATTGTATTGGACGGCAACTGAAATGTTCAAGCAGCTCAAACATTTTTGTTTTTTCAGCAGCAGCCTTCCTACGCACTATAACGGCAGGCATATGAACTCTGTTGAATAAAATCATTATTTTGGCATTGAACTGAAATATTTAGGCAGGCTTAAAAGTTTTGTTTTCTACAGAACAGAATGCTTTCGCCCTATACTGGCAGGCACATGAACTCTGTTAAAAATAAGCATTGTATTGGCATCCAATTGAAATGGTATAGCAGCTTAAAAATGTTTTGCTTTCTAGACAACAGAATTATCTCGTCTTATACTGGAAGACGCTTTTATTCTGTCTAACTCTTCTGAGCTCTAACTTTTTACTGGCTATAACTTGAAATTTTGAAAACCTTTTCACATGTAACATGTGAACTTGACAGTTTTTTTTGCAGGTCTGTAACAGTTGTTGCGATGCGTCGTACACATAGCGGAATTTATTTTTATGAAATATTTTTTAAAGACATAAGAGGAGATTGGCGTTTCAGGGCATATGGATGGAATCAAGCAATTCCAACAAACTGCTTAATGCAGAACTGCTTAGTTTGTGTCGTAAAACGTATGCTAGAATTGAGGTGAAGACTTAAGATGTTGATAACGGAGATCCTAGAAAAAATCTATCTTTTCCAGCAATCGGATCTTCACTATACTCGTCTGATGCACAATTTTTTGATTCTGGGAAGGATGAGTGACCAGGGAATTCATCATCTCAATTAAAAACTTTAACTGATTATATGGTACAAACATTTCTCTGTCAAATTTCGTTAAGAAAATCTGCTTATTTTTTGCGTGTTGGACTATGTTTTTATAGTGCAATAATTTTAAAACTCACCATTCGTTTCAATAAAACTGTTCGCACACGTAGTCTCTGGTATTGTTAGTGGCGTTGCTATTATACCCACAGGAGTGAATTTTCTTCTTTGTTTGGGTTTGTTTATACCTGATATACTTAAGATAAACTTTAAAAAAAAAACGTAGAAATTTACGTTTGAAAAATTTGAAAAAAAAATTTTAAAAGAATTTTAAAAGAACTTCAACAAAAAAGCCATTATATCTCCTTCAAACAAAGCGTGTAAAGAAACAGTTGTGAAAACTTGAACAAAATGGCTATTGTTCCACTTTTGGTTAATTTGGCACGTGAACTCGAAACCGAGTACAGCCCACTATCAGGCGATTTGGATCATCTTTTGGACGATGACTTCGGCTTTAGCATCCATCCTATGGAGATTTTCCGTTCATCGCCACAATCCATGCTACTGCATCCAAGTCATCGCCATTTGCCGTATGACCGCCACCATCATGCTTTGGCTCGTCGTGCTGCCATTCGTCATGGTGGAGGCAAAGACGCAGCCTCTTCTATGCAGCTGTTGCCCACTGTTGGCAATGAAGGTTTTCAAGTGTGCATGGATGTTTCCAAATTCAAGCCGAATGAATTGACCGTAAAGACCTTGGACAAAACAATTGTAGTTGAAGGTAAGCACGAGGAACGTGAAGACGATCATGGTTTGATTCTGCGTCACTTTGTGCGCAAGTATACGCTGCCAAAGGATTATGATCCCTAGAATGTAATCTTTACAATTTCATCAGATGGAATACTCACTGTAAAGGCACCACCGCCACTAAGCAAAGCAATCAAACAAAATGAGCGCATCGTTCAGATTCAACAGACTGGTCCGGCTCATCTGAGCGTTAAAGCACCTGAGCAGTCACAACAACAGGATGGCGGCAAGTCTGTTGATCAGGCTCATAATGGCGCTGGTGAACAGAATAAGATGGAAACTGGCAAATAATTTAACTAAGACTACAGCATTAAAATAAATCTCGTCACATATTTAATTTCTTTTTGTGAATTGTATTGTGATTTAATCGTTAATTCATTGAATTGTATTTGTATCACTTAAGACTTGCATTTCCTAAACGTTTGAATAAAATTTTTGTACCAATTTTTTTTGTACCAATCTCACTCAAAATTGTATGTCACAACATCAAAGCCGTTCAAAATTTAAGTGAATCGAAAAAAATCGACAAACCCAAGGACCAAAAACTGTTAGTTGAACAAAAAAAGTTCAAATATATAAAATAACCTAAAATATATAAAAGAAACCAATATTTTGCATTCAATGCCCCATCCAATTGCCTGCCACTACCTGCTTGTATTCTGCTCTGTACATTCCCTGCCAAGTTACTACCACTGAACGCCACTTGCATGCTCTCTTATACATTTTTGAGCCTCTGTTAGCCAGTCTGCTGTTCTTTACAGTGGCAGTCAACTGGCTGGTTTTGGCACAATTCCCGCCCTGCCCTGCCAAAATTGGGTCAAAATAATTTCATTTATATTCCAATAAACAGACTACCTGTCTGCCGTTTTAAGTTCATTTTCCGGCCAAAAATTTTGTCTGGGGTAGTTAAATATTATAGATCCACTTGAAAACAAAAATTTTTTTATTTACTCAGCTTAATCAGCTTTCTGCTTTGGAGTTTTTTATTATGAAAACTATCTGAATTTCTTACCCTGGAGCTACCGTTTTAGGTTTGAGAACATATAATAAGCGTTGAAAGCCAAGCTTAGAGAATACGGTGCGTGAGCAACTAATTGGAATCCTAATTGGTCTGATTTGTCCCTCGCTTTCAATGATGGTTGTGACGGTGAATTATCGTGATGGTACAAAACTTCTTTTTTTGCCGTATAAGGCCGTTTTTATTTATTTCGTCGTTTAGTTTGTTCAAAAGCACTGTATGATACTCTTCTGTGACTGTTCTGTTTTTTTGCATGTAGCGGATGAAGTGAAGGCTGCCTTGTACATTAGGGAGTATCGAATTAGTATTTTTTTTTTCAAATTGCACATTCTAAGGGCCGTTTTATTCACTTATTTAACTTAAGAAGTTAGAATAACTTTGGGATTTATTCAATTTCAAAAGTTATTCCATTTTATTCACTTGAATTTATCAAAAATATTTTGACATATTGAAGATTTGATACAACTTTCGTTTGATAACTTTTGTCAACTTGTGATTTCTCTAACTTCCAAATATATGACCAGTTATAAATTCTAACTTGGGATATTTGGTGTAACTTGTGATTTTCTTTTCATTAACAGTTCAATTGGTACACGCTTGTGCTGTGACAACAAAATTGTTACTATAAAAACATTTGAAGCACGTATTATTTTATCTGACTGGAACCGATACAGTTCAGCACAACTTTTTATGCACAATATTAAAGATTTAGGTTCCGCTAACCGTTAAAAATGTTATGGCGTCCATGGCATACTGATAACAGTGCGTGGTCGGTATGCTAAGAACAGTGGTGGCAGGGGTTTAATTCACTTCTGAGACAGAATGTTTATTCTATTCAATCAATATTTATTATAAAATTAACCTCAGAGAGTAATACCTGCCAAGTAGAGCTTCTCGAGAACACGAGTCGTTTGGAGTCGGCATTACTTGTATATCTAGTTCTCGATCATTTGTGTTCAAATATTTAATAACACGCACAATACAATCAAAAGAGGATCGATCAAAGTCCTTCCAAGGGCTTGAATTACACTTTATATCCGTAATTACCTGTTTTAATTTCCGCTAATCGATATCAGCTCCAAAGATAACAATAATTAGTATGCAAAAAAACTTCGATGCGCAGTAAAATTAAAGTAGTGCTGTTATAATGTGCACAATTATGAGTAGTCGGTACCTAAATTTTTGCATCAGTTCACAATGTGGAATTTGTACGTGCAGCTGGAGCCATTTGTTAAAGAGAATATGAAGCTTGCCAATTTCAGTTTGGTGGTCACTCTATTTTCAAGAAGTAGTAGTGCATAGAGAGTAAATTAAGGTATCCCAAAATAAGGCACCATTTCTGATGAATCTTTTCAATTTCAGTTACTAAATTTTTGTAAATGCCTTTTTATGTTTAACAGCTCTAGTGACTGAATTTACTTCATTGAAAGAATTTCAACAGAACTGGTGCAAATGCTATAGCTCCATTTACTCTGTACGTTGGAAGTTGGAAAAAGTAATGTCGTGCAGCCTTCAAGTCACAAATATCTACTTAAGTCAAAAATGGAACTTTTTTCGTTCGATTTAGTAAATATTAGTTTGACGAAGAGAAACCAAAAGTAAAACAATGCATTTAAGATCACTTTTAAAAAAAACCAACTTATTTTTCTAGAAGTAAAAAAAACGGTTAAAAATAGTATTCTAAAAAAACGTCTATTCCAATTTGCAAAGAGCTGAACTACATTGCACGTCGCGTGAACAATAACTTTCCAAGAAAACGCATTTTAAGATTGCGCTTCTAGATCTCAAGTGAAAAAAATTTAAATTTTTAACGATTTATTTTCAAGCCATTTTATTATACATCGTAGTCGGGTTTATTTTAACATAATTAAGTTAGAAGTCAATATAAATAAACTATTTTTGTAATATTAGTTTTGTATAATAGAAGGCGCCAAAGTCGATTTCTTAAAAAAAATAGAATACATGGTTACATTTTACATACATGGTTACATGTTAATAACCAAAACAAAACCAAACTAATTAAAAATTGGTCCAGCCGATTAACTCATAGATTATTCGTTGACCATATTTTGAAGGACTCGAATTTATCCTCCTCTGTTATCAAAATACAAAGACAAAATTTTAAACACCATTTTTTTCGATTGTCAAAGGACTATATTATGTTTTAAATAAGAACTAAAAAAATCAAACACGGCATAGTAACACAAGCTAATTTAAAATGTTCATGAAAGCGCATGTCTTTTAGAAATATTTTTATTAGACTACATATAAAGCATGCATCGTTATTTAACGAAGTGAATTAAAGCATATCTTAATTCGAAACACCGTTAACTGAAAACCCCCCATTATTTGGAAATCACTTTGTTTTTATTCTGCATACATATATTTTAATAACAAAATATTTTTTTGACATTGTGTTGTCTTCAACATCAACAAATTTCCATTTCATAAGTTATAAAAGTCATTTCTTTTCTCATTTCCCATCATATATCACAAAATTCCCTGGGATGCTTTATAACTTTAGTATTTATAACTTGACTTAACTTCAACATATAAAATTTCAACTTGAACTGAATGAAATGAAGTTTTAACTTGAGAAATTAAAATATTTAACTTCGCAAGTTGTACGAAAAGTCAAGTTAACAAAAGTTATTGAAACTGCTCAAGCTAGCTCGATTTATAAAAAGTGAATAAAACGGCCCTAAGAGGTCTCAAAAGATGCATGGGGTTGTCCAAATCTGCCAAGAAAAATGTTAAGTTGTTTTTTGAGAAAAACTGTAAAAAATTGATTTCAATTTTTAATATGTATTGGATTAGATCAAGGATCTTATGGCATTGCAGTTATATTTTATGAATTTACAAAAGCATTGGATTTTGTGGATCATGAAGTATTGCTGCGCAAACTATACTGTGCTGGTGTAACAGGTTATGAAAAATGCATTTTGAGCAGTTATCTGACAAATTGGCAGCAGTATGTTTCAGTTAGTTCTAAGAGGAGTACCTTACTGCCTATTACGTGTGGCGTTCCACAAGGGAGTGTGCTGGGATAGCTTCTTTTTACTATTTATTTAAATGACATTAAAAATTTAAATCTAAATGGTAAAATGTTCATGTTTGCAGATGACATTTGCTTGTTTTATCCGTATAAACACAAAGCCGTTTTTAAAGTGCAAATAGAATATGATGCCTCGATGAATGCTAATGATGATGATGATGATGATGATGATGAAAACACAAACACAACTAATACTGTTTTGGCATCATGTATCTGAGAATGATGATAATTTTAGTGTTTTTGTAAATAGTGCTGCAATACATGAATCTAAAACTGTAAAATACTTGCCTGTCAATTTTTCTCAAAACCTATCCTGGGATAAAAATATTAAACTTCTTAAGTTCAAGATATCATCGGCCATAGGAATTTTGTATAAATTTAAATATAAACTGAATCAAAGAACAAAACTCTTAGTATACTAATCGATTATGCACAGTCATTTGACCTATCTGCCAATTGTCTATGCCCATAAATAAACCACAAACTTTTGAAGTCTTCAGTCAGCACAAAATCGTGCCCTAAAAATTGTGTATATTTTGTCTATACGACATTCAACACTTAGGCCCGTTAACTCATCTCAATTTAAAACAAAGTTTAGCTTAAACAAAGTTTAAAATTCCTTAACCTATGCTTTGATTTTATTGCCGATAACTCATCTAAAAAATTCTCAGTTTAACTTGCTGAATATGAGTTAATATTTAATCACAGAAATTCTAGGTTTCTAGTAAGTTAAACTTATATTTTTCACAAATGTCCTCAGAACAAAAAATATCAAATAAAAATATAAGCAACGAAAGTTCAATTCAAAACCAAATTTCGCAATGGATTTAATGGGCAATATGGGTGTATAGAAAACTTGCCAAAATTCCGCAAAAATTCCGGACGCTAGAACAATTGTATGAAATGAAGTGATACAAAGTTTTTTTAAACTATTCCGATTGTCAAAAAAAAAAAATCTGTGGCTTTTGTCTTGCAGTAAAGTTATTGACGTAATTAAGCCACGCACTGTGTTGCGGCTAGTGGAAAAGTAACTTTTTCCGATTATTTTTTTCAGTGTTTTTAGTAATGATGAAAAACACATAAAGCTTATTTTTATGTTGGCCCGTTGATTTTTAATTGATTTTAGAAGTCAAATATACAAAATTTTCACGAAAAGAGGGGATTTCAGGGCTGTATTAAAAATGATCTCATTTGATTTTGGTGACAGATATTTTGATTCGGAAAAAAAATCTGCCTTCGGACAAGTATCTTCTGTAAAAAAAAGGAATGTTGTTTGAGACATTTTCATATGCACCTTTTTTAGAGCGAAAACCCGACTAAAGGTCCATTTTTCCTTTAAATTTGGGTTAGGTAAGCAATATCTAAAAAGTCCCAGAGAGTTGCAGTTCCAAACCACTACAGAAATGTTACATAATTTGTTTTCAACGAACTGTGAAAAAATCAGCAGCCCATACCTGCCCTCCTGGGAGTTATTACAATTTAAAGTAGAACATAAACTGGAGAAAACAATGGTTGATGGAAAAGTCTGTAATTCTTTATCTGATAACAAGTCTGCAGCAACGTGTTACATTTGCCACGCAAAGCCCAGTGAAATGAATCAGTTGGACAAAATTGTTAAAAGGACACCCAATCAGGAAGCTTATAGATTTGGATTATCAACATTACATTGTAGAATAAGATTTATAGAAACCCTACTGAACATTGCTTATCAAATCACTGTGCGCAAGGCAGGGGAAACAAAGAGAACTAAGCTCAGTGAAGATAAGAAGATTATTAGAGATCAAAGAAAAAAGGAAGTTCAACAAAATCTGAAAGATCAGCTCCAAATAACTGTTGATGTTGTGAAACAAGGAAGTGGAACAACTAATGATGGTAACACAGCAAGGAAATTCTTTAGTGATCCTGAGAAAACCGCTCTGGCCACAGGAGTAGATACCGAACTTATAAGAAGGTTTTCTAGTATTCTTCAAGCTATAACTTCTGGATATAAGATAGACTGCGATAAGTTCTCTATGTACGGAAAAGAAACTGCTGGTCTCTATGTAAAGAAATATTCGTGGCATTATATGCCACCAACTGTCCACAAGGTTCTTATTCATGGAGCTGAAATAATTCGTTCATTTTTGGTCCCCATTGGCCAACTATCAGAAGAAGCATTGGAAGCAAGAAACAAGGACTTCAGAAACACAAGGCTTTACCATGCGAGGAAAACATCAAGAAAAGACAATTGTGAAGACATATTACATTATCTGCTCGCCAATTCTGATCCCGCAATCACAAGTAGGAGAATACTGAAGGAGAAGAAACACCTGGAATTATCAGAGGAAGCAATGAACTTATTGGTAGATGACTGGTAATATGTAATTTTTCTGTAGAATGCAATAAAATATGCCTGTGTTATAAAATAGTATCTTCAAAAATTTTTTTTTATTCTACATCTATTCTAGCACTCCACAAAAATGAGCATAACTCTCTTAAAACTGAAGCTATTGACTTCAAACCGGTATCAAATTAAAGCTTTTATTGCCACCTTTCAAATAAGAAATGAAATAGATTTTGGTTTTATATAAAATTTCAGAGTTTTTCAACAAATATCGAAAAATCATGAAAATTTGACGTTTATAATTCTTGTTCGGACCACCCTATAATTTATTTAAAAAACTAATCACAGGGTATTTATCAGAAATAAAAGAAGAATTAAAATAATTTTTTTTTGTAAATTTTTCGAACAATTTTTTTTTTTTTTTAATTTTGTTGAAAATTTGACCCAACAATTTTTTTCGGTGTAAATTTTTTTTTCACTCATTCTGTTTGGGATTTCATTCTGACCAATCTGTAGAAGTTTCTCATCGATACAATTAAAATTACAGTTTAGCCAATATGATTTCCAAAAAATTCCGCTTTCGCAACACTGTGCCACGTGTACAAATATTAAGGTAATTTAATTGTTACTATGTATGTGTAACTTTTTCAGCGTTATAAAGGTGGTTAACTTTTAAGGGCCGATGTTTAAGGGCCGACAAATTATTTATGAAATTATTGTCATTTCTTTCTATTATGATAATATTGGTATGGTTCAATATGGAACAAAATATTGGCCAAGTGGCCGCCGCGACCTCGGCGACACACCTCCATCCGATGGTCCAAATTTTTGTTGACGCTGAGGCATAATTGAGGTTCTATGCCGTTAATGTGCCGAATTATATCATCCTTTAGCTCTTGAATTTTTGCTGGCTTATCAACGTACACCTTTTCTTTCAAATAATCCCAAAGAAAGAAGTCCAACGGTGTCAAATCACATGATATTCGGCCAATTGACATCGCCACCACGTGAGATAACACGGTAATTGAATTTGTCGAGCAAAAGAGCCATTGTTTCGTTAGCTCTGGGCAAGTGGCACCGTCCTGTTGAAAGCACACATCGTTCACATCCATATCTTCCAATTCGGGCCATAAAAAGTTCGTTATCATCTCACGATAGCGAACACTATTTACAGTAACTGCCTGACCGGCCTCATTTTGGATAAAATAAGGCCCGATGATGCCGCCAGCCCATAAACCGCACCAAACAGTCACTCTTTGTAGGTGCATTGGTTTTTTGACAATCACTCTTGGATTATCATTCGCCCAAATACGACAATTCTGCTTATTGACGAATACACTGAGGTGAAAATGTGCCTCATCACTGAAGATAATTTTCTTCGAAAATTGATCATCCATTGTTGCCATTTCTAGCCACCATTCTGACCATTGACGACGCTTTAAATGCTTTAGTTCTTGCGTCAATTGCTCCTTGTAAGCATGTAAATGCAAGTCTTTATGCATAATGGTCATCAGCGACGAGCATGAGAGGTGCAATGGTTGGGCACGAGTATCCACTGGTGTTTTTACATCTCCTACAGACCCGGTTTGCTCAAATTTTTGCACGATTTTTCCAATTGTACGCACATTTGGACGATTAAATTGACCGAAAAAATCACGGTCATCAGTGCACGATATGCATTTTGATTTGAACGTCCATTCTCATAATAAGCCTGAATAACTTTTAGGTGTTGCTCGATTGTGTATTCTTCCATGGTTCAAATTGAATTAGTCTGAAATTGAGAAATGTTAAACGAAAAGCAGAAAAACTTGACGTTTAGGTGTGGTTTACATTCAACATTGGCCCTTAAAATTAAACCACCCTTTATTAGCAACTGGGGACTTTGTTGGTGTTTCAACGATGAGTGCATCACGTATGGTACGTAAAGTGTCGGTAGCTTTAGCCAAACTGCGACCACACTTCATAAAATTTCCAAAAAGCAATCTTGAAAAAAAAAATGCCTGTACCGAGTTCTTCAAAATAGCCCAATTTCTACTCTGTTGTGATGCCCAACAATATTTTTAAGCAGATAATTCAAAAGTGCATTAAAAGCACTAGTTTTGATTGATTTTAAGAACATGAAATTAATCCTTAATTTAGTTATTGCGATTTTAGTTGGAGGTTTTGGAGAACTATATCGTAACCGAAAGGGATTTTTTTTTAATTAATGTTCATACGATAAGTGACAGTAGACTTAAAATTTTAGATATTGGCGCTAAATGGCCCGGTTCGACGCATTACTTTTCCCATCCGACCCACCATTTTCAATAATTTTCATCAATAAACATAAAATCTTTTTCAAAAAGTCAAGCATTTAAAAAATTTCATAATTTTGGAGATAAGGGATATGCTCTGAGTACGTACTACCTGACTGCACTGAAATAAGTTTCAAATCAAAGAGAAAATCTTTTCAACGAAAGCCTAAGAAGATCGACAAATATCGTGGAAAGGCAATATGAAGTACTCAGACGACGTTTTCCAATATTAGCCACCGGTATAAGTCTCCAAATGGACACAACACAAAGCGTCATTGTTGCGTGTGCTGTGCTTCACAATTAAGTTTGTGATGCTCAGGAATTAGTTTCTGATATACCAGAAAAAATCAGAGTGGATGTGGAAAACGATATTGTCATGCACATATGTTGAGCATTGAAAAATCCTTTTTTGAAAATCATGGAAACCGACTAAAAATTCCATCTGAAAAAGCAAAATATACAACCCAATTCTGAATGATTTTTCCCGGATAATCGAAATAGGGAATTAGAATTAATTTCAAAAATATTTTGGAACTTTTTAATGCCAGTTTGTTCATCAACCGTCAATATTCATGAGTGTAAAAAAATGTGATATCTTTGTCTGTTGTCTTAAAAATGAAAACAACCTTTTCCAATTCCCATGGAAAAATCATTCAGAATTGGAGTGATTATCGCTAAAATACAATAGCATGCAATTTCGGAAGATTGTAGAATTTTCTTAAATAAACTAAGTTCTTCGTTAATTTTTATCCAAGGATTCTTATACAAGCATGTAACTGGCCCGTAAACATTGTGAACTTACATGTGCGTAAACTATATGTCAACATTCATATGGACGGTGAGCTTACATCATTTCTGATCCTATTTTGGTGTGTAAACTCTACAAGTTGCCTTTGACGCTTATTATTATATACTTAAAGAAGTTGAAGTAAATACAAATTTAATACATTTTTTTGTATTAATAATGGTTTTTAATTATTTTAAAATGGAATAAATGTGATTCCGCAACCCTAACAGCAGCTAACATTTTGTCGACATTTACGCTATATACACTTTATCGCTCTTCAAAAGTTAAAATGTTTTGCATGTTTAGATGCTCTGATGAGAACCCTTATTATTTATAATTTTATTTACATTGAAAACTTAATAAGATCCATTCACAGTTCTCGCTTGTCGAGTTAAATTTGAATTTCACACAATTTAATTTGCTTTTGAACTAGCTCTAATTATGTAATTTTTATATTTTTATTTATTGCTTTTTTACTTCTTTTTTTCAATTTTGTAATTCATAAGCCATTCCTTTTTTAGAGTTTGGGGTATATAAACCGCCCAAGAAATATCAACAGACTCTTTGCAATAGTCATAGTTTTGGTTCAATTCAAGAGGCAATGCCTGGATATCACATATGTCTTCTTCAGATATTGATTCAATTATAACTTCCGTAAAGCCATCTACAGTGTCGCAATCGTATGAATTATTTATTCCAACCTCAGTTTATTTCGGTCATATACTCGAATTTTTTTCTTCAGAGTTGGTAAAGTATGAGGCCCACCCTTTGTCCCTTTGAGGAACCACAGCTCTTCGCCTTTCTTTTTTAAAAATTTTGTTTGATGTTGTGGTACTTGTTGCAGTTAATTGAAAGGAAAGATCTTCTGAAGCTTTGTTTTTATTTCTCATTGAAAACCCATCTGTCTTGAAGTTTACAATGGCTTCTTTACTTTCCGCTACCAATTTAAGAAGTAAGTCAATATTCACCTGGCTGGAATTCTTACAAAGAATATTTTAGTAAAATGTAAAGTGTACTAAACTAAGTCACCATATGTTCATTTTGCTGTATGTATTGTTATTCGTCTACTATCTCAATTAAAATCTGCTATATCACGTTGTTGAGTTTGATATTGATTTTGAAAATTTTTTGAAATAGTTTTAAACTCTTTGAAATGTTTGGAAATTTTATGTCAAAAAAATATAGAAAATTTACTGCAGTGTTGTTCAAATTTAACAAACAGCACCTACAAATCCGAATTTAAGTAAGCTGCCGATAAAAGTAAGATGAGTTAAGAAAATGATTTTAATTGTGTTTAAAAAGTAAACTTTGATTAGAAAACCTGAAGTTAAGGAAGTTTAACTTCTGAGATGAGTGCCTTAGTCTCTACAAAGAATTTTCAAAGATATTCCTGCCAGTTATTAGGCTATACAAAAAGCAGCTACTGACATATGTTTACAAGAATTTTCATAACTTTGGCTATCATGTCTTAAGCTTTCAACGCAATCAAATATGTCATATCACAGATGTGATAAGTATTAGATGCAGGCTTGAAACAAAACACTGAACACAATGATCTGGTCCATATCAATATAACTTGTTGCCAAATGATTTAAAAAGTCTGGCAAAAATATCGACTTTTTAATTACATATAAAAAACTTCTTAAATTTTAAAATGGGGCATTTCATACAAAATTTGCCACCAACATTTTTTTTCAGTACAACTTGTTTTTTATGATTCATTAGTTAAAAATATTTGATACATATTTTTAATTTTTTTAAAAAAGGACTTGAAGAGAAAATAATTTTTTATATGACGTTTTTAATAAAGGACCTTTTTTTAATCTGTTATACTGCAATATATATATAGTGCAATAACTGGAGAAGATAGAAAAATTTGTCCCTAAGAAGAAATGTGCGCATTTTTTTACCAGAATAGTAAAACGTTTTCTTAACTGAGTAATGTTTTTAACACTTTTGAAATTAAAAATTTTGTTATGCACTAAAACTTGTTTAATATATTTTATTTAAGTAAGTAAAACATCTATTTTTTTGAGCTCCATGTTAACCTCTTTCCCTTTGGTGCATATTATATAAGCAACTGATGATGTAAGCAATTTAACTACTTCACTTGATTCCATTTGTACTATTTTCAGTAAATTTTTATAAATACAAAGTAAACAAATTTGATAAGAAAATATGGTTGCTACATAATCAAGTAAAGCCAACAAAATCACACAATTTCGATCACTTACAGGCCCAACAACTTAAAAGTTGTTTAACAGTTAAAACCACTGTTTGTTTGCTGCTTGCTGGTTGCTGCGTGATGGCACACATTCGATGGAAAAGCGTTAATTAATTCCAAGCACAACCAGAGATCACTCAAGCGAGCAACAACATGCTCAACATGACAACCAATCGTGGTGTAGCATAATTTTAGGCTTTTGTTAAATTTAATGCTAACATATGCACTTGACTTTGGCTTTGGTTGAACAGTCAGCTCTGTAAATTTACTATTAAATTTTGTGACCATTTTACTCACCTGGTGTGAAAATTATCAACACCTGTACCGCAATAATTCGGCTGAGATTCATTGATGGAAAGCGTCATTTTGGTTGATTCCTGTTTAGCGGTTTATTTGAGTAATGCTGCATGAATGTTTTAGTATTGATTGGTGGTTTTGAAATTTTTGTAGCACTGAAATAAGAGAAAATTTAATTGAGTATTGTGTTTAAATTAAAATATAATTAAAAGTATTCATAGCTTAAGGTTTTCCCCACAGTCATAAATGTATTTTCTTCATTTATACAGTATTGTTATAAATTAAAACAAGTTAAACGAAAAACTGAAAACGGTTTCAAATATAAAAAAATAACTGCTGAAGCAACATCACTTTAGCATGAATTTGCTGACTATGTTAGCATTGATTTTTTTACAATATCTGTCCTTACTGTTGCTTCTACAGCTGCTGTCACAGTTGACGATAACAATCACAGCGTTAATCAATTGCATGCCGCCGGCAACTAACATTTTGCATCAGCTATTGTCATCAGCACATTTTGTGTGCTTTCGTGCGAACAACAGCAACAAAAAGACACACTTATTTCCATCAACCTTAACTACTGTTGCAAGTCATCGTATGTCCTTGTAGCACTTTCCAAGAACTTGAAAAATTTGCATTTTACAAGCAAAGCATAACAGCCACAAGTAACAATAACATTTTCAACAACAATATTAGCAGCAACAGCAGCAGCTGACATCCTTATATTTCGTTTGCATTCCAAGGACAACAACATGCAGCAGCCGTTGAGGAAGTGTTCTTCCTGTTAGTTGCCTCCAGAGCAAGTTCCCAACATTGCAGCAAAGTTCAAGTTTAATTGTTGCACTATTTGCTGTTGTTGTTGCTGTTGTCAACGTCTGCCATTGTCAATGTTGCTGCTGTAATTGTTGTCGTCACTGACAGTGAAATAGCAGCAATTAACATTCATGCAAAAATATTGCAATGTCAGCAGCATGTTGCGATTGTATGTAAATGTATGTATATTACTTATGCTGACCGGGTACAGCATGACGTATGAGTAACATTGAATTGACTTTTGTTATTTTTGTTTTTTTACTCCTGCCGGATATCAGTAATTATGAGAAATTGATTGAAATTTCACGTGTAGAAAATATTGAATGAATGAGGTATAGTGAATAATGATGCCCAATTCATGCCAAATGACGTAGTATATATGAGATTAAATTCAAATTACATGATGTTTACGTGTGATGCATAATGAAGTTTGTATAATATTCGGTAAAGCTAGAAGAAAATGTTTTTGTAATGGATCTCTTGATTTAGACCTGATATCGAAGGTACATTTATGCTATAATGATATATTATTCCAGCTTGATGCGTCAGTAATTTCAATTAAAATAACAGTAAACAAAGGTTATAGCCCTACAAATAAGCTGAAAGCAGATTTTTTAGGATGTTTATTTGTACAAGGTCATATTGACTGAAGAAATCAATTAATCAGGCTTTGATTTTGTTGTTGACGTTAAAAGGTACTAAGTAAATTTGTCGCAAACGGATTGCCAATTTATGTTAACCAAGCTAAAGTCACCCACACATACAACATGTGTTGAATAAACGAATTAGATATGGGTGGGGAACGGATTCAGGGGTTCAAACCCGCCCCCTTAGCAATCCTTAATTTTATATAATAAATAAAAACACAGATATTAAAAATTATTTAATTTGACAATAACATGACGATAAATTTGAAAATTGTACAATGTACATCAGACCGTTCCATTTTTTTGAGTTTTTCGAAAAGTTCCCGGGACACGTTAATTTCAGATTCTACTCTTAAAAACATGAATTTTGATAAACAAAACCTTAATATTAACTAACAGTAAATAGTCACGCAAACTGCTTAAATGGGTTTTGGCTAAAAGTTAATTATTACGAAAAAACAAGAAAATTCTTCTTCAGTATTTTGCATATAACTAAAAAACTAATGAAACAATTTTTATCAATGTATACTTGCTTAAAAGCTTATAAAATTTTCAATCTTTTTCTATTAAAAACATTGCATTTTGCTAAATACATTTTTTAAAAACTCTGCAATGTGAAATTACCATTAAATTTTTTTCAAAAATTTGATAACTTCAACTCACATTACCCAGCGTTACAAGAGTATGAGGAAAATGTTTTTGATTGTGTATGTACATGTTTTATTTTGAAAAATTTTACAGCAAAATTTTGGTGTATAATTCGAAAATTTATGATACGGTTTTTTTTTTTCTAAAAAGCCAACACAAATGCACAGTGAATTTTTTCAAATTATTCCCGAAATATTGAACCGATATAAACGAAATATGTGCAGATATAAGTGGTACTTTATTTATAGTTAAATGTATTTTCATGCATCCTTTCAGAGATAGGTAACAAAGAAAATGGCGTATCGCTTTTTTACGATATTTTGGGCTTAGTCATTCTTCCTTGTGATAACGGATTTAATGCTGTTTCTTCGAAACAACAACAATCTTAAAAAAGCAAGGGCCTTAATGCGCTTGCTTTTTTAGTAGGGCAATTTACAATCTCGTGTATTTTGGAAATTTGTGCATTTGTAAAAAATTTAAAAATTTCTAATCAATTGTGAACGGTCTCTTTAGTATAATTTGCTAAATTTGTTGTAAAACATGAAATTCACAGCTTATTGATAAAAAGCACATTTTTTTTTACTAGAAATTTTACATTACTCATTTTCATGACTGATATTGCCTTTACTGTTTTTCATAATCAGCTGCTAGTTTGCAATTTAGTATTGCAATGCATAGTAAATCTAAGCTATGGGCTTTAGTGTTGCATATATTCAATAGCGTAGTAAATGCATTCCTTTTTATTTTCTTAGTGTTGTAATATACTCTACCATTTTGCAAATGCTATGATGCAAGACCATTTGCACCGGATTTTGAATAGTCCTAGTATGTTCTCAGCATTGCCGTTTAGATTTATATTTTATTACTATTTGTGAGCGCGGCATAGGTCTTGCCCATTTAACTTTTTTCTATGATATTTTTGATGCATTGCTTTTTTACTTATGACAAATTTCATAAATTCTACAATCGGCTAGCATTCTTTAAAAAGTGGAGATCACGATATGTTGCGACCACGCCCATTTTTGGTACAGTTTCCAGTAGTTATCATACGAACTACATTACCAAACTAAAGTTTAATACGACCAAAAGCGCCGTGTGGCAATATTTCCTTTTTTCTAAACCTTCCCTGAAATAAGACGAACAAAACACAAAAAAAAAAAACTATTCAAATTGGTCGAGCCGTTTTCGAGCCTTAGCAAGACTAAGTCACAGCAATTGATTTTTATGTATCTGTGGCGAAAAGGCATATCAGCTAAAGTCAGTTTTTTATACTTTTCAGTAGAGCAGTTTGAAGACTTAAACTGTTCTGTGAAATTTTGTGTAACTCAGACAACAAAAGTTTTTATGCAGAATTGAAGAAAATTGACTTAATTTTATATCCGTTTATTGCGCATCATTTACTCAATGCAAAAGGGGCGGAAATGCAAAAACGCGACTTAGATTGTTTTTCCTTTTTAAAAAAATGATCGTTTCCGTGTCCTATTTTGAGTTAAGCTTTGAAAAAAAAAGGCAAACAAAATTATCCTAAGTCAAATTTGCTTGTTAAGCCCTGAACTTATAATACAGTTCTTAGACACCTAACTTGAGTTTAATCGTTATTCCAATTACATTTTCATGATCGAAAATTTTTGTATTGAGTTAAACAGCGTTTCCACAGTAAATTTCTTTGTGAAAGAAAAGATAGAAGCCTACCAAACATCAGTAGAATTAATTGTGAAAACGCGGTTTAAGGATCTGATTGAAACATTTGATTGTCGAATAATTTTATTATGTCACCTTATCAAATTTCTTCTTCAACTCTTAAATCAACACTGGAGAATAAGCCAGAAAACCAAAATAAAGAAAACTCTTGCTGTTTTACAATTGAATAGCTTACTGCAATAACCACATGATAAGCCACATGATCTACAAAATCAGTTTTTTAGCCCAAATACAATGCTCAATGCATTGCCAACAACCACTGAAAATATTTAGGCTATTTCTTATTAATTTTCTAACCTATTTGCAAAAGTTTTCGTGTTCAATTGCATTTTTTCATACAAAAATTTATTTTTTCAAAACTTTAGAGTCGATTACTTAAAAATATTTTTTATGTGGCTTATCATAATCTTGCAATAAGCCATTAATTTATTTTATTTGAAATTGAAAATATATAAAGTCATATATATTTTGGAATCGTGAATTAAGAAATTAATTTAAATTGTTTTAGCTTAAATAACACAATTTTTAAAACCAGTTGAAGGAAAAATAAAACACATTTTAAAATAAATAATTCATTATTCATTATTTGCAACATTTTTAACCAAGTCAGGGTGTACATTTCGCTCATTCTTGCTTGAACGTAAATTATCGTTAAGCGTGTAGTAATCTCTATTTATGAATTGTTTGAGGTAAAGCAGCTCCTTTTTTTCAATGGATATACATTAGAGTGACATTAAATTTTGCTTTTTAAATTTCTAGGTCTCAGGTATTAAATGGTTACTTTTATCAATAAAAACACTCACAAGAAATTTTATTATTGTGTATCAATATTTATTGGTGGCCCCGAGGTTTTGAAAAACTGACTAGATAAGAAAATAATTTATATTGTAATTTTCAATAGAAAACACATAAACTAAATGTTAAGCAACTTCACTCGATTTATTTGAGTTTGGGAAGTCCTTTCGATGCTTTTCTATTACTTGCAAGAGGTACTGCTTCTGATCTTCCTCGTTGGTAAGTGTTCCATTAAATGATTGGATTAGCGCAACCCCACGTTCAGCTGCATCATTAACTTTTAACGCATGTTGTGATTGTATGTATCAGGGTTGTCAATATTCGAAGCGCCCATCTGGCAACACTGTAACTTTCCGCAGTGATGCCAAATCGACTAATGACATACCGCGTTTGAAGCGCCATTCCAAGCAAATGTTTAAAATGGAACAGTACACGCCACGCGAACGCTCTAAAATTGTTGAAATTTACATTCAACAAAACAAGTCAATAGTGAAAACTCAACTCAATGAGCGATAAAGCTCATTTTCAGTTGAACGGAACGGTAAACAAACAAAATTGCCGTATTTATGCCACTGAAAATCTACAAGAGATTCAAGAGGTACCTCTTCACGATGCAAAAGTCACTGTTTGGTGCGGCGTTTGTGCTAAAATGCTCATTGGGCCGTTCTTTTTCGAAGATGATAATGGCCACAGAGTTACTGTCAATCAGGAGCGTTATCGCGATATGATAAACAATTTTTTCATGCCAATCGTTCGTCGAAAGCGTATCAGGCACTACTGGTTTCAACAAGACGGCGCGCCACCACACACAAGCCGCACTACAATCGATTTTTTGAAGCAATTGTTCCCTGGCCGTTTGATGTCAAAAAATGGTGATTTCGATTGGCCGCCAAGATCACCAGATTTAACGCCTCCAGACTTCTTTTTGTGGGGTTATTTGAAATCAAAGGTTTACGTCAACAAGCCAAAGACCCTAGAAGAGCTGAAAACCAACATCCGTCAAGAAATAACCGCCATTCCCATCGAAATGTTGAAGAAAACCATGGAAAATGCTGCAAAACGGGCACAATATGTCGTAGAGGCCAATGGCGACCATTTTCGAGATATCATATTCAAGAAATAATGTAAGCAAATCTACTTGAATTAAATGATATTTATGACGAACAGACAAAAAATTGTGATTTCTTTGATTTATTTAAAAATAAAATGGGCGCTTCGAATATTGGCAACCCGTATGTATATTGCTTATGCTGACCAGGTACAGCATGACGTATGAGTAACATTGAAGTTACTTTTGTTATTTTTGCTTTTTACTCCTGCCGGATATGAAAAATTTATTGAAATTTCACGTATGGAAATATTGAATGAATGAAGTATAGTGAATAATGATGCCCAATTCATGCCAAATTTCACGTATGGAAATTTCACGTATGGAAATATTGAATGAATGAAGTATAGTGAATAATGATGCCCAATTCATGCCAAATGACGTAGTATATATGAGATTAAATTCAGATTACATGATGTTTACGTGTGATGCATAATGAAGTTTGTATAATATTCGGTAAAGCTAGAAGAAAATGTTTTTTTAATGGATCTCTTGATTTAGACCTGATATCGAAGGTACATTTATGCTTTAATGATATATTATTCCAGCTTGATGCGTCAGTAATTTCAATTAAAATAACAGTAAACAAAGGTTATAGCCCTATAAATAAGCTTAAATGCAGATTTTTTAAGCTGTTTATTTGTACAAGGTCATATTGACTGAAGAAATCAATTAATCAGGCTTTGATTTTGTTGTTAACGTTAAAAGGTACTAAGTAAATTTGTCGCAAACGGATTGCCAATTTATGTTACCCAAGCTAAAGTCACCCACACATACAACAAGTGTTGAATAAACAAATTAGATATGGGTGGGGGACGGATTCAGGGGTTCAAACCCGCCCCCTTAGCAATCCTTAATTTTATATAATAAATAAAAACACAGATATTAAAATTATTTAATTTGGCCATAACATGAAGATTAAATGAAAATTGTACAAAGTACATGCTTAGCTTTTTTAGCAGACATTAAGTTAATAATAATACAATACAAATGGTTTTCTTAATGTTTTGCCTATGTATTGTTGCTAACGTACTAACGTTTGCAGAAAGTATGCATATAAGTTTAACAAAATTATGCTAAGCCAACCTCTGAAATTCAAGTGATGATAAGCAATACTTCTTTGTTCGTCAAATTACACTGAGGGTAAATTTTCAACTTTTGAATAGACACAAAAAAAAAAAAAGCCGATACACGTAAACTTAATTCTCGGTAGTAGTATTTAGAAATATACTCAGTTTTTTCGAAATATTCAGATTTTTGTTATTTGACCATCATTTGACCTTCATTTAAAAAATTTTTTATAGTTTTTCAACAATTAGTTTTTGTTGTCTTTTCAAAGACACCTCCAACGTGAAAATTGAGTTAGCCTTGTTTAATCTATGATTTTTCAAATGTTAAGCAATTTTGCATTTCCTTCCATTTTGACCAAGTTTAAATGTTAAGCGTAAAGCTCTAAAAAAATCAACTTTTTACTCAAATTAGTAATTAGTAAAGTTGATTAAATTCCGAAAGTTTGAGAAAAATTGGAGGTAGTCAAAATTTTTGTTCTCCAAAAATAAGGAAAATAGCTGCAATGACTAAATATTAATCACAAGTATTTCGAGATTTATAACAGATTGGGAAAAACTGAGTATGCCACTTAATTTTACGACCAAAAAAATAAGTCAACATGTCTCGGCATTTTCGTGTGTCTTCTTGACGTCCCTACGGATTTATTAAATGAACGTAAAAGTGAATTTCATTGATTCATTTGTTAGTTTCATGATTTTTTAAGCTATGTGTGACTATCGCCAAGAGGTTTTAAAAAATTCTCTCCTCAAATTCTAGCGGCGGCACTTCATCTCAAACACACTGATGAAAACTTTAAATAAACTACTATAAAGAAGAATTTAAAAATATATTTAATAAACCTTAGATATGCTTTAATTAACTTTGAATGGAAATAAGTAAGCCTCATTCATTAAGATGCCAAAAGAGTTTCGGCCGAAACAACGGAGGATTTTTGATAAATTCCAATTTTTACAGCACAATACAATAACTAAAAATTTTGAAGACATAATTCTGCTATAAGGGACATGTATCCAAATAAGATAAATAAAGAAAAGTTGGGGGCCAAATTTGAATTATGAAAAACTAAATTGGCCAACAATGGAACTGAGAATTGCAAAACAGCTCTTGAAACACTTAAGTTATTTTGCGGCAACAAATGTGTCTGTCAGAAAAGGATGTTTCCGCAATTTTACAAAATTCTGGAAATAATTGTCCCTTAATTGGAACGTCCCTTTTCCAGTGCAAGCATTTGCAAAATTGGTTTCGAAATACTACTGGATACATATTACTGGCTTAGCGCTATCAAATATTTATAAAGATATTTCTGTGAAATAGAAAACTGTTAACGATAAATTGGCTTCGCGTTCCAAAAAAATTAATGAACTGTCGATGTAAGTGTCTACAAATATGTATATTAAAGCGCCTCATGCTCCATCGAAAAGAACAAAAGGTTGATCAAGTCTGTTTCTCAAAATAAACCTTGGCTTTTGTTATGATGATTCCCTAAATATTTTGATTCTACAGAAAGCCATCCGTGAGCTGGAATGTTTTGAAATAACCTCTCCAAATCAAGTTTTTTGTAATCATATAGCCAATATAGATTATAGACTATAGGCTTAATAGTTTAAAAAAAAAAAACTATCAGAAATTAAAGGCCGGAAAAATCTCTTTCAATCTGTATCAAAAAATTTTAAGTTATTGCATTCGGTTTAAAGAACATGCTATTTATCATGCATATTTTTGATATTTTTAATTTTATTTCCATACAAAAAATTTTAAAATTTAAATAATTTCATGACTTTTTTTCTTAAATTCTTACAATATCTTTTCAGTAGGTGTTTGTTTTATAATTAATTTTTTTAGCTTTAACTTGTACTCAGAGAGAACTTTTTCAAAAATAATATCTTAGACCATTTCTTTTTTTTTCTAAACGACACAACAGCCAAAATATTTTTACAAAAAATTCGATTTAATAGGTTACTAGCTGGTTACTGATATACCCGGTGTTACTCGAAAAAAAATTTTAATATACACTTCTCGGTAAAATGTTTTTTAAACTTTGTCATTTTGAAAAACATGCTGAATTTTAAGCTTGAGACCACTATGAAAATATTAGTTAAACAATAAACCATGCTTGTTTTAATTAAGTAATAATTTTACCACTGTTTTTTCATAACCAAAAATTGTTTTTTAGTTTCAAACTGAATTTACTGGTTTCTGGTAAAAATTTTGCTTGCATTTCGCATATGGAAATCAAATTTGTAAAAAAAAAGACAAATGGACATCAAACTTCCTAAATTTTCTAGTAGTTTTTCCAGGAAAATAAAAATTGGTTTGTGTCTAAAATACAAAATAAAATAAACTTAGTCTGATAGTTGATGCAATTTCTTAAAACTTCAAAAATACTTTTTTATGCGAAAAATTGTACAGTCGTTTGTACAGTCGGAAGAAATTTAAGCTGAAAGCTTAGCTAGCTAGATGTGCAATTTTCAATTGATTAAATTTTTACAGGAGAAACAATTTTTGAGTAATTTTTTGAGTAAAAAGTCAATATTTTGGACTTTTTTTTGTCATAATCATGTAACATATATACACTGACTTAAAGGTGCAGCTCAACCTATTTTTGCAAAATGATTTTATTGATTTGTTGAACAAAAAAAATTTGAATGAAATATATTAATGGACAGCGGAGATATTTGCATCGAAAGACCAAACTTTGATTTTAAAGTCGTTTTTTCTCATTCTTAGGTAACGATGTTTTATGGAAAAGTCGTTGTACTGAAAATTTCTACAAATTTAAATATATGTTAGTGGTTTTAATGTCAAAATAACAGATATTTTTTAAATTTAAATACACAAAAAATTCCTATAGTAAAAAGTATTACAATAACAAAATTACCGTTGGTTTCAAAATTTTGGAGGGGGTGTGGCAAAAACTAAGTTAACAACTTTTAAGTTAGGGTGCACTTAATATGCATAATTAGTTTTAACGAAATCCATTCAGTCGTTTAGGTTTGTATAAAGGTCAAGCAAACAAACAGAAAATGAGTTTTATTACTATAGACTTTAAGCAATTCCAGCTCACGGATGCTTATCGCTAAAATCGAAATATTCAGGGAATGAGCATAACATAAACCAAGAATTATTTTGAGGAACTGACCGAAACAAAATTTTTTCGTGATATATATATATTTTTTTCTTTTCTTTTTTAAATGTCTGTTTTCGTTATTTTATTAAAATAATTTTGTATGTTTTTTTTTTTGCTCCAGTAATCCCTCTCCCCATCAGAATCCACAGCTTTGTAAACAACTCACACTAGTTCAAATAGAAATGGACTAAGGAAATTAACCCCATGGTATAACAACGGGCCTCATTGGCCTAAGTATGTCTCTGAAAAGTGACAGCCACTTTAACCAAACCTAACCCCCCTCCTATGAAACACTATCTACAGCGTTGTGTTGGATGTTTAAAATTATGAAGAAAAAGTCTGGAATTTGCAAAATGCGCATTATAAAGTTTAAAAAAGCTATTGAGTGGGATGTAACTAGCAAAAATTATTAGCTTAAAGTCAGTGTTTATTTTAATTTTTATAATTAATTGATCAATGTCGTTCGTGTTTGCTAAAGTTTGGTGATGAAAATGTTTAACAAGAAAAACAGTTATGGATTGCAACGAGTAGCTCTCCCTACAACAATGACCAGTGATGCGCGGGCAACGATATTTATTATTATCAACGATCTTTATTACTGAAAAGCTCTAGTGAATAGTGGGCATCAGTCAGCCAAGTCTGTGTAAAAATATATAAATCATAAACTAGTGAATAGGATGAAATAAAAAGTTTTTAATTTTGATCGTAAGCTCTCCTACGTTTTTAAAATATAATATATATTCATGATTATGGCTAGTGTTAGCATACAAGGAATTTCTATAGCTTAATAGTTTTTTGAAAAAGAAGTTGATGTAGAGATGGCGCTCGGAGCTTTACTAAAAGAAGCTCTCTCTCGTGGAATGAACGCGTGGACGACAGTTCTTTCAGGCCAGAAGTCCTTGGACTTCATCCGGGAATAATCTTAATTGGGCAAGATTTTTTGTGTAAAACTTTTTTTAGAAGGTTTTAAAACAACATAAGTTTATTTTTCAAGTGATCAAATTTATAAATCTTTTCTGGTTTTTTTTACTTGAATTTTCGATCTGGTGTCACATTACTGGCGTTACGTTACTAAAATTTCCATTGCAGTTTAATTGGGAATTTAAGTAATTAGGTAGTTAAGTATTTATGTAATTAAGTTATAAAAAACAAATTTAGTATTTTGTCCTTTCCTTGCCTCAAACATTTTATCATTATCTCTAGCCAATGCCTTCCATTTTTAATAAAAAAAAGCTTACGAAACATTTACGAAACATATACGAAAAAGAAAAAACATTTGCAAAACAGTGCAGACGGTTTGACCATCATGATTAATGAATTTGTTTAGAAAATGCTAAAAAACTAATAAAATTAAAATATTTCTTTTAAATTATGTTATAATATAATAAGTTTTTAATATTTTTTTTTGTTGGTCACGGTAGACTTTTTTCTGGAAATGCCCATATATAGATATTTTTCAGTTGTTGAAACATTTATTAAAATTGAAAAAATAAGATGTAAACATTAAAAAAAAATTACTTAATCTTTACAGAATTTTATCATTTAGTAACATTTAGGTGGCAAAAAAAGTTCATGTTTTTCACTTAGAAACGTACATCTCATTAACTAAGCATTTCGTGCTTTCCTCAATTTTAATATCCTAGATAATAGGCTGTGAAGTAAAAAAAAAACTTTGGTCATTTATATTAAATTAAATAGTTACAGCCATCAAACATTTATAGTACTTCGCTTCATCATCATTAAAGTCTTCCGTATTCATATCAGTGCTTCTTAACAAGCCCAAACTGCACCCAAAAAAAAAAACAAAAACAAAAGTTTTTCAAAAACTTATGCCATCTTGTTGATTAAGTTGTTACTGGCTTACCCAAAGTTTTCTTGTTTTATTGTTGCTTCAACTATTTTATGTCTTCAAGTCATCAAGCCAAATGATGAGCTTGTTTGTCAAATAAAAGGAAACAAGAATAATATCCTGTAACATTGCTGTTGTCGAAAAATTGTTTATTGCTGCTCATTAAATAAAAGCCCCAAAATTGCTGCTGCAAATAAAGCTTGAAGCTAATATTTGGGGCACAGTGAAATTTATGAGCACGTAAAATAAACGTTTGTAGGATAATTTAACCACATTTAACAGGAGCAGTCTCAGCAGTAAAACATATCTATTTAAACCCATTTTCGTGGTTGTTTTAAGCAGATTTTCAGGTTGTTTTAACGGGTTGAGTGATATTATGTTTGGATGGCGTCATCACACGACATAAGACGAATATTTATGATCTGTTCGCTGTCACATGCTGGTCGTAAATCTCTTTTGCCTATACATTATTTAGTATTTTACTCAATGTGACATATATTTTGTTTATGCAAATTTTTTTTAAACGTTTAAAGCATTTAAAGCATTGCTGTTTATAGAAAACCGCAAAGTTTGAACAGCGAATAGCATATAAAATAAAAAATATAAAATCCTTAGTTGGCTTTTGTAACGCATTTTCAGCAATTTTTTTAACCAAGCTTTCATTGCTGCTACTCATAAGCATGAAATGTTGACTTTATAGGAGCACACATACACACTCGCGTGCATGTACACACAAGAAATATTTTTGCTGACACACACACACACAGGCTAGTGCAAAGTATTTGTATTGAGTTTTTTTTTTTACTTGTAGCTATCATGACATTGATAAACTTTAAGGATTGCCCAACCTTGAAGAATATCTCATCTCACGCTATTATATTTGGGCATGACCTCGTTCAGATTGCTTGTGCGTGTGTGTGTGTGTATGAAAATGTGTTGTTGGAACAGTGAAAATGTGTTAGCACGAGCGCTTATATCTTTCATATATTTTTTCATGTGCTGCGCTTTGAGTTTGAGTGCCACATGTCTCTTTATGTTGTTGTGTGCTTGCGCAAGTGTGAACATGTGTGTGTGTGTGTGTTTGTCAAACAGTGCGTTTTTGTGTCTGTTTTTTGTTTTTATTAATGCGATTTGCAAAGTCACATCAAGTCGAAACAACTATTTTAAGGGCTTATACTCGTAATCAAGTTTTACGATTTATGGCACAACAGCAACATATTTAGTATTCCATACATTGCTTTCATATCTGCTTTTAACTTAATTGCTTTACTTTGTTTTTTGTATTTGAAATAAAAAAGAACTTAAAATGGTTTGCTTACATAAACAAAATAGCGAATATCACTTGCTTTTATAACCTGATTATGTTGTGTTTGGAATGCTGAATGCACATTTTTTAGGTAAATGAAAAAATGTTATAAATAGCTTTTATTTTAAATACAATATCATAAAATTTTGACCTTTTTTATGGGTACTAAATCGAACACTTGTTTTGTTTACTTTTTTTAATGCCATAAAAGCATTGTTTTGCTATAGATGCTGGAGGTGATGCAAAAGTAATTTTAAAAATGGTATGTAAATATTTGGATTTGGTGATATTTTACTCATTCATTTTGAAAACTTTCTGCACAACAATTCCATATTTTTTACTGCTCTTTGTTATTTTTGCATAAATTATTCTAATTTCAGCAATAAAACTTATCTCGTAAATCTTCAACTTAGTATATTTTTTTCACAAAAACAATGACCAGAATAAGAAAAAATAAAAAAATACTTTGGCTAGACAATTCGAAAACTAAAACTAGAATTTATGCTTATAGTAAAAAAAAGCATTTAATTTTTACTCTGTATGATATCATTTTTTGTTTTTTTTTTTCTTCTTTTTTCGTTTATTTCACATTTTTAAGTATAGAAAACTTTTCTGGAAAATATTCCTTTAAAATTAGTATAAGGTTTTACAATTTTCGTTAATAATTCATGAAATAACTTGCTACGTTCTAACAGCAATAAGTAATACGATTTGCAGAAGAGGGCCTTAAAAACAATATTAATTTGTGAACTGAATGCAAATGAGATCATTTCGTAAGATTTTGTCTTATATTCTTTTTCTGTGTTATATATTCAATATTCAAATTACAATAATTCATCACTGATTTTTTTATTTGATTACATTTGATTAGTTGCGATAGTAATTAGTACCTACATTAAGAATAATTTCTTTTGTAGTACAATATACAACACAGTGCAATAAAATTTAATGATCTTGAAACCCTTGTTTCGTTGAGTATAACAAGACTGCATATAAGAAATTTGCCAAACGCCCTCAAAATCTTGACTTACCGTTAAAAAACCAGTTTTCGGTATCTTTCCGTACTTATAAATCTTTAACTAAGTTGATAATCAAACATTTTCCTGTTTTTGACCGGATTTAAGAAGGGGAAACATAGACCTTATGGAATATATACAAGTTATTTAAGAAAAAATACAAAAATTTGTATGTTTTTCTCCGGCAAATACAATTTTTTCAATATTTTAGACATTTTTCAATTTTGGCGATTTTTCAACACATTTTTTAAAACACTATTTTATATGGGAACCATACCTTATATGAATTTTTTTAAAAAGAACGTTTATAAAAAAAACGCAATATTGCTTAAAAAAATCTATAAGTAAATAGCTGTGTTCCTTTCGCCTTAATATAATCGCCGATAACAAATTTTCTCAAAGGAACGGCAAGAAAAACGACTCGTAGAGGGCATAACCGTTGCAGTCAAAATTATTTTAAAACAAGCAATCACGATACAACAGCTATTAGGTGACATGAGAACGTGTGTCGTTCAAAACTGTTGTGAACTGTTATGGTAGCGATACCTTAGTGAACGATGTTTTTTTCTGAATGTGTTTTGCTCTAAACGTCAGAAAAAGTGTAAATTATTTAATTTCATTATTAATATTATGATATTATATAAATAGTTTAAGTGCAACTGTTGGCTCCGCTGAATGCGTCCAATGTGTGTGACACACGCGGTCTGTTTTGTTTTCTTTTGTTTAACATTCGATGGTCGCAGCTCGTGGGAAAATAAGTAGGTGTCATGGATACCTTATAGTCATTGTATCAAACAAACAAAATATTAAAAAAATTAAATGACAGCTCAGAGAAATATACAGGTGCGACACCTGTGTTTCAAATTTTTTTAAGGCTATATGACAATTTTATATGGATAGCAAAAATAATCCAATTTGTTATAGGATTATTAATTTTGTTTTTGCTTTGCATGTAAAAAAAAAATAATCTGAATTATTTTGAAGCGAATGGAATGCAGCTATTGACTGAGTTATAAACCTTTTCATGAAATCAAATTTTTTACAAAAAAAAAACCATTTTTGATCATTCAACTCAAAAATATTTGCTTGGACGTTGGTTTGTTAACTCAGCATCATCAGTATCTCGTTTCAGCGACCAGCAATATTCTGATATCATTTTTATTTTAATTTTTTATTTTATATTAAATTAAATGCGAATGCAGGAAATGTATTTTGATAGACATCCCAGCAAAAAAAATGCTTTAAAAAGAAGCTATAGAGGAAAGGAAAGCCCTGAATTTCATCCCTTCCACTTTCGTACTCAGAAGGCATTCCTTTAACATATGCATGTCATTGGGAGGAATGCTTTCCTTAGTCTTTTCTAGAATTACTTCTAGGACCTTTCTCCATGGAAGATTTCTTTAAGCCCTTCCATCAATGGCTTCTAGTAGGTGTTTTTCAGAAGAACTTAAAGAAGGCATCCATAGAATGGTTTTTGTGGTTTGGGGGTTAATTCCTGGAAGATTATCTCTTTTCCCGACATTCTAGTGTTTTGGTGTTGGAAATGAGAAGTGTCTGGCTTTTATTGGGGGTTTATATATCCTTTTTCCAGATTTTCAAAGCATTTTGGTGTTGGAAGTAGTAAGTTTGTTGGGTTTCATAGGGGGTTAAAAAAGCTCGCGGAAAATATCTTAAACATATATTATAATTATATATAATTTTTGTACTTTGATTTAATTTAAATGCCATTTGAATGTCTTTAAGAAGTAGTTTATAAAAATGCCTCTTGAAAGAATTTTTTTATAAGGCTAAGAAGAATCACAGTTTGATCTATACAATGACTTCTGGAAGCAGTATCTCTAATGCATGCCACATTTGCATCAAAAATTTTGCTGGGATGTTGCAGCCCTTTTCACCATACGCATTTTAAGATTCGTTTACAACCGCAACATAGTCTTCGCTTCTGTGATTTCCAAGAAAATTATCGCACAGCTCAACAAAACTCTTCCATGCACGTTTTTCAACCAAACTCATAAAACTCACATCGCTCATAATTTTACAAATTTGAGGTCCAATGAAAAAACCTAAATTTTATCAATATGGATTAAACTATTGAAAATAAAACAATATATGGAAAGAAAGAAATTATAACATCCTTTTATTTTCGCTTCACTTAGTTTTGGAAACATCGTCTTAAGATGGAAAAAGCGTCGCCGTTTACATCCAATTTTTTTTACAAATTGTTTCATGTATCCCAGCTTGAGATGAAGTGCTGGCAGCATTCTCGGCTTTTACGAATGGGGCGTTTAAAACGTTTTTCTGCCCTATTTGATGCGACTCACGAGGTGGCCATTCTTTTCGATCATAGCGATTCGGTGCACGACTATCTTATTCACAAAAATAGCACGGATGTTTTGTGTGTCCTTCTTGCATACCAAATAAAATCGTCAAAGCTTTTAAGTCAGCGACGATTTTCCATTTATGAGTGGCATAGTTGACGAAACGGAGTATTTTTTTCATCACATTGTAGGTTTCTTTAAGGGTAGTCGCGTACGCGATTGGAACTTTTGGTAGCTGATTTTCGTTGTGCAATAAAACAGCTTTTAAACCTAGATATTACAATGTCGATTTTACTGAGTCATCAATGAAAAGTCGTTATTCATCTGCATTATAATTGTGACCCAATGTCGAAAATAATTTGGGTACATCCACGCAATGCACGAGATCACTGTTATTGCCATCAGTTTTAAAACGTTTTTCAAGTAGCAAAGTCCGATCACTTCTCGCACCAGAAGTTACAAGAAAATCTTTTTCCGCGCGAAGATTTCTGATTATCGTTTGGATAGTTGTAAATCGCGTAGAATATCATCGAAATCTGCATTTGAAATAAAATGTCGCTCCGTTGTCGTTGATCTGGATGGAAGGTAATAATTTAATCATTCAAAATGAAATCATTAGAGTTCGTAACAAGAGTTTGAATACAAAACTTAGTACACTTGACAAACGCTCTAAACCCTTCTGGAATTTTGCCAAAGTCTTAAAAAAAAACCATTTCTATATGTTCCACCGCTTGCTAAGGATAACCAAACTACAATATTATTGTTAATGAGGAAAAAGCAAATTTCTTCGCTGAAATACTCCACAACAACCACCGTGTATCGGACAATATGGGGAGTCAATCTCATACAGAGATGGTCAGCAACACAATTAGACAATTTAACTTGTACCCAGTAAATTCTATTTTTGTTGAATTTGTCCCAGTAGACACAATAAAGTCTTTAATTAAAGAAATTCGACCAAGAATATCTGCAGGTTTTGATGACATTAAAAATGTAATGATAAAACAGGTTCCTAACCTGGCTCTGAAGCATCAGTCTTTTATATTTAATTCTTGCTTGGAACTGTGCTATTTTCCTGATACGTCAAAAGAAGCAAAGATTGAACCTATTGCAAAACCAGGTAAGCAGTTATGTAAGCCTGATAGCATCAGTCTGCTGAGTAGTCTCAGCAAAATCTTTGAAAAAATTCTAAAAATCAAGCTATAGGATTTTTTGCAGGACAAAAGAATAATTCTAGAAGAACAGTTTGGTTTTCGGAATTTTCACAGTACTGTTCATCAAACTGAAAGAATTTTTAATCACATAAAGCATAGTTTTGATAATAAAAAATAAACTGCCCTTGTTGTGCTAGACGTAGAAAAAGACTTCGACTCAGTCTGGCATAAAAGTTAGCTATTTAAAATAAAAAACTTAAATTTTCCATTGTACCTTATTAAAACCATTCAAAGCTTTAGCACTTCTCGCCTTTTCTGCGTTAACATTGGTGACGGATATTCTGATTTAAAGAAATTCCTGCAGGCGTTCTCCAAGGTTCCGTTTTAGGTCCACTCCTCTACATTATTTATTGTTCTGATGATTTATTGATTGATGACACAGCACTTTTTTATTCGAATGAATTTGGTTAATTGATTTTGACAAAATTAAAATCCGCTTTAAATCAGATTATATTATATTTCGAAAATTGGAAAATCAAGCTTAATGTTAGTAAAACGCAAGCAATCTTTTTTACTAGAAAAAGACAAATTTGTTATTTTCCTAGCTCTCAACTTCGGATTAATAATATCGTCATCCCATAGTCTGATAGCGTTAAGTATCTTGGACTCATATTTGACGAACAATTATTATTAAAATATCATATCAATAACAGTATTACTAAATTCAACATAGCAAAAAAAAAATGCCTTAACCTCTGATCAATAGAAACTCCAAGTTTGTGGATCCAAGGATTTTGTGCAAAAACTCTTTTAAAGAAACTGCAAATCTTCCAAAAAAAACTCCTAAAAATGACTCTTAATTTACCATGGCACTATGCTACAAAGAGTCTACTAAAAAAAAAAAAACAAGTTCAGTCTAATACTGTATCGTGTTCTTAAAATTACTAATAGATTTCGATTATTTTGCTCTATGTCAGAAAATAGTTTAATACTTAATCTCTACCATCATAACTAAGTATATTTTTAAATTATCCTGTATTTTTTCATTCATAAATAAAAATAATCATTATTTATATTAATTGCTTAAATTATTTGTACATATAAATATTTTCAACTCATTATTCGTAACCAATTATTTGAAAAAATTTTGTCTTCAATAAAATTAGTGCGATCTAGTCATTGTTTTAAATTTTTTATTTATTTATTAATCATTCTTGTAAGTGTAACAAACAAGACACGAGAAGCAATACTTTTTCTATACGAAATTATATTGCTTCTCGTGTCCTGCTTGTCGTTAGTGTACATTTTCGTTATACCAAATAAAGCGGTTAATCTTAAAGACGCCTAGAATGCAATAAATATTATTTTAATCATTTTTTTTATACACAGTAGTGCTTTGTTATACACAAAACTTGCATGATTTATTTTTTATTAAGCGATAAATTTTGAAATAAGTTTTTGATGAAAAAAATTATTTATTGCTGGCTGGAATTTGCATAGTTCTGTCACGAGGATGAGATTCGTTCTCAGTGAAGTCACGTAACGCAAGCGCAATTAAAACATGACATTACTGCTGAACGTGAGCGCTCGACGCGGCATACAAACAATGAACAAAAGTTTGTTGGTCATTTTTTTGTGTTTGTTTAATTTTCCTTTGGCTCTTTTTCTGTTGACTTGCCTTTATTTTGCAACAAAAATACAGCTTAACCTGCTTTGTTCCCAACTATCTTGGTGATATTTTTTGAAGCTTAACTACAATCCTACGCCTCATTGCTCGTCAGCGACGTCCCGCCAGCAAAAGCATCTAGCTGCTTAATGCAATTAAGCCAAAACAGCTGCCAAGCTGATGTCTTTCAGCTAATGCGCTACTTAAGTGGCTAAGCATTGTAATTGTAGCGTCCTTTGTTGCTCTTGTGAGTTTTGGAGTTTGAGAGTGTGTGTGCGTGTGCGTGTGTGTGTGTGTGTGAGCGACTATGCGTGCTTTGCGTAAATGAAACACAGCTGGTTGAAGTAGCAAACAATGACATCCATCCATATTGAAGTAATGAATAATAATTGCATAATATTAAATCAACTTAAAGATAAGAAAAGAACATTAAGCAAATGAGCGCTGCATTAGTGCGAGTGCAACAGGGCGTATGATTAACAAACAAACACATTCAATATAATAAGTTGTTACTCATACGCCATGATGAATGCTATGCGGGAGTTCTTGGTATCTTTTTAATTGCTTACGTGACTGATGCATGAAAGGTCACATGTCAGGGCTTTTACATGGTTGTTGTAAGCCACCTCTGATGACTTCACATAGTTTTAAATATGTATTTTGCTACAGACAGTGGAACAGCTGATCAACACAGGTTAGCTTTTATTTGTAGAAAATCCAAAAATTCTGTATTATAAATAGTTTTTTTATTGGTTAAGTTGATTGAGAAGCATAATTGTTCCAATGTTTGTTCGGCGACTTGGCCGCCATTGTTTTTCATGGCAATTTAAAGGATTTTTAAAAAATACTTACGACAAATCTAAATTTGACTATTTCAACTGACCAATTTTTATTTACAATGTACTTAGTGTTGAAACTTAACAGTATTTTACTTTTACTACTTTTTTTTAGGACATTTTAATTGTCAAATCTGACTTCTGAGTGTCAAAACTTACAAAACTTTTAAAAATGTAGAAAAGCGATATCTTCGGAAATATTTCTAACTAAACTTAATTGTAGTTCATGTTGAAAGTTCCAATATCTTTGCAATGTCGTATCTATTATTAAATTTGATTAATTTATAAAAGAGATATTTAAAAAACAATATTTTTAAAAAGATTTATTATACAGGCCCTTATTATGAGCTGCGCTTGATCTTCGACTGTGGTCGAAAGGCCTGATCGAACGAATTTGCATTTGGTATTATAACGTGCTTTCGACAAAGAGCAGCGCTATTGTGAATTTCGTTCATATTGTTTGTTCACGGTAGTATATTTCTATCAGGTGATCATTGTGTTATTTCAACTAAATACAATTGGTTTGAAAGTTGATTGCAAAAAATTAGACAAAAAAGTTATGACTATGACGAAAATAATTTCCATAAGATTCGACGCTTCGTCAGAAGAGTATGAAAGCTTGACGGAACTGGCCAGAAGTAGAAAACTGTTGAGCAATGCTTTTTTGGCTAATCTTAAGCCACTTTGCTGTTGTTCTAAGCAATTTAATTCTGCCGTGAGTTCTTCCCATTTCTTTTTCGCATGAACTTTGGAACAAATATTCTTTGCAGTCAAAGTTTGCCTCCATAAATGAGACCAGTTTTTCTAACTGCGATTTGTTGCTTGGATCCGCATAAAATTTACAAAAACAGTTCAATATTAGTTTTTAGTCTTTAAAAAGAAAAATACGATCACAAAATACTTAAATTTTTAACAATTTTTGCTCAGTACGCATCGCATCGAAAGCAAAATCCTATTTGACTGAAATTTCGATGAGCAACGAACATTTTGATAGAGTTGCACTGCTCATAATAAGAATTTAACGTTCGATACTCGTTGTTCGGTAACCAGCGAAGAACGAACGTCGAAAGCAACTCATAATAAGGGACACAGTGTTAAGTATGATAACATGTTTATAAGTGCGTATCGAAAAATTAAGATCAAATTTTAAGAGGTCTCAGAAGTTGACAAGATCAACAAAGTTGCCTCAATAAATAAAAATTTTAGGTACATTTTTAGTTTTTAAAATCATACTTCATATTACGTGCAATGGGTTTACAAATATCAAAATGGCTCAAGATATATGAAGCAACAATTGTAAAAAATTTTCATTTCAAAAAATACAAACCATTTATTATTTCAACGCAGTTTTTTAATTTCTTAGAACAAGGATTTCTTAGTATCGTAGAACAAATGGAAAATTTTTCAAAATTTAAGTAATTCAATAATGAATTAACTCATAGAAATATCTAACAAAAACCATTAAATTTTAAGCTTAATTAAAATTTACCTAACAGAATGGTTATCTTATTCCTAAAAAATTTGTGAACTTCATAAATTCTTCATGAAAAAATGATGCAAATGGTACTGAAATTTTTGCAGTGCGGTGGTGAGAAATTGTTTTCATTTTTGATTACATTTGTTGTTAGAGCTGGCTTTTTTTATTGTTTGTGATGAATTTTTCAGCTGCAAAGCAGTTGTATTCATATCAATACAACTGTATGCAATCTTATTTTTTTATTGTGTTTTTCAGTGGGTTAAAATCAAATAAATTCTTTACAAGCTTCAGAGATATTCACAATAAAAATATTTGGTTTTGTATTTCTACTGAACTCATATTCTTTATTTGTTTTAATTGTTTTATGCTCATTCTCTTTGGAATCCAATTCAAGCTGATTCGTTATTTTTGATTTTTTTATTTTTTCTCCGAAATTAAGCTGACTTTTTCGGCATGAAGCTGAGCTGCATCAATCAAATCTGAACCATTATTCAATTATATATCGTTGATGTGCGTGCACTACCTCGTATTCGTTACTTGCACGTACAGTAAAGACTTTTTTGTAGATTTTCAAGCTTTTTTTATTGATAAAAGACTTAATAAACAACTTTTTAAAAACACTTTTAAAAACTTTTATTTAAATTTTTTATAGGAAATTGTTTCAAAAGAGGAAAAAATTATTTCTTAATCGCAAGTCAGCTTTAAATCAAAACATGAATACAGCCCAGAAAATGAATTTTTTCTCTTTATAATTTTTCATTATAATGTTTCTTTGTATAAGTAATCTTATACTCCAAACAAAACAAATTTTATTAAAAAAAGAAGATCTGTTTAATACAGCATTTTTGAATTTGAAATTCATTAGGCTTATTACGGTTCACAGCAATTAACTGCTGTGTCTTCTTACGAGTAGACACAACAGTCAAGAAGACACAACAGTTTCAAGCTATTATGAATACAACAATACATTTTTGTCACGATTGATTGTGGAACATATGTAGAATTCGTTGTTTGACTGGTCCAGGGTTGCTTCGGAGAAAAGTAAAAACGTACTCTTTAAAAAGTATTTTTTAAATAGCAAAAAGTACTATCTTTATAAGAATTTTTTTGCGATATGAAAAGGAAATATTGTGAGCCCATATTTAAGCCCGTTAATTTTAACTGGCGTTAAAAAATAGGATTAAATCCAGTATAATGAAATAGCTGGATTTTAAAATGTTTTTAAGTACAAGGAAGCATTTTTTTTACTAAGATTATAATGGTGTTGAAAAAAATACTGCTTTCCCCTCCTTTTGGCCGGGAACTCGGACCCTTTTTATAGTAGCAACCAGAGAACTGCACAAACCTACTTGAAGTCTATTTCAAGTACTTGCTTGAAATACAAGTTCAAGCTAGCTTGAGCTTGATAATTTTGAATCAAGTATAGCTTTTAATTGAATATAAATAAGCCCACGACAACTTGCGACTTGTAAGTATGCTAGCTTACAAGCGAACGGCACGAAGATTTTCGAAATCAGCGACCCGTTAAGACTGATAAATGCTGTTTTAAACTCTTGAAAAGACATATTATTAGGTGGCAACCCTATTATTTCAAAATTTTATAATTTTGAAATTCTGACAACGGATTCAGATTCAGCGACCCATTTTTGGTGCACCATTTTTTTGCCAGCCCCGAATTCATAAAAATACAAAAAATTAAGGTGGCAACCCTATCCACCATCTTGAATAAAAAAATGATGTTTAAAACTCTTAAAAATACATTTTATTAGGTGGCAATACTGTGGTAAAAATTTAGGTGTCAACCCTAACCTCCATCTTAAATTTTAAAACTGTGACATTATATTCGAAATCAAATCCGTTGTCAGAATTTAAAAATTACAAGAATTCGCAAAAATAAAAAAATTTAGGTGGCAACTCTATCCGCCATCTTAAATTTTAAAGTTTGACATCATTTTCGAAATCATTTACCCCTAAAACTTCGAACCACGTAGTTCACAGAATCCTTAAAAGGCCTATTACGCTTAAGCTCTCTCTAAACAAGCTCATTGATGGATACTTGCTTCAATTGGATACTTGCCTTCAATTTCAAGCTTTTCAAGCTTTTTGCCGAAAACATCAAGCTTTCCTTTGCTTGAAACTTCGTGCCGTTCGCTTGTAAAATACTTGTAGAATACTTGCAAGCTGTCGTGGGCTTATTTATATTCAATTACAAGCTATACTTGATTCAAAATTATCAAGCTCAAGCTAGCTTGAACTTGTATTTCAAGTAAGTACTTGAATTAGACTTCAAATAGGCTTGTGCAGTTCTCTGATGCCAATAGTATAACTATAATTTAAGAATAGCACTTCTTTCTATCATAAATATTCCAAAATAATAAAAAGTTAGCATCACAGAAATTTTCGTACTCTCAAAATAAAAACGTAATCTAATTAGTACGTTTCGATGCAACTGTGAATTGGTCACTGTCAAAATAAAAAGGTAAACAAACAAACAATTTCAAATTCAATTGCTAAATTCAATATAATTCTGTTCACAAGGAGACGTATTATCAATTTTCTGTGAAATTTTCATAATTAATAAAGAAAAACGCAATTTTAAATAAAATTTTCATTTTTAATCTATTTCGTTTCTTCAACACAACACCAAATTAGCTGTCTTCAAAATTTGGCAGATAACAAGACAATAAAGCACAACTGCTGTGTTGCGTAGTAAGTGTATTGAAGACACAGTATTGTTGACAGACAACAGTGGAATGTATTCAGTTGCTTTGTTCTCTACCGTAATAGAAATTTACACATTGAAGACAGCAATTACTGTTGTGTTGTGAACCGTAATAGGGCTACATATAAAATATAAGAAAAAATAATCATAAAATTTTATGAAATTTATTTATGATATGAATAAAATTGGGCAATTTATGTTTTTCGACATGAATTCATGCCTAAGGATATGACAATAAATTTCCAATTTTATCCAATATATCCGCATTCGCGAAGTGAACATTTTATAAATTTCGAACGAGAACTTCTTGTAACAACTTTTTTGTTCATTTCAAAACTTTCACAGTACCACAAAAGCAACAAAATATTGAAATAACAAGTAAAATCAAATGAATGCGTTGCAACGCTACGAATATTTACTCACGAATGTGCATGCGCGCGTCTAGCGGGAGTCAGCTGCATCGATTACTGCAACTATAAAGCGATTCCGCTATAGACAATTCTCGACATCAATTTCTAAATCACAGTTTTAGTTACATTTTTTGATGCCAACAGAAAAAAAAAATCGAAATTTAATAAAATAAGTTTTTTGCGTACTTAAGGTCATATTACAATTTGTGTCGCCATTACTAACAAAATTGATGCCTGACAACACTCACGCAAAATAGCTATTTTTGCTAGTATTTGGTTACATTTTATCGGTAAATTTTGAAGTGAAATCATTTGAGTTTCTGTTCCTTCAACATCATATAAGTACTTGTTATAAATATTTAAGTATTATATAAAAAATACACTGGCCATTTTAGCCCTTGGAAGGACTTTGACCTAGCTTATATTGATCAATCGTGTTGTGCGTGTAATTAAATGTTTGACCACAAATGACCGAAAACTGGACCTACGTGTTTTATGCCGACTCCGAACGGCTTATGTTCTCAAGAAGCTTTATATGGCAATTTTTACTCTCTGAGGCTTGCCATTGTCTGCAGAGAGGTGACGACCGAACAGAAAAATTAGTTCAATTGAAAAACTTTCTGTCTGAGCTGGAATTGAACCCGGGCTACCGCGGTTCTTTGGCTTAGGGGCCACGCACTGTACCCACTAGGCTACGGCCGCCACTATTTAAGTATTATTGACTTCAAAAAGGTACTTTAAGGCATCCGCGATAAAAAATATATGAGGGGTTATATTTATCCTTATACCCTGTAACATTATCATATAGCAACTTCCAAAGCAAATCCTTCTACGCTTGACCTGATTTTCTCAAATGTCCCTGCATATATTTCCGAACTAATGGTTATCAGTGCTTTAAGCTCCGATCATTTGCTAGTTAAATTTAACCTTTCGGCAAATGTAGCATTTTGTGATAACTTAGTTCCTGATTACAGGCTCTATCGGTGGAAACGTTACAAGAAAATACTGAAAAATAATTTCAGAAATTGAAATCTGGATCTTAACACCGTCAGTAATAGTTTGAAATTCGATAGTCATGTAATAGTTTTTACAGATACAATCAACGAAGCAATTCACAAAACCACCCCAAAAGTTTCTATGCAAAACTTTTTTGTCAAAATTTCTGCCTAGACAGTTTTCGACTAGACTGGATAAAATTTAGAAACAAAATCGATTTTATATACATGACCAAGCTTATCATAAAAATAAGGACTGAAATCCAACAGCATAGAAATAAGATTAGTAAACTTGACAAGCGCTCAAAACCATTTTGGAATATTACTAAAGTTTTGAAGAAGAAGTATACGAATATTCCTAAACTAAATGTAAACGCTAATGCTTTTGCTGAAAATTTTCTTTTCAATAACAGAGTGTCTGATGGTTTAAGAAATCAGACTCACATTTAAACTGTTATGCTCTGCATAGTTTTGATCAATCTGTGATTGACCCCAATTTCATGAAAAAGTATTATATCATATTAATGTTAACCATTCAAATGAAATTTATTTAATAGATAATTTCTTTAGCTTAGATTTAAATCAGATTAATACTTTTGGTAATAAGTTAGGTAAATTACTTGATCTTATTTTTGTAAGCTCTGAAATAAAATATGATATTTATGAATGCTTATTTCCTCTGTCGTCTACAGATATGCATCATGTGCCTTTAATTTTAAATATTGAGTTTTTTAACTATACTCAACTTGCCAAAGATTGTGATATTTTAAAGTTTGATTATAATTTATGTGATTTTGAATTTTTAAAGTTTTATTTAGGAAGTGTTGATTGGCAGAGTCGTTTAGAATTCAACAATGTTACTGCATCGTTTAAAATTTTTGTTAATGTTGTGACTGAGATTTTAAATAAGCATGTACAGAGATTTCGTAAAAGGAACTTTAAGAGACCTTGGTACACTAAAGGACTTATGAAACTAAGAAATTTACGTAATAAATTTTGCAAAAATTTTAAGGTGGTCTTCTCATTCAAAACCCGTTTTTTGGACCCTTTTTAAAAAAATTCTTATTTGAAAACGCAAAGAATAATTGAAAACTTTTTATTTATTGTATTACAAAAGGTTCAAAGTAAATAAAAAATTTTTTTTTGCCTCGATACGTGGGCTGTTCAAAAAGTAATGAGACTTCAAAGTTGGTGGTGATTCCGGGTCTCCGGAGCGTCTGAAATGAAAAAAAAACGGGGTTATAATCAGTATAGATGCAATTCTTGGGTGAACCTCAAGCTTAATTTTGTGATTTTTTTTTTGACAAAATGGCGGCCATTCAAAAAAAAAATTTCAATTTCGGGTTTTTTTTTTAGTTTAGTGTAAAAAAATAGTAAAAAATTTTTTTAAATTATGGCCGAGGTTCACCTCAGAATGGTGACAATTTTGCGTCGATTCCACTTTGTTTCATGAAAATCGGTTCAGTTGAACTGGAGATATCATGGCCGCCAGTTCGAAAAACGTGGGTTCGAGATAAACACGTTTAAAGTTTGAAGTAATTTTTTTGGGAAAAAAAAATCAAAAATGTTTAAATGCAGTTTTAAAGAGCTGACAATTTTCCGTCGAATTCACTTTGTATCATTAAAATCGGTGCGGTAGAACCGGAGAAAACTTAACTCATAGGTCAAAATACGAGGGTTTCAAAAAAACCCAAAAATTTTTTTTTCAAGAAAAGCAGTTCTGCTGGTGTCAAAGTTATTTTTTTGGCAAAAAAAGAAAAAAAGTGACAAATTAAAGTACGCAATTAACAAAAAGAGGTAATTCTGCGTCATTAAGGCTTTATTTCATCAAAATTGTTTCAGTAGATATGAAGAAAACTGGCCAGGTAGTCAAAAAAGGGCCTTTGAAAGAAAATCTAAATATTTCAGATATTTTTTACTTACAAATATTAGTCGGCGATGCCAGCTCCATACAGGCCACCTTCCTCTTTTTCGTAGAAACTGCTTTCTGCTGCCCTCTCTGCTCTGTTCAATCTGTCTTCATTGCGAGATAGTGCGTATTCGCATGCGTTTTTGCCAATCGCAATACCCATCAAACCCATAATTTTAAGTATGGGTATAAAACCGTCGTTGAAGAGGCACGTTGCAATGAAATTGGCCACTTCGATGGTGCGTGCGACTGAGTTGATGTGTTTGGGCGAAAGTGACCAAAGGACAGAATTGTAGGACTCATTGGAATTCTGAGTTTCAGATCCAAGGCATCTTTCAAGCAAATTATCTGCCGACAGCGCTTCGTAAGCTGGTTTTATTACCTCCATCACCTTCTTGTCGAGAGGTGCATACGTGTGGTGAAAGCTATCTAACGTACCTTCAGCAGCTGCTTTCTGCCATGCGCACCAGCTTGACGCACCGGTGGGGCAATTTTGGTGTTGCGGTTTATCATCGGTGGAGCACTTATGGTAAAAAGTGGCCCAAATTTCCTTTTTCATATCCTCCACGGAGTCAGGATGACGGCGGATCGCGAGGCCATAATATGTGGTCAACTCGGATATTAATTTGTCGGTGAGCTTGCCCGCACCTTTGCCTCCAATGCCCTTATTTTCTTTTTTTATTTTTCGAAGTCGCGTGCCCATTCGCTTCTGCACATGCCCAATGCATTCTTTCTTTTCCACTATAGGGTCACCGTCATAGGGGTCGACATCTTATACACCTTTGAAGGTCTGCGAATCACCATTGCCGATATACTTTACATATTTTATGCCGTGTGTTTCAAACGACCTGGAGAACATCTCTATTACAGCGTCCACCTCCATTTTCCCAGAGCTTCCTTCATGGTTTATGGTGCATTCTTCGTCATGAGTATCAAGCCAAATTTGGTAAGCCTCTGGCTCTTCTTCCTTCTTGGCTTCCCAATATTTGCAGCTGTTACACAGACGAGATTTTACGACAGTGTCAACAATTTTTTTGGTATGCTTGGCAATCAAAGTTGTGACACCATAAAGGGAAGCAAAGCCACGTTTCTTCCAAGTCCCATCCCCCGACACAGTAAATAAAGTGGGATCGCACTCTGGATTCGCTTCGATCATAGCCTCTTTTTCTTCTCCAATAGCTTTTGAAATGACATGTTCGTACATGGCTTTTCCAGCAACGTACAAATTTTGTAGGATAGTATTGTACAGATTGTTGGACAAACTTTTTCCGAGGTCCATGAGGCCACAAAACATGGTTATACCTTTTGGCCCAATCCCTAAAAGCCGCATGGCAACAACCAAGCGTCGATTAATTTCATATGATTTTCCGATCATAGGTGACGAAGGAATATATGTTGTGCGTGGGCAGGCGCAGTTCAAAGCGATTTTAAATCCAACTCCATTTGGTGAGACTTCTGAGAACTCAATTTTTTGCTTGCATGAGGCACAAATTACCAACGCTGACAACGTGGTAAACACAGAACAGAACTCGAGAATGCAATACTTCAAATTGTTTTTGATTGATACTTCGTCGTCTTCGTTATTCTTGAATTTCTTGGCCGATGTACTGGTATATTCAGAATCCTCTGGTCTAAGATGCTGATTTCCACTAAACCCGCGTTTTTTAGCACGATTCTGACGCTCACTTGGGCGTTTTTTTTTTATTACTTTTCCGATCCATTTTACAAAAATCACAATAAATTTATGAAAAATTTACTTTTCCGTTCACTGAAGCGCACGCGTCTGTTGCTCAACTCGATACAAACTGAACAAAATGATGCTTTCAGTTGAACACCTGGACTCAAATAATGCTTCAACCCCTAAAATAAGCAGAAATGTGTATTCGTATGTTTGTATGAATATGTGTGCAAACACGTTTTTACCTAACAATAAACATTTTCAACGGAATTCGGTGGTTACTTTATGCCGCTTCGTTCGAAAATGAGTTGAAAAAAATAGCTCATTTTGACGAAGACCTTGCTTCACAAAAAAGGCTGTATCTTCTAAAGTATTTCGAATTTCTAAAAATCCTTTTAGGGGCATATTCACAACTACCCAAGCTATAAATAAATGCAAAAAAAAGTCGAAAAAAAAGTTGCTCAATGAGAAGACCCCCTTAAGGCAACTAATAATTTGGTTTTTGAGTCAAAGTATAAACATTACATGCGAGAATTTAATTTTCTCCATAAATTTTTATATAATCAATATATAATGGGTTTCGAAGTGAACATAAAGTCAAATCCTAAAGCTTTTTGGAGTTTTATTGAATCTAAAAAAGCATGTTCTTCTATACCATCTACAATGTCCTTTAATGGAACAACATCAAATGTTATTCCAGATATTGTAAACCTGTTTGCTAATTTCTTTAGCTCGGTTTATGAAACTAATAGAAGTTGGTCAGATGCTGAAACTTTAAATAATATAACACCTTGTACTAATTTTGTAAATCTTGCTATCACGATGGTAGATGTTTTAAATGGTATAGTGTCTCTAAAAAATTCTTATAAGCCAGATATAAATGGTTTTTCTCCTTTTTTATTTAAAAAATGTGTTTATTCTCTAATTATTCCACTAACTTTTATTTTTAACCAATCTGAAAGTGCGTGTATTTTTATTGATGAATGGAAATACGCTTTTATTACGCCTGTTTTTAAATCTGAGCTAAAAAATAAAGTATAAAACTATCGAGCTATCTCAAAGCTTTCAACGGTATCGAAACTTTTTTAAATTATTGTAAAACATAAACTTTTTTTGCAGTAAAAACTATATTAAGCCCCTTTCAACATGGATTTGTTACTGGTCGGTCAACTGTCACGAACTTAGCAGTTTTTTCTGAATATTGCATCTCTTCCTTTGAGACTGGAAATCAGGTAGATGTCATATACACAGATTTTTCCAAAGCTTTTGACAAAGTTTGCCACAATGCGTTAGTTGGTAAACTAAAAAAGTTAGGTTTTCATTCTAATTTTCTTGATTGGATCAACTCTTATCTAATGAATCGCCATTGTGTGGTCTCCATTGATAATGTAAATTCCTACACTTTTTATGCTACATCTGGTGTACCGAAAGGAAGTATTCTTGGGCCACTTTTATTTCTCTTATTTGTAAATGATATAGGAATGTGTTTTAATAGTTGTAATTATTTACTTTTTGCTGACGATTTAAAGCTTTACCGTAGAATTTGTTCAGTTTTGGATGTTGATATGCTTCAATCTGATCTGTCGAATCTTGTTGATTGGTGTGCTAGAAATTATTTTGCCTTAAACTTAACAAAATGCTTCCACGTCACTTTTTCTAAGCGAGCAATAATATATTATCTTCCTATACAATTCATAATAATGTGTTAAATTCCAGTGACCAAGTTTGTGATTTGGGTGTTTTATTCGATGCAAATTTTTAATTTACTAAGCATTTGGGTTTCATTATTCCAAAGGCTTATTCGGTTTTAGCTTTTATAAAACGTAACAGTTATGATTTTAAAGACCCATATACGCGTTTGTTTCTTTTTTCTGCTTATGTTAGGTCTAGGCTTGAATACTGCTCTTTCATCTGGAATCCGTTTTATGAAGTTTATTCTAATCGTCTTGAGAGTGTTTAAAAACGATTCCTAAAATTTGCGCTGAAGCCTTTGAATTTAACTGAGCCGATACCGTCTTACAGTGTACACTGTAAACTATTGCATTTAAATTCACTCAAAGATAGAAGAACTATTCAGTCTCTTCAAATTATTCGTTGATTAATATGTAGTACTATTGATTGTGCATCTCTGCTGGAACGTATAAATTTTTATACTCCATCAAGACTATTGCGTTCATTTAATCCTTTTTATCTCAGAGCTTATAAGTCTAATTATGCGGGCAATGAGCCTGTCACTAGAGCTTTAACCCTTCTGCATCCCTTGGATATGTGCCCTTCCTATGATCCTTTGGGTCAATATGACCCAATATTAAAATGTAAACAAAATTTCATATTTAATATAAGAAATTTATTTGTTTTGTTGATTTTTTATTTAGTGTAATAAAAAATAATGAAAACTAAAATAAATAAGCCCTTCCTGAGCAATTTTTAAAAAAAAATATATATATATACATATATATAATAAAATTAAATTTTAAATTCAGCCTTTTTTTTTGAAAAATAATAAAATAATAATTATATTTTTAATACTAATGTATACAAATTTAAGAATTTTTGTGACAATTCATACACACTGTTACCATGTGCTCTTTGCAAATAAATTTTTTACAAGTATCACATTTAGTGGAATACTTATTTGAATTCCTTCCATGTTGACAAAAGAAACACCGCTGTCGTTTATTTGGTAAATTACTGGAGAATGGTGTATTTGTAGTATTTTGTTTAGAACATTGCGAGGCACCTGTGAGATTATTTTGTTGCTGAATATTTTTAACAAGATTTCTTGCTGATGGTCCATGTGGCAAAACCTTTCTTCGCAAAATATGCTCATTTATTAGCTGATCTGCAAGTTCTACTAGATAAAGCCTGCGTCTGAAGTTTTTATTGAAATTCCAGGCAGGATTCATTTCAGTCCATGTGACGTAGGAGTTATATGCTGATACATCTATCATATTTGAAAATAATGCAACAGGCCATCGCTTAGTCATGCGCTTACATGTGTAATTAGCAACTAGTTGGTCAAGCGCATCAACTCCAGCTTTCGTTTGGTTGTAATGATGTATTATTTCAGGTTTTTTTTGTTCATCGTCTCTTACATCGGCTGAATGATGAAGAGAACTTAAGAGGAGAACGGTTTTTTTTTTTTGGAACATAGGATGCTATAGTTATATCATTTGAAAACAAAAAATCAGAGTGCAATTCGGGCTTTTTTTTCATATCCAGAATTTTTGGTGGCAAAAAAGTTTTATTTTTACGGACAGTGCCAACTAATGTAATATTCCGACAAAGTAGTTGAATGGCAAGATTGTATGTAGCAAAAAAATTATCACATGTGATTGTGCATCCTTTTGGGAGAGGGTCTGATAATGTTAGCACCACTCTCTCACCTAAATTAAAAATATGGAAATATAATACATGTAATACGAAGTACAAAAGTCTCACCTTGATTTTTTTCTGGCTGTGTATTTCTCGCTCTGCCTGTGTACACTTCCATATTCCAGGCATATTTAGTTGTAGAATCGCAAGTGCCCAAATTTTTATGCCATATCTGGCGGGCTTTGATGGAATATATTACCGGAAACTGCACCGACCTCGAAATGGAACCAATTGTTCATCTACAGCAACATTTTCATGTGGATTGTAAAAAATTTTGAGCTGATTACTCCACTTGTCCCAAAAGTTTCGTATCGGTGCAAGTTTGTCACGAATTCTTCTTTCTTCTCTATCTTCAGAGCTGTCAAACCGTAGGCACTTTGATATGCTCGGAAATCGCTTGAGACTCATTGTTGCTCGAAAAATAGGTCTTCCGTTTTTTCATTCCACAAGCTAGTGAGATTTTCTCCATGAGATTTATAAACTCCTGCCATTATTTGTAATCCAACATATGCATCAAGCTCTATCATATCAATGTTTTGCCAATTATTTCCATATAATTCTACACCTTTTTGATTTGTCATTTGAATCACAATATTTTTTATGTTTGGTGATATAAACAAATCGAACGAAGACTTTATATCTGTAACCATAGATGTTGCTGTTTTGGTAGGTCCAGGCTTATTCAATAAAATTTGATTTTTTGATAACCTGCCTGTTTGAAGTGGTGGCTGTTCTTTCCAAACTACACTTTTGTCCTTAGATAAATATGTAACGAAAGTGCTGTGATCTATTTCTACTGCGTCTTCCAACTCCACGCTTTCAACGCTATTTTTTGACGATGAATATGATTCGTCCTCTCCATCGCTGTTGGGTGAAAAAATGTCGTCTTCATCACTATCATCAAAAATGTCATCATCTTCGTCATTCATTATTTGTTGCAACTGAAGATCACTAAGAATCTGAAGCAATTTCATCATGGAACAATCATATATTAGAAATATTTTTTTACAATACTTACTTTTCTTCTTTGTGCCATTATGTAAAAATACTCAATTATGATGAATTAGAAAAAAAATATATGTATGCACGCTCACTCATTGAAAGAAAATATTCTAATGAGACAAAAGTTCTAGCATCATCATAGCGAAATATTTTTTTTTTCATATACAAATCGGGGAATCACCGAACTGCAATTTGAATGAACTCTTTTGTGTACAATGTGTTTGTGTCAATGCGTTACCATATCATCATAAAACAAATTTCAAAAGATACCTTTGCGGAATTCTCCAAATCCCACCTACAGTTGGATAATAATAAAATTTTGAATGAAAAAATATTCAATGAAAGCGATTTTATTGATTCTTTGACTCAAAAAATGATTGATCGATGATTTTGA